>JARQOD010000006.1:87077570-87098660 GCA_033576555.1 Oophaga sylvatica
CGAAGAGCAGGAGGAGAAGATGCTGTGGACGGGCCCTAGTTCTTAGAGGTTTGGTCTCTGGGGCTTTTAAAAGCAGAATAAAAATTTTCTTGAGGAATTTAAACTAGGTGAAAGGTCTTGTCTCTGTTGACGTCCTTTGAAACTCATTTTTCCCGTCGGCCATTTTGTTTTCTGTTTTTTGCAGCTTTTGCCCTCAGTTAATTGGATTTTCCCAGTTTTATGTTCCCGCCCTGTTCTTCCCTCGCTTTTAAACAGCCTCAGCTAAACAATCAGGCTCCGAATCAAGCCCAGTCAGTTTTGTGCCCGACCCCGGGAACCCTTTGGCTTGTACTCAGCTTTCCTTGGGGAAACCTTGGAACACTTTTGGACTCTGGAAACCTGCTGTTTGGTGAATCCATGTTTGCAGAGGAATTACGGTACAGAGAAGAGATCCTGAACCTGCTTTGGAGATTTATTGTAGTGCTTAAAGTTACTCTGGCCTGCTGTGTCTCCTGTCGCTGTTCCTGCAAACTGTGTGAACTTTTCAGCATGCTTGTATGAAGTAATACAAGTCATTTCATTTCAACCTATGTCTCCTGTGTTTTCCTCGCACCCAAGCACAAGACGCTATAGGAACTGTACACTATACATGACAAGATTCAGGAGCCAATGTTTAGTGTCTGCTGGGTCTGGGAAAGCCGTGTCTGCTGTGACTGTGGTTATCAGATGTCCGTTTAATACCTTATGTGATGACAGTGGTTGTGACTTCTCACAACCATTCCAGGTGAGCGCATTCCCTTAAATTTTACTCTGGAGTGTTACCACAGGTAAACACTATTGTTTTTTTTTTTTCCTTTCCTCTTCTCCTTCCAGCAGTTCCCTTAATTTTTTTTTTTCTCTCTGCAGTGTTGCCACAGGTGAACACTATTGTTTTTTTTTTCTCTCCTCTTCTTCCAGTAATCCTGCCTTAAAAGATCTGGAAGATGGAGGCCCGCATAAAGGAACTTTGCGGAGTGACTGATACAATCCTTTCAGATGTACAGACTTTAAAAACCCGTTTTGCAAGCCTACAGGACCTCACTAATCATAATTTGCAAGTGTTTGGACAGACTACCCAGGAATTGCGAGCCAGGATTGAGGCTCTAGAGGAACGAGCCCAGGATCCTGCATAACCCCAGTTCTGGGATCCCCAAATTACTCCTTTTCGTTTTGGCGGTAAACGTGAGAAATTCAGGGGATTTATTAATCAATGCAATTTATTTTTCTCTGCACATGCTTCACAACTTCCCACTGAACGATCCAAAGTGCTTACTTAATCATGTTGCTTACCAATAAGGCTTTGATGTGGGCAAACCCTCTGATTGAGACTGAGGATGATTGTTTGAATCACCTTGATGCTTTTATTTCAGCCATGGGGCAGGTGTTTGATGACCCCAATCGAGGTGCAACAGCTGAAGCAGCTATGTTAACTTTGCGCCAAGGTAAGCGTTCAGTAGCCGAATATGCCTGGATTTCAGGAAATGGGCTCTTGATACCACTTGGGACACTTCCGCTAAAAAATCTATTTTTCGGAAAGGGTTGTCTCCACTGATTAAGGATGAACTTGCTCGTGCCGACCCTCCCACTGCGTTAGGTGACTTTATTAACTATTGTATCCGTATTGATGCTCGTCTGACTGAACGCAGACAAGAGAGATGGTTCGAAAATAATCGCACTAACCTTTTACTACCTCCCTCCTCAGCTAAGGAACCTTTGAGTAGGATCACAAGGGAACCAGAACCTGAACCCATGCAGGTGGACTCTTTACAAGACGGGTTAGTGATGCACGCAAAGAACATCGTATAAAGGAAAATCTATGTTTCTTACTGTGGTAAGTCAGGGCACTTCATTATAAACTGCCCAGCCGTTCTCGTAAGACTACTGCAGCAGTCATTCACTGTGAGTGTTGCGAGAGGAGCTCTGTCATGTCCGAGCCTCAGGCTCCAGAGAGATCTGCTGCAAGAGATCTTGATTTCTCGGACTTAAACTCTGTTAGTTCTGGGGACGATGACGGTATAAACGCTGCAATTTTTCAAGTTCCTCAGCGGTGTCCCAGCTGAGTTATAAAAGAAACAATTCTCATTGCTTCCTTTCCATCAAACTCTGGGTTGACTCAGTCTGGGTGTCTAGCTCTGCTATGATCGACTCAGGAGCAAGTGGAAATTTTATGGATATCTCCTTTGCTCTGAAACAGGGGATACGTTCAGTGAAGAAGGCTACTCCAGTACAGATGGAGACTGTGGATGGCTCTCTACTGACTTCTGGACCAGTGGATCAAGAAACAGAGCCTTTGAGGGTCCTTATGGGTAAAGATCATCAGGAGAAAATGTCTTTTTTGCTTATCTCTTCTCCCCACTTTCCATCATTCTAGGGCTACCATGGCTGCAGGCGCAGAATCCTACGATTAACTGGGAGACCAAGGAATTACACTTTCCGGAGAAGAAACAGATGAGTCAAGGAGTTTCAGCTTGCTCTGTTCCTAAAGGAAACCATGTCAGTCCCTGAACTACCAGCTGTATACCAGGACTATGACGATTTATGTGACAAGAAGAACGCTGATCAGCTTCTCCTCACCGTCCATATGATTGTCCAATTGAATTATTACCGGAGCCGAGATACCTTTTGGTAAGATCTACCCCTAGCGGGGGCCCGAGCTAAAAGCTTTGAAGGATTATATAGACGAAAATTTAGCCAAGGACTTCATACGCCCCCCTTCATCTCCCGCAGGTGCACCCATCTTCTTTGTGAAGAAGAAAGATGGATCTCTGAGACCCTGCATAGACTATAGGGAACTCAATAAGGTTACTATTAGAAACCGTTAACCATTGCCTTTAATCCCTGAGTTGTTGGAGAGAGTGCGGCATGCCAAAATTTTCTCTAAACTGGATCTCCGTGGGCCTATTAACTTGGTCCGTATCAGACCTGGGGATGAATGGAAGACTGCTTTCAGGTCACGCTATGGACACTTTGAATATCTAGTTATGCCTTTTGGTCTGAGTACCGCCCCAGCCACTTTCCAACACTTCGTGAATGACATCTTCAGGGATCTCCTAGATACATTTGTGGTGATTTATCTGGATGATATTCTAATTTTTTCTAACTCCACAGAGGAACATCATGGACATGTGAGAATGGTCTTAGAATGCCTAAGACAAAACCATCTCTACATCAAACTTGAAAAATGTGAATTCCATAGGACCGAAATTCAATTTCTGGGGTATGTACTATCTACGCAAGGGATTAGTATGGATGGAAGCAAGACCCAAGCCATCAAGGATTGGCCAATTCCTAGAAATGTGAAGGAGGTGCAGCGTTTCATCGGGTTTGCCAACTTCTATAGACGTTTCATTAAGAATTTTTCTGAGGTAGTGTCACCTATCACCCAACTTACCCGGAAACAGTCTAGGTTCTCCTGGACCCGCAAGCTCAGGAAGCATTTTCCTGTTTAAAGGATAAATTTACCACCGCACCTATCTTAGTACATCCCAACCCCGAGCTTGCCTTCATAATAGAGGTGGATGCTTCAGACTGTGCCGTTGGAGCTATACTCTCTCAGAGAACAGGTGAGAAGAATGTCTTGCATCCTGTGCCTTCTTTTCCCAGCAGTTGTCTTCGGCTGAGAGGAACTACGATGTGGGCAATAGAGAATTGTTGGCCATTATTGCCGCCTTCAAGGAATGGAGACACCTTCTTCAGGGGGCTGCACAGCAAATAGTCGTCCTGACAGACCATCGTAACCTTGAATTTATCAGGTCGGCTAAGTGCCTGACTCCTCGCCAGGCTCGATGGAATCTTTTCCTAAACCAATTTAATTTTGTCATTTCTTATAGACCAGGATCGCGCAATGGAAAGGCTGATGCACTCTCTAGGATTCATTCAGCAGAGACACGTCCACTTACTCCTCCTAAGACTATTCTTCTGACTCTAGATTCCTGGGAGTGATTCATAATCAAGACCTACTTAAGGACATCAAGGAAGCATACCATGCGGATTCTTTGTTGGCTCAACCCCAAGGGACGTAAGTCTTGTCTTTAAGAATGGTGTGTGGATTCAGGGACAACGTCTGTATATACCTGAAACAGTCAGATTGAGAGTATTGCAACTCATCCACGATTCCAAGATAGCCGGGCATAGGGGAATTCTAAAGACACAAGAATTTCTTTCTCGTTTCTTTTGGTGGCCCACTTACAGGAAAGATGTCTTAAACTATGTCACTTCATGTGAAGTCTGTGCAAGATGCAAAACACCTCGCTCCTCACCAACTGGTCTGTTGCAACCTCTTCCCACCCGTCCCGCCCGTGGGGATCCATTTCTATGGACTTCATTGTGGAGTTACCAACCTCTCAAGGGAAGAACACCATTCTAGTGGTGGTTGACCGTCTAACAAAGGCAGCTCATTTTATCCCTTGTGTCGGCTTACCCACTGCAAAACAGACATCAGACTTGATGATTAAGAATGTGTTTCGCTTACATGGAGTACCGGATGAGGTCATTTCGGATCGAGGGGTGCAATTCACTTCAAGGTTTTGGCAAAATTTCTGTGCAGCATTGGACATTAAAGTAAACCTTTCTTCTGCTTTTCATCCCCAGACTAATGGACAGACAGAACGAACCAATCAGACCCTGGAGCAGTATCTCCGCTGCTTTATCTGCCACCTACAGGATGATTGGGTGGATCTACTTCCACTGGCTGAGTTCTCTTATAACAACTATCAGAGCGCCTCCACTAAGCAGTCTCCTTTTTACTCCAATCTAGGTTATCATCCTAACATTCTTCCTCGATTTTCCACAGATACGCCCTTGCCGGCAGTGGCTGAAAGAATCACTTCTTTACAAAAGAATATGGATCTTCTAAAGGAAAATCTAGAATTGGCTCAGGAAAGGTACAAGAAAGCAGCAGATAAATTTCGTAAACCTGCACCAGCTTTCAAGGTAGGAGATTTGGTCTGGCTGTCAACCAGAAATCTTAAATTAAAGATTCCATCGTCTAAATTGGGACATAAGTACATTGGACCTTATAAGATCAATAAGATTATAAGTGCTGTTGCTTGTCGTCTTCAACTACCCAGAACTATGAGAATCCACCCTGTCTTTCATGTATCCCTACTAAAGGCTGCAACACCCAATACGTTTCCTGGACGTTCTTCTTCTTGCCCTGACCCAGTGCTGGTCGATGGTCAGGAAGAATTTATGGTGGAAAGGATTCTAGATTCCAGGTTGTACAGAAATCAGTTGCAATATTTGATTAAATGTCAGGGCTACCCAGTGGAGGACAACTCATGGGAACCAGTCAATAATGTAAATGATCCTCGCCTGCTCCGCCAGTTTCATCAGAGGTACCCTGACAAGCCTGGTCTGAGGACATCCGGAGGTTGTCCCTAAGGGGGGAGTAATGTAAGGTTCTTTGTCTCTGTTGACATGTTCCTTGAAACTCAGTTTTCCGTCAGCCATTTTGCTTTCTGTCTTTCTGCAGCTCTTGCCCTCAGTTAATATGGAGTTTCCAGTTTTCATGTTCCTGCCCTGATTCTTCCCTCTTGCTTCTTAAGCAGCCTCAGCTGAACAATCAGTGCTCCTGAATCAAGCCTCAGTCAGTCTGTGACCTGACTCCTGAAGCCTTGGACTTGTACTCCAGCTATTCCCTACTGAGGAACCTTGGAACACTTTTGGACTCTGGAAACCTGCTGTTTGGTGAATCCATGTTTGCAGAGGAAACACGGTACAGAGAAGAGATCCTTAACCTGCTTTGGAGATTTATTGTAGTGCTTAAAGTTACTCTGGCCTGCTGTGTCTCCTGTCGCTGTTCCTGCAAACTGTGTGAACTTTTCAGCATGCTTGTATGAAGTAATACAAGTCATTTCATTTCAACATATGTCTCCTGTGTTTTCCTCGCACCCAAGCACAAGACGCTATAGGAACTGTACACTATACATTACACAAGGGGTGTATTGAGTATTTTTAACTCTCAGCCAATTCACAGAATTGTATACCAGTGGGCTAAGTCATCGGAAAATTACTATTTTTTCCATTGAAATGTTACTTTGGCGCCAAGTTTTAAATTTTCGTAAGGGATATTAGGAGAAAATGTACCATACAATTTGTAACACAATTTTTCCTAAGTACGTCAATGCCCCATATGTGGTCAAAAACTACAACTGTACAAAGCTCAGAAGGAAAAAAAGTGCATATTGATGTTCAGATTTTGCTGGAATGGTTTGAGGGTGCTGTTATGTTACGGTAGCTGAGGAGTGCAGGTAAAAAAGGCAATACACCAGAGCAGTTGGAATCTATGAGATTGCAGTACCCTGACTAACCACCGCAACCAGAGGAAGCCGTGGAGCGCTCCCACGCTGGTCCCAGACGCCCCGTCACAGCCCGAGAAACCAACTACACCTAAAGATAGAAATAGGAAAGCTATCTGCCCCGGAGCAGAACCCCAAAGATAATAGAAAGCCCCCAAACATGTAATGGCGGTTAGACAAGAGAAAATACTGACACAGAAAGAAAATAGTATGAGCAAACGCTGGGGCCCAAACTATCTAAATAGAAAAGGATAGGAAGGGTACTTACTGCAATCTCAGAAAACCCTGAAAAAACACCAACTCTACTAATTTCAAAATCACCTGAGATCACACGACCTCTACCACCTAAATTAGTTCTCTGGTGTAACAAAAACAAACAGCAGCCACTGAAAAAAAACTGGAAAAAGCAAAAGTACAAAACACAGTGGCTGGACTGAACTGAGAGGGCAAAAGCCCCCGGAGGGGACCCTGAAGGCCCCCACAGAAGTGCAGGACAAAATGCAAAAATATAGCAAAAACACAAAATAAGAAATTGTCTTATCTGATAGCAGGAGATGCAGACACGACACAGCAGGCTACAAGGGAAACTGGAAAGAAGGATTCAGACCAGAACAATTGATCACCGGCAACCCTGATGGGAAAATGACTCCCTTATATAAGACCAATCAGTAACACCTGATTCCCAGTCCTCACAATCCTCACTAGTACCGCTTGTAACCACCAGAGGGAGCCTCTGCTCAGAACTCATCTCAAACCCATTCACAACAGTACCCCCCCTTGAGGAGGGGTCACCGAACCCTCATTTGAGCAACCAGGTCGGTCAGGATGAGTTCTATGATACGCACGGATAAGTCTCCTAGCATGGATGTCCGAAGCAAACACCCAAGAATTGTCTTCCTGACCATAACCTCTCCATTTAACCAAATACTGGAGTCTTCGTCTAGAAAAACGAGAATCCAATATTTTCTCAACCACATACTCCAGATTGCCCTCAACCAAAACAGGGTCAGGAGGCACAGCAGCAGGAACCACTGGCTCAACAAACCTCTTCAACAAGGACTTGTGGAACACGTTATGGATCTTAAATGTCCCTGGAAGAAGCAAACGAAAAGAAACAGGATTAATAATCTCCATGATCTTATAAGGTCCAATGAACCTAGGCTTAAATTTAGGAGATGCTACTCTCATAGGAATATTCTTTGAGGACAACCAGACCAAGTCCCCCACCCTAAACCGAGGACCATCAGTCCTATGCCGGTTAGCAAATCGCTGGGCCTTCCCCTGAGAGAGGGACAACCTCTCCACTACCTGGTCCCAAATCTGCTGCATACGCTCAACAACAGAGTCAACACCTGGACAGACAGAAGCCTCCGTCTGTCCTGAAGAAAATCGAGGGTGAAACCCAGAATTACAGAAAAACGGAGACATCAAAGTGGCAGAGCTAGCCCTATTATTAAGAGCAAACTCAGCCAAAGGCAAAAAAGAGACCCAGTCATCCTGATCAGCAGACACAAAGCATCTTAGATAAGTCTCCAATGTCTGGTTTGTTCTCTCAGTTTGACCATTGGTCTGAGGATGAAATGCCGAGGAGAAAGACAATTGAACACCCAGTTTAGAACAAAAAGTCCTCCAAAATCTGGAAACAAACTGGACTCCTCTGTCAGACACAATGTTCTCAGGAATGCCGTGTAAACGAACCACGTGCTGAAGGAACAACGGCACCAATTCAGAGGAGGAAGGCAACTTAGGTAATGGCACAAGATGTATCATTTTGGAAAACCTATCACAAATTACCCAGATGGTGGTCATTCTCTGAGAAACAGGAAGATCGGAAATGAAATCCATAGAGATATGGGTCCATGGTCTCTTGGGCACAGGCAATGGCATCAACAAACCACTAGAGCGAGAGCAAGGCTTGGAGCGAGAGCAAGTCCCGCAGGACTGCACAAATTCCCTGACATCGCGAGACAAGGTAGGCCACCAAAAGGACCGACTAACCAAGTCTCTGGTACCAAAAATTCCGGGATGCCCAGCCAATGCGGAACAATGAATCTCAGACATCACACTCTTTTTCCATTGGTCCGGGACAAACAATTTTCCAACAGGGCAGCGCTCGGGCCTATCCTCCTGACACCCCTCCAGAGCAAGTCTCAAATTGGGCGAGATGGCGGAAAGAACTACACCCTCCTTCAAAATAACAGAGGGATCAGATAGCTCAGGAGAGTCCGCAAGGAAACTCCTCGAGAGGGCATCCGCCTTAACATTCTTAGTGCGAGGAAGAAAGGAAACCACAAAATTAAAACGTGTAAAAAACAAGGCCCACCTGGCCTGTCTAGGATTGAGTCGCTTGGCAGATTCCAGATAGACCAGATTCTTATGGTCCGTAAGGACCACCACCTGATGTTTGGCTCCCTCCAGCCAATGTCTCCACTCTTCAAAAGCCCACTTCATGGCCAATAACTCCCGATTACCCACGTCATAATTACGTTCAGTAGGAGAAAATTTTCGAGAGAAAAAGGCACAAGGTTACTTTTAGAGGTCTCTGGATCTTTTTGGGACAAAACGGCACCTGCCCCAATTTCAGAGGCATCAACCTCCACCTGAAATGGCAGAGAAACATCAGGCTGCCGTAGAACAGGAGCAAAAGTGAATCTCTGCTTAAGTTCCTGAAACGCAGAGACTGCCTCAGGAGGCCAATTCACCACATCAGAACCCTTTCTGGTCAAATCAGTTAATGGTTTAACAATAACCGAGAAATTACCAATAAATTTACGATAAAAATTGGCAAAACCCAAAAATCTCTGAAGAGCCTTTAATGAAGTAGGTTGGACCCAATCACAGATGGCCTGAACCTTGACCGGGTCCATTTCAATAACAGATGGGGACAAAATGAATCCCAGAAATGAGATCTTCTGTACGCCAAAAAGACACTTTGATCCCTTCACATACAGAGCATTCTCTCTCAAAATCTGGAATACAGTTCGAACATGTTTCACATGAGAGTCCCAGTCATTAGAAAAAATCAAGATATCATCCAAATAAACAATCAGAAACTTGTCCACAAAATCCCTGAAAATGTCATTCATGAAGGACTGGAAGACGGAAGGAGCATTAGTGAGCCCAAAGGGCATCACAAGGTACTCAAAATGCCCTTCAGGGGTGTTAAATGCCGTCTTCCATTCATCCCGTGCTTAATGCGAATAAGGTTATACGCCCCCCTGAGGTCAAGCTTGGTAAACCAAGTAGCGTTTTTCACCCTGGAAAACAGGTCAGAAATCAAGGGTAACGGGTATTGATATTTCACAGTAATATTGTTCAAGAGACGATAATCAATACACGGCCTTAATGAACCATTTTTTTGGCCACAAAGAAAAAAACGGCACCTAAGGGTGAAGAGGATGGTCTGATATGACCCTTCTCCAATGATTCCTTGATATAAGACCGCATAGCGTCATGTTCAGGTACAGACAAGTTAAAAAGGCGACCTTTAGGGAATTTACTACCTGGCACTAATTCAATAGCGCAGTCATAGCTCCTATGGGGAGGTAAGGATGCAGATTTACTTTCGCTAAACACATCAGAAAAATCAAACAAAAAGTCAGGAACATCCTCAGCCTGGGGGAGGCAGAAAAAACAGGAGTGTTGGTATTAACACATTGGCAGCCCCAACTGGTTACAGACACAGATTTCCAATCCAAAACAGGATTATGAGACTGTAACCAAGGGAAACCCAGCACTATAATGTCATGCAGATTATATAGAACCAAAAATTTGCAGCACTCCTGGTGATCAGGTTCAACCCTCATTATCACCTGAGTAGAAAACTGGGGTTTATTCTCAGCCAAAGGGGTAGAATCGATCCCCAGTAAAGGAAAAGACTTCTGTAGGGGTATCAAGGGAAACCCACAACGTTTAGCAAAATCATAATCCATCAGGTTAATAGCTGCTCCAGAATCAACGAAAGCCTGAGCAGAAAATGAGGACAGAGAGCATATCAGAGTGACAGTTAATAAAAACTTAGTCTGAACACTACCCAAGACAACTGAGCGTGCAAAATGTCTTCCCCGCTTAGGGCAGACTGAAATAGCATGAGAGGCATCACCACAGTAGAAACATAACCCATTGCGCTTTCGAAACTCATGACGCTGTGCACCAGACACCACTCCATCACACTGCATGGGCTCAGCAGCTGGCTCACAAGGCAACACCACTCCACGCATACTTCTCCGCTCACGCAAACGTCTGTCAATTTGAATCGCTAATGACATAGAATCATTGAGACCAGAGGGGACAGGGAATCCCACCATAACATCCTTTACATTATCCGACAGACCCTTCCGGAAAAGGGCCGCCAAAGCGTCGTCATTCCACTTGGTCAGGACTGCCCACCTACGGAATCTCTGACAGTATAACTCAGCGTCATCAAGCCCCTGATTTAATGCCAACAAGGCTTTTTCAGCTTGATCAGTGACATTAGGCTCATCGTACAATAACCCCAAAGCCTGAAAAAATGCATCAACATCACTCAAAACAGGATCCCCAGGTATCAGGGAAAAAGCCCAATCCTGAGGATCGCCGCGCAGGAGAGAGATGATAATTTGAACCTGCTGCGCTGCGTTTCCTGAGGACTTAGATTTTAAGGCAAGAAACAATTTACAATTATTTTTGAAATTCTGAAACTTAGCTCGATCCCCTAAAAACAAATCTGGCATGGGGATCCTAGGTTCCACAACAGGCAACCCAGCAAGATAGATAGCAATACTCTGAACCTCAGTGGCAAGCTGATCCACACGGCCAGACAACTGTGCAAACTCCATTGGGAGAAAAGATCCTCCCCAGCACCCAGAGATACAGAGGGAAAAAAAAAAAAAATGCAACAAACAAAAAAATATCTCTGACAACTTTTCTTCCTTCAAAATATTTTTTCCCTTCTGTGAGTACCATACAATTTTTATGGCCGGTGATACTGTTATGTTACGGTAGCTGAGGAGTGCAGGTAAAAAAGGCAATACACCAGAGCAGTTGGAATCTATGAGATTGCAGTACCCTGACTAACCACCGCAACTAGAGGCAGCCGTGGAGCGCTCCCACGCTGGTCCCAGACGCCCCGTCACAGCCCGAGAAACCAACTACACCCAAAGATAGAAATAGGAAAGCTATCTGCCCCGGAGCAGAACCCCAAAGATAATAGAAAGCCCCCAAACATGTAATGGCGGTTAGACAAGAGAAAATACTGACACAGAAAGAAAATAGTATGAGCAAACGCTGGGGCCCAAACTATCTAAATAGAAAAGGATAGGAAGGGTACTTACTGCAATCTCAGAAAACCCTGAAAAAACACCAACTCTACTAATTTCAAAATCACCTGAGATCACACGACCTCTACCACCTAAATTAGTTCTCTGGTGTAACAAAAACAAAACAGCAGCCACTGAAAAAAAACTGGAAAAAGCAAAAGTACAAAACACAGTGGCTGGACTAAACTGAGAGGGCAAAAGCCCCGGAGGGGACCCTGAAGGCCCCCACAGAAGTGCAGGACAAAATGCAAAAATATAGCAAAAACACAAAATAAGAAATTGCCTTATCTGATAGCAGGAGATGCAGACACGACACAGCAGGCTACAAGGGAAACTGGAAAGAAGGATTCAGACCAGAACAATTGATCACCGGCAACCCTGATGGGAAAATGACTCCCTTATATAAGACCAATCAGTAACACCTGATTCCCAGTCCTCACAATCCTCACTAGTACCGCTTGTAACCACCAGAGGGAGCCTCTGCTCAGAACTCATCTCAAATCCATTCACAACAGGGTGCCATGTCACATTGGCAGAGCCCCTGAGGTGTCAGAACAGCAGAAACACCCCCATAAGAGACCCCATTTTACAAACTACATCTCTCAATTACGGTAATTAATCTAAGGGTTCAATGATAATATTGATACATTGGGTGTGTCACTGAATCTTATACCATTGGGCAGTTAAGAAAAATAATTACATTTTTACCACAAAAATTTAGTTCTAGCCCCAGATTTTACATTTTCACTATTTTTGCTTAATGTGGCAATACCCCATACGTGGATATAAAGTACTACTAGGTCAAACGCCGAGACTCGGGAGGGAAGGAGCGCTATTTGACTCTCTGAGAATAAATTATATAATCATAGAATAGTTTGCGGACTCCAAATACAGAGCTCCTAAGTGCCAGAGGGGCAGAATCCCACCTCAAGTGACACCACTTTGGAAATTACACCTCTCAGGGAATTAATCTACAGGTGTAGTGACAATTTTGATTTCTTGGGTCTTTTCCAGAAACAAGCAGCAGTGAATGTTGCTGACGGAAAATTGCAAATTTGCCATTGTAGTGCCCAGTATGTTAAAGTGTACATACATTATGCCCAGCTCAAGCTTGGGCATGCACCCATAAACTAGGCGCGCTCTCGTCGCTACAGAAATGCCAAATGTGGATGCTAAATGTAATTTAGGTACATTGAAGCTTAGAAAGGAGGGGTGCATTTGGATTTGAGAGCGCAGAATTCGCAGAATTTCTTTTGAGGGTTGGGAAGCCATAGTGCTTTTCCATAGCCTTTGTGTTACCAGTAATGTGAAAGTGCCCTACATTTCCATTGACAGATTATGGACCTGAGCGGGGGCTTTTTTGTGGATTGAGTTGAAGCTTCTATGGGGAACATTTCACATAACATTTGGGATCACATTTATCCTGTGCCCTACACTGAGCACTTACTTCGGAGTTTTCATCTAATTTTCCGAATGACATGACTCAGATGAAACCACTGAGGGATCCATTCACTGTAATGGGGCGGCAGAGTTTCTCTGGAGTCCGTATGATCCTGTTCGGTGATTTCTTTTTCAGAGGTGCACAAAACTGTGGCCTGGCCTCGCTTTTATGTACATATAAAAGATGGACACCACTGGAACATATCACAGACTGCTTCCATAGTGCCTCCATCTGCCTCATTATTCGGAATTTTCTGTCATGGCTTCTGTCTGAATCACATATATCAGAGATTTACATGGAAACCCCGGTGTAAGTGCTCAGTGCAAAGCGCAGGATATATGTGCGCCAAGCATTACTGTAATCTTTAGAAGACACAATGAACAAATCAACAGCAGGTCAAGCCCTCTCCGTCTTCTAGCCTCCCAAATGCTGTGATCGATATAGATTGTGGCATTTAAATGGATAAACAGCCGAGGGCGGTGCAGGCACCACTCTTGGCAGTGACAATCAGTACTTGGCAATCACATATGCAGAGCTCCCATTGGTGGTGAATGCACGGGCACAGCTCCTATGCCCCGCACCATTGCCATGACATACCTATACATCAAGGGTCGGGAACCCATACCCAACCATGATGTATGGATAAGTCAAAAGTCATGAAGGGTTTAATATCACCCATAGACTTATTTGGAATGGTGTCATGAGCTCTCATTTTTTTGACAAATCGGGAACACTCCATAAAACTTAGGATACAACAGGCTTTCATAGTCAAACATACCTATGTGAAATCATACAGCCACTGCCTGACACATGCTCAACGTAGATCGGGCAGCATGTCTTAAATCATATATCCAGTGCCTGATACATGCTGCACGTGGATCGGGCAGCATGTATCAACTATTAGGTTAGCTTGTAAATATTACACGAGATATGGAAACCACTGATCTGAAAGTTGATGGGCTTTTTTCTAGAAATCATTGACAATCTCAACTAATGGATGATATAAAAAGTTTTAAAAACTTTAGGTACACTTTTTCTCATCAAGATAACCATTGTCCATATGCTGATCTGATTTTCATCCAGAAAACTTAACGATTTTCATGTGTATTGTCATGCTTGTGACTTTCGTGTGTCTGGACTTTACGCCTATGTGACGTCAGATTTTATACTTCAACATATTACAAAGTACACGATCAAATACATTTTTCTATGTTACTGGTGGCAACATATGCAGAGAAATTAGATGCCATATGGATGTTTCATATGGGATCTGCTTTTGTTTTCTTTTGGTTACTCAAAGACTTGAATGGTTATGTCTCATCTGATACTCAGAAGCGAATAGTGCGTGCTGCGATTATGTTCATACTGATACTTGGTCCATATGAAAAATAGTCATGTAAATGGTCCTATTAAATTACACAGGTCCATGGGCCATCTGATTTGTACTCGGACCAGCATGTCTATATTACAGGCTCATCTGAACAAGCCTTTAGGGAATAAGGACAGCATATACAAGTGCCAACTTATATCTTTCTATAGGGACTGCAAATTCCCATGAAAATAAATATATTTTCGCAACATGCTAGCAAAACCCTAAGCTAGCTGCAATTCCCATTATACCTGAGTGGCCATATGTGGATGCATATAATGCAAACCTTTCCAGACAGAAATTCGTTAAATCATAGTTATTTAGAAAGGTGTCACCCTACGTCACTCGGGATAGATCACACCAAGAGCAAAGGATAAGAAGGGCTCATGGGGTCCCTAGATCAATAACTACTCTGAGCTACAATGGAAAAGAACTATGTAAAAGCTAAACTTCCTACACAAGAGCGATTTCCATCCAGAGATGAAAACAGCTGATCACTTCAGTTACCAAGTTGGCGCCAATTTACTCAAAGAGGGGTTGTCATCATGCGATAACCACTTTGAGAATAACTTCATTATATCCACGCAGAATGGCTTATCTGTAAGTGAAGCAAAATATACTGAACAAAAATATAAATGCAACACTTTTGTTTTTGCTGCCATTTTTCATGAGCTGAACTCAAGGATCAAAGACTTTTTCTATGTACAAAAAAAGGCCCTTTTCTCTCAAATATTGCTCACAAATTTGCCTAAATCTGTAATAGTGAACACTTCTCCTTTGCCAAGATTGTTCACATTTGTGAAGTGGCTGGATTATCAAGATGTGGATTAGACAGCATGATTATTGCACGGGTGCCTTAGGCTGGCCTCAATAAAAGGCCAATCTAAAATGTGCAGTTTTAGCACACAGCACAATGCCACAAGTTTGGAAGGAGAGTGCAATTGGCATGCTGACTGCAGGAATTTCCACCAGAGCCATTTCCCGTGAATTGAATGTTCATTTCTCTACCATAAACCTTCTCCAAAGGAGTTTCAGAGAATCTGGCAGTACATACAACCAGCCTCACAAAAAAACAGACCACATGTAACCCTCCTAGCCCAGGACCTTATCATCCAGCATTTTCACCTGCAAGATTGTCTGAGACCACCCACCCGGAGAGCTGCTGCAAGAATCGGTTTGTATAACCAAAGAATTTCTGCACAAACTGTCAGAAACCGTCTCAGGGAAGCTCATGTGCATGCTTGTCATCCTTATCGGGGTCTCCACCTGACGGCAGTAAGTCGTCATAACCAACTTGAGTGGGCAAATGCTCACATTTGATGGCATCTGGCATATTGGAGAGGTGTTCTCTTCACGGATGAATCCTGATTTTCACTTTATAGGGCAGATGGCAGACTGCGTGTATGGACTCGTGTGAGTAAGCAGTTTGCGGATTTCAAAGTTGCGAATCGAGTGGCCTATGATGGCGGTGGGGTTATGGTATGGGCAGGCGTATGTTATGGACAATGAACACAGGTGCATTTTATTGATGCCATTTTGAATGTACAGAGATACCATGATGCAATCCTGAGGCCCATTGTTGGGCCATTCATCCACAACCATCTCCTCATATTGCAGCATGATAATGTAATGATATGTACACTATTCTAAAGCTGAATACATGCCAGTTCTTGCATGACCAGCATATTCACCGGTTGTGTCACCCATTGAGCATGCTTGGGATTCTCTGGATCGGCGTATACGACAGTGTATTCAATTTTTTGCCAATAGATCAACATTCCACAGGCCAAAATCAACAACCTGATCAACTCTATGGGAATGAAATGTGTTGTACTGCCTGAGGCAAATGGTGGTCACACCAGATACTAACTGATGATCTGACACCCCGCCTACGCCTCCGGACCCACCCAATACTGTGAAACTGCACATTTTATTGTGGTCAGCCTAATGCAAACTTGTGCAATAATCATGTGGTCTATTCAGCATCCGGAATCCGGATATACTACACCTGTGAAGTGGATGGATTACCTCAGCAAAGGACAAGTGCTCACTAACACAGATTTTGACAAATTTGTGAACAATATTGGAGAGAAAAAGGCCTTTATATACATAAAAAAAAGTCTTAGATCTTTGAGGTCAGCTCATGAAAAGTGGGATCAAAAACAAGTGTTATAGTTATATTTTTGTTCAGTGTAATTTCTATTTTTTTGTATTTTTTATTATAAAACAGCTCTCACCTGACATGACAGGCTTGTTGTTCTGTCCAGCCTGATAGACACTCTGTTGTAGTAAATGGAGGCATTCGCCAAGGCAGCTGAGGGTGGCAGCTGAGGTAGCTTTCAGGAGGAGAAAATCCTGATCCAAGGCAGAAAGTGGGCCAGAGCCTGAAAGGGATTCAATGGCATGTACCAGATTCTTCTGCTGCCCCTCAACATCGGTCATAACCTATAGAAATGAAAAGAACAGATACATTACAATAAATAATATAAAAAAGTGGAAATTCACAATAGTAAACTATAAACTATGCAGTTCCCATGAAGGCAGGAGGAAAATTTTTTTTTTTATTCTTAAAAAAAAATTGCCGGCCTAAAAATGTAATCCATAGTTTTTTTTGATATGGTACTGGTTCAGTATCATAATGCTACCAGTACACGTAACAGAACTGTAAGGAAATCCGCATAAATGAGCTCATATTACAATTTATTAACATAGATAAAAGAAAATATGCAAACACCAAACATCACATTATAACGTGCCATTTATATGGATCACCCACCCCCACACATTTTTTTTCACAAATACGCATAACACAAAAACTTGATCTAAACAATAGTTTATTTTTTTATGATATATTCGATTTAAAGGGGTGGTATACTCTTTACACATGAACCCATAGCGGTCCTTTAAAAAAAAAAAAAAAAAAGACAATTACCTACTGGACCACTACTGCCTTCTGTCACCATTAGTCTCCTGGTTTCCTTTTCTGGTGTAAGAAGTTGGGTGCCTGCCACAGCCAATCCACTACAGCAGGCATGGTGTTTTTCATGGAAGAAGTGAATGACAAAGAATTTTACGAGGACTTTGATATTGATGACCTTTTATTTGGATTGGTTGTCAAAAACAGATCCATTGGGTCCAAGACTCCTGATCTCACTTCCCATTAAAGTGAATAAGAGCCGAGCTGGAGCACCTGATACCAGACGCTACATAGTGTATGAAGCTGTGCGGTTATGGCTCTGGGAACTTAACTACAATATGGGGACATAACTACAATTTGAGAACCAGGATGGGGACATGACTACAATATGAGAACCTGGATGGAGATATAACTACAATATGGGGACCTGGATGGGGATATAACCAGGGCCATATTTGCCACTAGGCACTCGAGGGCACGTGCCTAGGGCAGGACTCTGCGGGGGGGGCGGCACCTGAGCAGGATTTTTTTTTTTCTGTATATTGTGTGCAAACGGCTTCCAATGAAAGGATAGGTAATCAATGTCCAAGTCCTGGAAAAGCGCTTTAATATGTAATTTTGTAACAGAGATCAAATCAAGGAGCGTTACCATTCTTTAAGATTAAGAAATCTTTTTGAGTCTTTGAATATATTAAGGAGAAAGTTGGAAACAATTTTAGAAAGGTCTTTTGGATGGAACTTAAGGAGATATATAATAAAGCCCAGTGGGAGCAAAATGGGAACCTGTGACCCTCTGGCCTAAAGCAATGCTCGTACAGTACACGGTTCGCCCAATCACACATGTGCATACAGTTTATACCAGGGTTCTCAAACACACGGCCCGAGGGTCACATGGAGAGCAGTGAATATTCATTGACCTTTAATAGCAGGCACAGTAGCATCATCCGCCGGCTTCCTGTAGCTACAGGGCGATCACGTGTCCGCTATTAAAGAGAATTAATATTCACTGATCTCCACACCCATACAATATGGGAACCTGGATGTGGACTTAACTACAATATGGCGACATAACTACAATATGAGAACCAGGATGGGGACATGACTACAATATGAGAACTGGATAGGGATATAACTACAACATGGAGACCTGGATGGGGATATAACCATGGGCTCAATATTTGCCTACCTACTATAATTAGGAGGAAACTTCACTGTGGGCTAACGCTAGGTGCCTAATTGCATGGCCTGGGACTGCCTGGGCGGACTTGCGGGGGGAGCGGCACCTGAGCATAAAGTCCGAGGGGTCGGCCCTCCCCTTGCTTCCCTCACCCCCACATTCCCCCCCCGTCATCATACTCACCTCCTCCTGCTGCCTGCAGCTCCAATGGTCCAGCCCGACATCTTCCTGTATGAGCGCGTGGACCACTCGTGGTACCGCTTATTAAGCTCATGAATATGGATGCCACTCCACTCTCATAGGCGTGGCGTCCATATTCATGACCTTAATGAGTGGTACCCTGAGTGGTCCGCGCGCTCATACAGGAAGAAGATGTCGGCGCTGGACCATAGGAGCTGCAGCAGGAGGAGGTGAGTATGATGACGGGGGGAGGAATGAGCGGGGAGGGCAGTGAGCGCTGGGCAGCGGGGGGGCAGTGAGCGGCTGGGCGGGGCTGGCGTGGCTGGGGGGTCAGTGAGCGCTGGGGGGGCAGTGAGAGCTGGGGCTGGGGGAACAGTGAGCGCTGGGGCTGGGGGAACAGTGAGCGCTGGGGCTGGGAGGCAGTGAGCGCTGTGGGGGGCAGTGAGCGCTGTAGGGGCAGTGAGCGCTGTGGGGGCCGTGAGCGCTGGCAGGCTGTGAGCCCTGGGGGGAATGAGCGCTGGGGGGAAAAATGAGCACTGGGGGCAGTGAGCGCTAGGGGAATGAGCACGGGGGAGGAATGAGCGCTTGGGGAGGAATGAGCGGCGGGGGAATGAGCATGGGGGGAATGAGCGCTGGGGGGATGAGTGCTGGGGAAGAATGAGCGCTGGGGAGTAATGAGCGCTGGGGAGGAATGAGCGCTGGGAAGGAATGAACGCTGGGGAGGAATGAGCGCTGGGGGAATGAGCGCTGGGGGAGTAATGAGCGCTGGGGGAATGAGCGCTGAGGTGGGATGAGCAGAGTGGATGAGCGCTGAGGTGGGGAATGAGCGCTGAGGTGGGGAATGAGGGCTGAGTTGGGGAATGAGCGCTGGGGGGAATGAGCGCTGGGGGAATGAGCGCTGGAGGGAATGAGCGCTGAGGTGGGGAATGAGCGCTGGGGGAATGAGCGCTGGGGAGAATGAGCACTGAGGTGGGGAATGAGCTCTGAGGTGGGGAATGAGCTCTGAGGTGGGGAATGAGTGCTGGGGAGAATGAGCGCTGGACTAATGTAAAAGAGGAGGTTGGACAGAAATTACATCACAAATTTTTTTTTGTTAAATAACATCTTTATTTAGCTTACAAAAAGGCATACAAATCCACATGTAAAAAATGCATCAAATACGCATCTGCGTTTTTGCCAAGAGATGCGGATTATGTACGGAAACTTCTGCAGACAAATCTGCAACGTGTGCACATACCTAAGGCTATGTTTCCTGTTCAGGAAACACTGCAGAGAGGACACAGCTCCGTCCAAAGCTTTGCCGGCTTTTATACGTGCGTTGATTCCACATGTGTTCATTGCACCGTATGGAATCACCGCATCCTATACATAGGACGGTGTTATTTTATCTTGCGTAGACTGAGCGTGTCCGCAAGATAAATAGACATGCTGCGGTCTAGAAAGACGGCCGCATGTGCATATACGCAGGTCTGCCACCTGCATCTTTGAAATTGTACGCATAGTGGATATGGGATTTCATAACATCCCCTCCACTATGCTGTAACATTTTGACGCTGTGGATTGGACTCTGGGCTGTTCTCAGCGTCCAACCCGCAGTGTTTCCTGACATGGAAACATACTATAAATATATCTCTGCCTCTGGACATTATATAGTATAGATTTGCCTAGACTGTGCATTATTATAAATCTACTACCTGAGCATTATATATTATAGATCACCCTGGACATTATATATAACTAGTGATGAACCCGTTCTACGCCCGGGTGGCAAGCATTTTTATTAGGTACATGGTCTCCCATTCTGGTATGTGCTTCCCCCCTCCTATTCTGGCATGTATGGTCCCCTCACTCCCACCCAAATCTACTATGCATGGCACCCCACTCCTCATCCTGGTATGCAAGGTCACCTCCTGCCCAATCCTGGTATGAATGGTCCCCTCACCCCCCAATCCTGATGTGCATGGTCCGCTCACCCCCAATCCTGATGTGCATGGTCTGCTCACCCCCAATCCTGATGTGCATGGTCCCTCATTCCCAATCCTGATGTGCATGGTCCCCTCATCCCCAATCCTGATGTGCATGGTCCGCTCACCCTCCAATCCTGATGTGCATGGTCCTCTCACCCCCCAATCCTGATGTGCATGGTCCCCTCACCCCCCAATCCTGATGTGCATGGTCCCCTCACCCCCCAATCCTGATGTGCATGGTCCCCCCACCCCCCAATCCTGATGTGCATGGTCCCCTCACCCCCCAATCCTGATGTGCATGGTCCCCTCATCCCCCAATCCTGATGTGCATGGTCCCCCCACCCCCAATCCTGATGTGCATGGTCCCTCCACCCCCCAATCCTGATGTGCATGGTCCTCTCACCCCCAATCCTGATGTGCATGGT
>JARQOD010000006.1:87098760-87117398 GCA_033576555.1 Oophaga sylvatica
CCCTATCGTGACTGAAAAAAAAACAGAAATGTAGAAATTTTTGCAAATTTATTAAAAAAGAAAAACTGAAATATCACATGGTCACAAGTATTCAGACCCTTTGCTCAGAATTGAGTAGAAGCACCCTTTGAGCTAGTACAGCCATGAGTCTTCTTGGAATAATGCAACAAGTTTTTCACGCCTGGATTTGGGATGCTCTGCCATTCTTCCTTGCAGATCCTCTCCAGTTCCGTCAGGATGGATGGTGAGCGTTGGTGGACAGCCATTTTTTTGGCTCTCCAGAGATGCTCAATTGGGTTTAGGTCAGACTTTGGCTGAGCTAGTCAAGAATGCTCACAGAGTTGTTCTGAAACCACTCCTTTGTTATTTTAGCTGTGTGCTTAGGTGTTATGTTTTGGTAGCTGAGGAGAGCAGGCAAAAACGGCAATACACCAGAGAGGTTGGAATCTACTGGATTGCAGTACCCTGACTAACCACCACAACTAAAGGCAGCCGTGGAGCGTTCCTACGTTGGTCCTAGATGCCTCGTCACAGCCTGAGAGGTTAACTACACCTAAAGATAGAAAGAGGAAAGCTATCTGCCCCGGAGCAGATCCCCAAAGAACATAGGAAGCCCCCAAACATGTAATGGCGGTTAGACAAGAGGAAATACAGACACAGACAGAAAATAGTATGAGCAAACGCTGGGGCCCAATCTGTCTAGACAGAAAAGGATAGGAAGGATACTTACTGCAATCCAAAAAAACCCTAAAAAAAAACAACGCTACTAATTGCAAAAACACCTGAGATCACACGACCTCTACCACCTAAATTAGTTCTCTGGTGTAACAAAACTAAGCCACAGGCACTGAAAAAACTGGAAAAGGCAAATGAACAAACAGTGGCTCCAGGGGAACCGAGAGGAGCCCAAGCCCCCCGGAGGAGGAACCTGGCTAACCTCACAGAAGTGCAGAGAAAAATGCAAATGGCAAGCACAAAAACAAAAAACAGAAAATATCTTATCTGAGAGCAGGAGAAGAGGCAAGACTCAGCAAGCCTCCAAGAGAACCAGGAAACAACGTTTAGACAAGAACAATTGATCACTGGCAACCATGATGGGAGGGAACCTCCCTTATATCCAGCCAGTCCGTGATCCCTGATTGCCAATCCTCACTGAATGGCTCAGTACTGTTTGTAACCACCAGAGGGAGCCTCTGCTCAGAATTCATTTCTAAAACATTCACAACACTTAGGGTCATTGTCTTGTTGGAAGGTGAACTTTCAGACAAGTCCGAGGTCCAGAGCACTCTGGAAGAGGTTTTCATCCAGGATATCTCTGTACTTGGCCGGATTCATGTTTACTTCAATTGCAACCTGTCGTTGTCCTGTCCCTGCAGCTGAAAAACACCCCCATAGCATGAAGCTGCCACCACCATGTTTCAGTGTTGGGATTGTATTGGGCAGGTAATGAGCAGTGCCTGGTTTTCTCCACACATACCACTTAGAATTATCACCAAAAAGTTCTATCTTCATCTCATCAGACCAGAGAATCTTATTTGTCATAGTCTTGGAGTCCTTCATTTGTTTTTGCAAACTCTATGCGGACTTTCATATGCCTGGCACTGAGGAGAGGCTTCCATTGGGCCACTCTGCAATAAAGGCCCGACTGGTGGAGGGCTGCAGTGATAGTTGACTTTGTGGAACTTAATCCCATCTCTCTACTGCATCTGTGGAGCTCAGCCACAGTGATCTTGGGGTTCTTCTTTACCTGTCTCACCAAGGCTCTTCTCCCACGATTGCTCAGTTTGCCTGGACGGCCAGGTCTAGGAAGACTTCTGGTGGTCCCAAACTTCTTCCATTTAAGGATTATGGAAACCACTGTGCTCTTAGGAACCTGCAGAAATTATTTTGTAACCTTTTGTGTGCCTTGCCACAAGTCTGTCTCTGAGCTCCTTGGCCAGTTCCTTTGACCTCATGATTCTCATTTGGTCTGACATGCACTGTGAGCTGTGAGGTCTTATATAGACAGGTGTGTGCCTTTACAAATCAAGTCCTATCAGTTTAATTAAACACAGCTGGACTCCAATGAAGGCGTAGAACCATCTCAAGGAGGATCACAAGGAAATAGACAGCATGTGACGTAAATATGAGTGTCTGAGCAAAGGGTCTGTATACTTATGACCATGAGATATTTCAGTTTTTCCTTTTTAATAAATTTGCAAAAATTTCTACATTTCTGGTTTTTATCAGTCAAGATGGGGTTCAGAGTGTACATTAATGAGAAAAAAAAAGAACTTTTTTTCATTTACCAAATGGCTGCGTGAAACAAAGAGTGAAAAATTTAAAGGGGTTTGAATACTTTCCGAACCTACTGTAAGTGGTGTAAATGCCAGATTTGTTTTTTTTTTAGTATATATTATTTTTGCACTTTAGTAGTGTATGGCGAAACATGAATGTGTGAATACGGACTTGGGCTTCATTCAAACTTCGGTTTTCCCAACTTGTTGCTTTGTATTTCTTGTATACAACTCACCCTTTGGCCATGTTCACACAGCAATATTTTGATCACTATTTCTTATCAATATTTATAGGCTAAAACCAGTAGTGGTTCAAAAATGCAGTAGTATCGCACGTGTTTCTATTATACCTTTTCTCTGATTGTTTCACTCCTGATTTTGGCTTACAAATACTAAGGTAAAAAACTCAGCAAATACTCAATGTGTGAACACGGCCTAATTCTTCCTACTTTGGTCCAGAATTGTGGTTTGTGCTGATCATGTCCCTGCACGGTCAGACACAGCCATTACACAGGACACAGCAGGTGCACATTGATAAGATTATCGCAGCACAGGAACATTTTATTTAAACACATCCAATTGTGGAAGTTATTATTATTATATTGTCTTTTGATTAAAATGTGCCTTGTGGGAGAAGCCTTTAACTACAGGCTTTGTGATTATCCCTTTTACTGCATCATAAATAATTACCCTGCATAATTGCTTCAGAATAATAAATAACCTATACAATTTCAATTGTTTTTATACAACACTTTGCATGTTTAATGTTTTAAGTGCTTTAGAAAGTAGACAGACATTTCCACTAATCCAAAATACTATATTTTAAAAAAATTGACATAAAAGCAAAATATTGTGCCTGTTTAATTCATATTTTCCCATTAGTAAAAAAAAATAATTAAATTAGCAAATCTGCAATTAAATGCTATTCGTGTTACAGTAAATTAGCAGGTGCTATCATTCTGTGATCTGCATATGACCTGCTAATCATACAGAGAAGAGCTTTTGGATATTACTAAAGTAAGGCTTGTAATTCAGTTCTGGAAATAAAAATTGTCCAGGTAGTCCAGCCGTTATTGAAGTAAATCTCAAATATACCAGATGCACAACTGCACTTTAATAAAAGAGAGAACGTTACAATAGAAATTATTTTCCTAAGTGGTGGAACAGATTCATAACTGTGGAAAATAATTCAGAATCCACTTAGCAGATACTTGCTGCAAGTCAATGAAGGCCAAAAAGTATAGTAAATAATGCTGTTCTGGGATGGCGGCTTCATAGAAACACTTAATTTGTGCTAATTGTGCACATACTTTTTGGCTGTGATGACACAGGGAAGTTTAAAAACAATTCCTGTAAGTAAATGAGAAAAAAAGTTTTTTCACTTTGAAAGTATATTATTTAGACAATACCCATGGTGACCATCTAATTCCAAAATACTTTGTTAACCCAAAGTGACCTTTTTACACTTGAAAAAATGCTCCAAAGTGCTGCTAGGTGTCCCCCTTCTGTTTATTTTGCTGTCCCCTGTCAGAGAAACTGACACAAATTACTCCGGGTCTTTGTGTTTGTCACTCTGCTCCTGCTCTCTTATGTTTGTCAGTTTACATTCAGGCTTAACTAGTGAGGGTGAGATTTGAATTTGAGACAGGCATTTCATTGTAAAATGGCCAGGTGCAATGCATGCTGGGAAGGGAAGTTCTAGCATCCATAGTGCTGGCAGAAAGCTGTTGAACCTTCTACTTCTACTTTTTATGTACAGGACTGTAAAGCTTTTCTTCTCTAACCTGCCTGTGCTAGTGTATACTATTCACTGTACAAACAGCATATATAATTAGTAGATCTTTCAGACCTGATGAGATTGGTGGACTTAGGCCGGAGTCACACTACCATAGAATACGGCCGAGTGCTATGTGAGAAAACATGGCATAGCTCTCGGCCCAGTGTTAATCTATGCTGCAGTTCACATCAGCGGTTTTATTTTCTCAAGTGTATTTGACGTGCATGTAAAATCACATCATACTGCGATTGGCACCGAGACTCACCAATGCAAGCCTATGGGTGCGAGAAAAAAATCGCACATCACTCGGACCATGCGAGTGCTGTCCAATTTTTACGCACAGGTGTCCTTTGAAAAGTCCTCTGCCGCACACAGTAAAATCACACTGACAGGTTACAATAGAGTAGATAGAATAGATATATACACATAGAATACGTAGATATAAAGATTATTTTACTGAAAAAAATGGCGCTGGCTCCCGCATAATTTTCTTAACCAGCAGAGGGAAAGCCAACGGCTGGGGGCCAATGTTTATAGCCTGGGAAGGGAGTAATACCCATGGAGCTTCCCAGACTATTAATATCAGCTCACAACTGTATACTTAGTCTTTACTGGCTATTAAAAGGAGGGACCCCCCCCAAAAAAAAATGACCTTGGGTCACCCTATAATTAATAACCAGCAAAGGCTATGCAGACAGCTGCGGGCTGATATTATTAGCTTAGGAAAGGGCCATGGATACTGACCCCCCAGGCTAAAAACATCATCTCTCAGCCACCACAGAAAAGGCGCATTTAAAAAGATGCGTCAGTTCTGGCACTTAGCCTTGCTCTTCCTCCTTGCCCTGTAGTGGTGGCAAATGAGGTGATAGTTGGGGGGGGTTGAGCTGATGTTTTTAGCCTGGGTTAAAGCATTGAGAAGGTTTATGTGCAGTCAGACTGCCGTATTACTCGTACAAGGATCATATCGCATTCATCGAACTGGACATCTGCTCAACTGATCTGAGAATCACAGCTGCATATAAATACATGCTATTTTCAAAAAACTGACTGTCACATCCAAACATAAACTAAGTGTGAACAGGTGCTTAACCTAAAGTCACCAACTCATATACACTCAAACAAAAAAGGCAGCACTCTGTAGCGCTATAGCATGCAAATATGAAAAATGAATTGCATTACTGCATTAGAAATATGAAAAATTGAGAAATATTGAAAAAATTGAGAAGCACATAAAATGGCCAATTTATGTGTACCTGGAAGCCACGTTAAGGCGTTTCTTTTTTTTTAGGACCTATATCTAATGTCAATCCTCGCTTAGACCACTACCTATCCACAGATATATAGACAACGTATTCTCCCCAAACACTCTCCTGTTGTGGACAGGTCCTTCCGTGCGTGAGTGTATAGGGAGAGACCTGTCAGTCACTAGCAGCAGGCAAGGAGAAGCCACCGGGGTCCCACCTGTCTGACTAGTGTCTTGTGCGGCTATGTCCCTTGTGAAAACGACTCAGTGTTTCAGAGTTAAACATATCATACATCTAGTGTCTGATGCATGCTGCCCATGAATCGGTCAGCATGTGCCAACGGTCAGGGTTTTTTTCATCTTTTTTTATTTTTCTGTTGACATTGCGGTTTAAGGGCCTGTTGTGGCTTGGAATGACAGCATTCATTTTACCATACAACGTACTGAATAACAGAAAAAGTCAGGTGACATTGTGAAAAAAACGAAATTCTGCCATTGTTTTGAGGATTTTATCTTTATGGTGTTGATTGTGTGACAAAATGACAGGATAGGCTTCGCTGGAGGACATAATATGGCAGCCACGGAAGGCCCTCAGTTGGCATTGAAACCCATCGCTCTATGTGATTGTGTCACTGGTGGCCTGTACGCAAGCGGAATGGCAATCGCAACATCTAAATCACTGACCGTGGCATTTTAGTGTTTAACAGCCATGATGAGAGCTGTAACACAACCTTTCAAGGTACTTGATAGGTCTCTTGCTATTCGAGAAACCTGTTTGTTTCCTCTAGTGGTGGCGTGTTTTAGAGAAAAATATACCTGGCTGTAAATGAGCAGTCAGGTTCTAATTCATGCTGCCTGCTATTTGGGCAGCATAAGTCAGTCACAGGTTCCCTTTAACCTCACACAATACTGCTATGTACATGTGATGTGTCTTATAAGACTTATGTCTTCTGCCATGTACAAGGGAACCTGTCCTTAGGTTTTCTCTTTCATGTCCAGTGCCATGTCAGTGGAATGATTTGTAATAGCTTCCTAACAGGCCCTTTATTACAGCCCTGCAGCCCCACATACCTTGTGAAAAAAAAACACTTTGAGGTTGTTCTGCCCTGTGTAGTCATTACCAATGTCCTGTAGGCATCTCCAGACTCTTTGTAGCATCCCCTTTGTGCTTGCTAATGTCACTCCTACACCTTTGATGTAGCTAATGTCATCAATTCAGCCTCCAAAATCTTATATTCGTGCATTTATCAGAAAAGATCGGTGTCCATTGTCTATGTCACAAGATTTCAGAAGTTGTGTGGATTATGTAGATGTCATCCACATCAGAGTTGGAGGGCAGCATAGGCAGCCACAAAGGGGTCACTTTAGTTTCATTCAAAGATGCTTATTGGGACATCTACAACCATGCAATAGAGAGATTGTTTGAAAGTCATTGCAAAACCTACTGAGGTAGCACTGGTTATAAAAGGGTAAAGTTGTTTACATGTTCTCTTTAATTTATCATGGGGGATAAATGGCAGATCTGCGTCTTTACCGAATGGCTACGGTACTTCTAAGATAATACAATGTGGAGTGGGCTGCTGCTCTTTATTCTAAGATCTTTTAGTACTTATTTCTGTGGAAATTTGCTAAAAAAGAATAAGAAAAATATTGGATGTAATATTTTACTATTTTGAGACGAGAAGATCTCAGGTCCAAAGCCAGAGGCCATACAACTAATAGTATGGTTTACATGTTCCTTTCTCCATTCCCAGTTAGTGTTCATTGTGGGACATTTCATGGACAAGACACAAAATACCGTAATCTACTCGCCACCTAGTAATAAATAGAAGTTTTGTTTGTGTGTTGACTTTACGGCAACCAGTTTTGGCCTTTAAGATGGGGCATTATTTTTTGTTATCACAACCTCCTGAGAACCATAATTTCTTTTGAATTTACATTATGAGGGCTTGTTTTTTGCAGAACGAAGGGCATCTGTTAATTATTTTTTGGTATATATAATGTATTGACTTATTTTTTTTTTTTTTTGAGACAACTGCAGTTCTGCTTAATTTGGGGTTTTGATTGTTGGGTTTTGTTTTTATCGCATTCCCCATGCAGTATGCCGTACTTTTTTTTTTTTTTTTTTTTACAGTTTATCTATATTTTACGATTACACTATAAAAAATATTTTCTTTTGTCATATTCTTATACTGATGAAGCTGACATTTTAAATTTGTGATATAGATAGTTTGTGAAAAGGGTAGTTTTTGTGATTTCCATTTTCTTATTCTAAAATTCTTAATCATTTTAGTAAAGTATTTTAGCAGTTTTCAACTTTTTTTTTTTTTTAGCCTCCTCAGGAAATTAAACGTGCTATGTTCGAATTGCTTACAAAATATTATATTATGCAGAAATATATTCGGGTTGATGGAAGTAGGAAGAAGGCAGCCATCGAGACCACTGTTAGGGCTTGGCTGCCATAACAGTGCATTAGCACCTCGTAAGAAGATTACTTCTTGTGGATTGTATGTCTGGATTGCAGGGAATGTATTGCAGTTACATCCGAGTAGTAGTTAATGTATTTGGTAAAACTAGGCTCAAGTTGTTAATACTTACACTATGTGCACAACTGGGCAATTTTATATTTTTGATTTATTTTATTATTGAATAAACTAGAGTGCTGTCGGTTAATAAACCTGAATATTTAAGAATGTGTAAGTGAGGTTTCTTCTTTCTTAGGCTACATCCCACGATGAGCTTTTGCTGAGTTTTTGATGTTGCAGAATTTCTGCACCATTTTTGCACCTATTATTTAATTTAGGTTACTTGCGGTATTTTATTGTACAATTTTTTTAACATGCATTTTTATCGCATTTTTGATGCTTTGTTTTTTATACTGTATGGAACACTATGTGGGGTCATTGTACTGTATGAAGCAGTATGTGGGGGCCATTACACTGTATGGAGGACTATGTGGAGCCATTATACTTTATAGAGATCTATGTGGAACCGTTATACTGTATGGAGGGCTGTGTGGGGATTACCGTTGGAGAATCATACTGTGATGGGGTCATCATTCTTTGTTAGGGGAACTGAGGGAGGGGGGTATAGTAGGGTCATCATACTGTGTGTGTGGAGGAGTTCATTGTGGGGGTATCATACTATGGGCGCACTTTTGTTTGTTTTGTTTGCAGCATACGGTACTTTATTATCTGTTTTGTTAAAGTTTTTTTTTATCCTTTGTTGTTATTACATTTTGGCCCATATGCTTTTTACTGCTGTTACATAACATATTATATTATTCCAATATTTTATTCTAAGATCTATTCATTAAATGTACAACACCTTTTAAGTTTGTTTCCATATGAAAAAGTTAATTGTTATATTTAATGATAAGGAAAAATGTCTTCAATTGTAGACTTTTTTTTAGTAAATATCTAGGTTGGCCCTCGACTTTGTCCATGCTTTTAATTTTGGCCCTCTGTGTATTTGACTTTGACATCCCTGACCTATTAGGATGAGTTCTTTGTTGCAGTCGTATTGCAGTATTACATTGTATGCTGTTGCGGTAATCTCTCTAAAGAACATGTATTGAAAATGGCTTTGTTTCTGGAGAGGACAGGATTACTTTGTGGCCCGTGGTCAAATGTTATTGACCTCTTCTTCTAACAAGCAAATCGCTCTTCCTTTACTTTAGCCGTTCTTTTACAATTTGGCCGATTCCGTTTTGATCTGTCTGCCTGTTCATTATTTTATATTTAGAAGCTTTTAATAAGTAACGGCAAGGTCAACTTAATGAAGTGTCTTCATTAGCAGCAGTTTGTTATCTAGCAGGTACTTTCATTTGGTTTTCCCGGAATAAGATGTATTGCTGAGGCTTTTTGATTCTTCTTCTAGATTACTCCTCAGTGCATTTGCCGTACACCTGTACTTAACCAATGATACAAGTGGTATTTTAGTAGCGTGCAGTGTTACAACATCTATGCTCAGCTTATAATTGCTAACCTGAGCACTATTAGCTGCTGAGCAATGTTACACAATCCTTCAGATGAGATATTGTTCTGTCAAATGAAAGTGCAAAGTAGCAGGAAATGTTCATTAGCTGAAAAGGCCTGATGTCCACACGAGCGGAGCCTTGGCCAGAAATACACGGCTTTCTCATTATTATGTTCTACTCTACAGGAGCTCATAGCAAAAAGCTGCTTCCTTAATGTGCTCTTGTAATAATGAGGACGCAGATCAGAACTGTCCTTTCATCATAGTTTTTTGCAGCTCTTGCTTTGCTATACCCCATCTGCCACATCTCATTGCCTGCAATGGGCACACGATCAAAGGGAATGGGTGCAAGACAGGGCAATGATAGCTCGCTCATTCACCTAATGGAAGCTTTCATCTTGTTGAGATGTATCAATGCCACTTTGCCAGTCATGATAGTAATTCAGCATTATAGCATCCCTGTGGTGTACAATAGCACTTTTGTCATATGCATAAAATTGTGTGTTTTGTAAAGTAAAAAAAAAAAATATATAATATATTTTGTGAGGCAGTGACCGGTGTTATATGCGAGGGTCGCTATGTGTCCTCAGGATGTGTATAGAAGCGTATTGAGGCCGTGGGAGTGCATTACAGTCACAGGCAGGGCCGTATTTAGAGTTTATGCTGCCGTAGGTGTGTAGCCCTGGTGGTAGGCACACGCAGTACCCTGGAGAGTGTGTGGCGAGACAGCAGTTTAATGCTAAATATTCATTCACTCGACATATACTAGACCACACCCTTAGGGTAGTGGAGTTTACTCTTGAGGGAGTGGTCAAGGTATGTGTTAGAGTGATTTTGAGTCTAGTTCCTGTCTTCGGACAGTGAGGACGTGTAGAGTGAGTGTCTAGACTTCAGAGAGAGAAGACGTCTGGAGGGAGGAAGGAGTCTAGCCTGCTTTATCATCAGTTCATATCGTGGAGTCTGGTATAGGTGTTTGAATTCACCTTAGTCTAGTCAGAGCTGTATCACCTCCTCAGCATACACTGAAGGGAAGAAGAAGTTTTAGTACAGAAAGTCTTCAGCATCCCTGTCTAAAGGACGGTATCAGGTTCAGAGACGTGCTCCTGCCTGTTGATAACTGAGCATCTGTAGCTAACTTTGAAGGAAGGAAAAGAAAGAAGTGACTACTCGACCCTTGGCTAGTTTGAGTGCTTATGTTACCAGCGTGGACAAGGCGAAAGGCAAAGTGGATTTATTGGATTAGTGCTTACGGATTGAAGAAGTCCAGCACATTGCACCCGGTCACTGGGGACCGAAGGATCACGACTGTTTCAAGCAGAGTGATAAGAAAACCAGGAATTTACCGGACCTTAGGTCGCGGCAAACAAGCCCCTTATAGTCAGTACGTAACTGGGGTCAGGGGAAGTGAAGACTTTGAGTTTCTGCAGGACAAAATAAGAATTCAGCTTCTTCGCAGGAAGGCTCCTAACACAAAGCTGACTGGCAGGTACAGCTATAGATTAGCTGGAGATTTGAGGGAACTACGCTTCAGGCTGGTTGTACTCGTTGTATTGGAAGTAAAGGAGGCCCCTAACTTGTCCAGCTGCTGTCTCAAGATACACTCTCCTTGGATCAGCCTCCCTGGGACCTGCCTGAACATCTTACAAGTAAAGGTATGGAAAGACGCTGACCGTGTGAGACTGTGTTCTTTATCTGCACCCGACTTCACAAATCCCATAGACTTTGAGGGACCAGTCCCACCTGTAGGGGACCCGACATCTAGCTGCCTCACCATCCCCTCAGAGATCTACAGCAGCGCTGGTACTAATTACCAGAATACTACAGGTGGCGTCACGAACTGTACATAAATCAATCCCCTGTAAATATATCCCCAACATACGCCAGACCGCCCGGGCCACAGACCGAGCCACAGCTACCTGTGACAAATCCCATAGACTTCCATGGGCTCGGCTCTGAGTACCCCATTGCCCTGGTAACCCACAATTGTGGTGGCGGGTCGACACACAACTTGGCGTCACGAACAGGATGCGAAACTCGCAGAATTGCGAGCCCTGTGTGCCTAAGGAATTGTTTTTGTGAAAAAGGACTGTTTGCACTTTTGGCGCCAAAATCGCCATTTTTGTCGCCATATTCGCGCCCTCAGGCGCTGGAGAAGAAGGTGGGCGTACCTTCGTGGGCGTCTACCCCCCTGTGGCGCGAAGAAAATGCCTGCCCTCTCAAAGTGCTATTACAACATGCGATCCTGCCCTACAGCAAAGGAGGTCCGCCTCCTCTTCACCTTCCCTGCGAGGAGGAGACGCAAACCCCACCTCCACGGAAGAGACCGGATGTCTCCGCAGAAAGAAGAAAGAATCTTCTGGAACATGATGGAGGCAGGACGTGTGCAGCCGAGCAGGGAAGCGGAGGAAGGCAGGCCCCGTGCCCCAGCCAAGCTGCCACCAACACCAGAGTTATCCGTGATCCTGCACCTGCAACAGGCGTTGCTAGAGACAAGAGAAGAAAATGCACGCCTGAAGAAGATGGTCCAGTACCAACCTGGCTTTGAAGAAATCGGGAGACGCCGGCGTACCCTGGAGCAGCGGAGGCTGTGGGACACGGTGATCTCTCCCCTCAACGACCCCCCACGATTCCAGATACCGAAGAGTCTGCTGCCCAAGGCAAAGGAGCAACCGGAGGCTGCCCCCGAAAGTACCGATCCTGATCCCACCGGTGAAGCGGTGGAGGCGAAGGAGGTTGAGGAGGTACCGCCAGTTCCGGAACGCCCGCCCGGCCAGGAGGCCGCAGCAGATGATTGATCCCCGATAGGGACACCGGAGGAGACTCAGCCGTCAATGATGGAGCAGCGACAGCAGCAGGTTAGTGCGTTCCCAACTGAGCCATTGCGCACACCTGCTTCCTGCTCTGCATCACACCAGCATTGTGCATCGGCATCGCCCCCTGCGTACACCTCTGTATCGCAATCGGCAATCTACTCTGCATCGCAATCGGCGACCCAATCTACATCGCAAGAGTCTGATGCGATCTCAATTGAGCCACTACAAAAGCCTGCTTTTTGCCCAGTATCTTATGCTGCAGCAGCATCCCCAGAGGAGGACGGGCCCTGCGGCCTAGAGGACCGGAGTGAACCGGCCCTGCAGGTAACCAGCGATGATGACACCTTGCCGGAACCCCCGACATCCCCACCAGCCCAGTGCACACCAGCCACACAGACCCCGATGGTGGAGTCGATGATCTTGGTGCTGGGCACTGGGCCCAGGAATAGGAACGGTCCTGTGCGAACATTGCATTGTTCCAGCCCCCGGGGTGGAAAATGTATTAGAAAGTGTATTTGCAGAAAATGAATAAGATAGTGAAGAATTGGTGAGATCCCTATCGGGTCTACCAAAAGTAAAAAGTTTGAAATGTTTTGTAAAGTTTTGCACAATTTATATAGTGAATATATATATTTCTACTGTAGAATGCCCGGCTGGGTAAATGGTAAATGGTAAATGGTAAATGATAAATGATAAATGGTAAATAGTAACCAGAAAAGGTTTATGCACTTTGATATAATATGTCTTAGGTTTTACATTGGACTTGGAGGTTAAGGACTATGCTAACCCAGAACTTACTTGTAAATAGTTGCGCTTCGGTGCTTTCTCTTGGTTTTACATAAACCATTACAACTACCTCTGAAAACAAAACCCGTGTGGTGTGGCACTGAGTGAGGTCTGCAATTGGACGTCCTGCAGCCCACCCAGGACCCACGTTGAAGGTTTGGTGCGGGTCCTTCACAAGTATCTTGTATATTTATTGAATGCTATTTAATATTTGTATTTTTCTATAAAGTTTGCAACGTTCAAGATATTCTCACCTCCCGGATGGGAAGATGTTATTGTTTAATGTTTATTGCATAAACAAAATGTCTCTTTTGTATTTTACAGCCCGGGAGTGCTGTCTTTTACCATGGGGGAATGTGTAGCCCTGGTGGTAGGCACACGCAGTACCCTGGAGAGTGTGTGGCGAGACAGCAGTTTAATGCTAAATATTCATTCACTCGACATATACTAGACACACCCTTAGGGTAGTGGAGTTTACTCTTGAGGGAGTGGTCAAGGTATGTGTTAGAGTGATTTTGAGTCTAGTTCCTGTCTTCGGACAGTGAGGACGTGTAGAGTGAGTGTCTAGACTTCAGAGAGAGAAGACGTCTGGAGGGAGGAAGGAGTCTAGCCTGCTTTATCATCAGTTCATATCGTGGAGTCTGGTATAGGTGTTTGAATTCACCTTAGTCTAGTCAGAGCTGTATCACCTCCTCAGCATACACTGAAGGGAAGAAGAAGTTTTAGTACAGAAAGTCTTCAGCATCCCTGTCTAAAGGACGGTATCAGGTTCAGAGACGTGCTCCTGCCTGTTGATAACTGAGCATCTGTAGCTAACTTTGAAGGAAGGAAAAGAAAGAAGTGACTACTCGACCCTTGGCTAGTTTGAGTGCTTATGTTACCAGCGTGGACAAGGCGAAAGGCAAAGTGGATTTATTGGATTAGTGCTTACGGATTGAAGAAGTCCAGCACATTGCACCCGGTCACTGGGGACCGAAGGATCACGACTGTTTCAAGCAGAGTGATAAGAAAACCAGGAATTTACCGGACCTTAGGTCGCGGCAAACAAGCCCCTTATAGTCAGTACGTAACTGGGGTCAGGGGAAGTGAAGACTTTGAGTTTCTGCAGGACAAAATAAGAATTCAGCTTCTTCGCAGGAAGGCTCCTAACACAAAGCTGACTGGGCAGGTACAGCTATAGATTAGCTGGAGATTTGAGGGAACTACGCTTCAGGCTGGTTGTACTCGTTGTATTGGAAGTAAAGGAGGCCCCTAACTTGTCCAGCTGCTGTCTCAAGATACACTCTCCTTGGATCAGCCTCCCTGGGACCTGCCTGAACATCTTACAAGTAAAGGTATGGAAAGACGCTGACCGTGTGAGACTGTGTTCTTTATCTGCACCCGACTTCACAAATCCCATAGACTTTGAGGGACCAGTCCCACCTGTAGGGGACCCGACATCTAGCTGCCTCACCATCCCCTCAGAGATCTACAGCAGCGCTGGTACTAATTACCAGAATACTACAGGTGGCGTCACGAACTGTACATAAATCAATCCCCTGTAAATATATCCCCAACATACGCCAGACCGCCCGGGCCACAGACCGAGCCACAGCTACCTGTGACAAATCCCATAGACTTCCATGGGCTCGGCTCTGAGTACCCCATTGCCCTGGTAACCCACAATTGTGGTGGCGGGTCGACACATAGGCACTTTTCGTTCTGCCTCCCCATTGGTGAGTATGACTAATGCAGACACTGTCGTCAGTGACTTAGGCTACTTGCACATCAGTGATTTTTGCCATTTGCGGCAGATCCGGCAGTTTTTCCGCATCTACCACGTAACGGATCACTTATGACAACACTGCATTCAGTCTCAATCATTCCCTATGCGACTTGCAGACATGTGCGACACTTGCGGTTTTGACGCGATCCCGCAAATCCGATACTTGCAGCAACGGAAAAAAAAACTCTACCAGCAGTGTTTTTTTGTCTTACCGCAAGTGCTGCACATGTTTGCAAGTCCCATAGGGAATGAATGAGGCCGAATCTATGTGTGTGCCCATGTAGCTCTTTCAAAGACAGTGGTTTCCTACCACACTCAAAAGACATACAATTAGGATGTTTAGATTGTGAGCCCCAATGGGGACAATGTTGATGATGTATGTAAAGTGCTGTGAAGTTAATAGCGCAATATCAATGAATAAATATTACTCTTAATATTAGGTTACAATACCAGGATTTGAGGATTTTCTGTTTCGAGGTCAAGAGCTCTCTGATGCGATGTTGCTGCCTGTCTCGCTGTCTTCCTCTTTTGACACTGCAGTGTGGTGGACAAGAAAACATTAACTGGTTAACAGCAAGAAGTCTGGTGTCTGTGTACTAACTGAACTCGAAACTCTCCCCACACCATGTCCAGCAGACATTGGAGGATTACTAGATGGATTTTATTATTCTATTACTGCCCAGTCTCTGACTAAGGCCTTATTCATATGTCTGGGTGTAAACAGATACTTACATATAAATCTGGACAATTTATCTTATAGATCTCCCGGGATATTATTAATTATAGATCTATAATATATAATGTACAAGGAGACCTATAGTATAAAATGTCCAGAATTACCTGTAATATATGATGTACAATCTATCTATAATATGACGGTGGGAGCGTCACTCTGTCTGAAGCCTTTATAGACTGCGCAAGCGCGACACGCCTGCGCAGTCTGGCTCCAGACAGAGTGAGGCATCCAGAGCGGTGAGTACTCTGTATGGCGCCAGAGATCGCGGTATGCGTACTGGATGCATACCGCGATCTCCGGCGCCATACTTACATACTTACCTGACCAGGAGGAGCGTTGCCACGGCGCTTCACTTCTCCGGGGCAGGAGACCAGGAGTGTGCGTCGGATCGCGCATGCGCAATAGCGCTATCCGGCGTCATTTTGCTGAAGACACATTTACAGTGTGTCTTCAGCAATATGGCGCCGGACCGCGCAGTATGGGCATGCGCGTACTCCGGCGCCGCTCTCCTCCCCCGGCGTCCAGCTGAACGGAACAGCGCTGGAGCACAGGGATGAAAGGTGAGTATAAATGTTTGTTTTTTTGGGGTATCTGTGCAGTTTAACAGCGGTGAGGGGGCCATGCACATCAGGATAGGAGGGGCGTGAGGGGACCATGCACATCAGGATTGGGGGGTGAGCGGACCATGCACATAAGGGTTGGGGGGTGAGGGGACTATGCACATCAGGATTGGGGGGTGAGGGGACCATGCACATCAGGATAGGGGGGTGAGGGGACCATGCACATCAGGATTGGGGGTGAGAGGACCATGCACATCAGGATTGGGGGGTGAGGGGACCATGCACATCAGGATTGGGGGGTGAGGGGACCATGCACATCAGGATTGGGGGGTGAGGGGACCATGCACATCAGGATTGGGGGGTGAGGGGACCATGCACATCAGGATTGGGGATGAGGGGACCATGCATATCAGGATTGGGGGGTAAGGGGGCCACGCACATCAGGATTGGGGATGAGGGGACCATGCACATCAGGATTGGGGGTGAGCGGACCATGCACATCAGGATTTGGGGAGTGAGGGGACCATGCACATCAGGATTTGGGGGGTGAGAGGACCATGCACATCAGGATTGGGGGGTGAGGGGACCATGCACATCAGGATTGGGGGGTGGGGGGACCATGCACATCAGGATTGGGGGGTGAGGGGACCATGCACATCAGGATTGGGGAGTGAGGGGACCATGCACATCAGGATTGGGGGGTGAGGGGACCATGCACATCAGGATTGGGGAGTGAGGGGACCATGCACATCAGGATTGGGGGGTGAGGGGACCATGCACATCAGGATTGGGGAGTGAGGGGACCATGCACATCAGGATTGGGGGGTAAGGGGGCCACACACATCAGGATTGGGGATGAGGGGACCACGCACATCAGGATTGGGGGGTGAGAGGACCATGCACATCAGGATTGGGGGGTGAGGGGACCATGCACATCAGGATTGGGGGGTGGGGGGACCATGCACATCAGGATTGGGGGATGAGGGGACCATGCACATCAGGATTGGGGGGTGAGGGGACCATGCACATCAGGATTGGGGGGTGGGGGGACCATGCACATCAGGATTGGGGGGTGAGGGGACCATGCACATCAGGATTGGGGGGTGAGGGGACCATGCACATCAGGATTGGGGGGTGAGAGGACCATGCACATCAGGATTGGAGGGTGAGCGGACCATGCACATCAGGATTGGGGATAGGGGACCATGCACATCAGGATTGGGAATGAGGGGACCATGCACATCGGGAAATTGGGGGTGAGCAGACCATGCACATCAGGATTGGGGTGAGCGGACCATGCACATCAGGATTGGGGTGAGGGGACCATTCATACCAGGTTTGGGGCAGGAGGTGACCTTGCATACCAGGATGAGGAGTGGGGTGCCATGCATAGTAGATTTGGGTGGGAGTGAGGGGACCATACATGCCAGAATAGGAGGGGGAAGCACATACCAAATGGGAGACCATGTACCTATAAAAATGCTTGCCACCCGGGCGTAGAACGGGTTCATCACTAGTTATATATAATGTCCAGGGTGATCTAAAATATAATGCTCAGGTAGTAAAAATTTATAATAATGCACGTCTAGGCAAATCTAATACTATATAATGTCCGAGGGAGAGATTTTATTTATATATGTTTCCTGTCAGGAAACACTGGGGGTTGGACGCTGAGAACAGCCGCAGATCCAATCCCAGCGCAAAAGTTACAGCATAGTGGAGGGGATTTTATAAATCCCAATCCACTTGCGTAAAATTTTTCAAAGATGCGGGCAGACCTGCGTATACACATGGGGGCGCGCTTTCTAGACCGCAGCATTCTTTTTATTTCGGACAGCCTCAGTCTACGAAAGAAAAATAACCCCGTCCTTTTAAAGGTGCGGTTTTTTTCCCCATACTTGCAATGAACACATGGGGAAAACAACGCACAAAAAAGCCGGCAAAGTTTTGGGGACGGGAGCTGTGTCCTCTCTGCAGTTTTTTTCCAAAAAGGGAAAAAAAAAGCCTTAGGATATGTGCACACTTTGCAGTTTTGTCTGCAAATTTTTTCCGTACATAACCGCACTTTTTGGCAAAAAAAAGCAATGCTATTTATGCATTTTTTTTTTGGATTTGTATCCTTTTTTGTAAGCTAAATAAAGATTTATTTTTAAAAAAAAAAAAATTTGTGATGAATTTTTGTCCAACCCCCCCCCTCTTTTTCATAGCCACGCTTCATTCTCCCCCAGCACCATTTCCCACCCAGAGCTCATTCCCCCCAGACTCATTCCCCACCTGGCTCATTTTCCCCCCAGGCTCATTCCTCCCCACGCTCTTTTCCCCCCCCACCTCAGCGCTCTTCCCCCACGCTCATTCCCCCAGCGTCATTCCCCCCAGCCTCATTCCCCAACCAGCCCCATTCCCCACCTCAGCGCTCTTTCCCCCCCCCTCAGCGCTCAAATTTTCCCCACCTCAGTCCATTCCCCCCCCTCGCGTATTCCCCCCAAAACGCTCATTACTTTCCCCCAGCGCTCTTCCCCCCCGCCCATTTCCCCCCAGCGTTCAAAACCTTCCCCGCCTCATTCCTCCCCCCGCTCATTACCCCCCAAAAAATCACTTTCCCCAACCCCCCCACCCACCCCCCTGCCCCCCCGGGGCCCCCACCCCCCCAACGCCACCTCCCCCGGCTCATTTCCCCACCCCTCCCCCACTATTTTTCCCCCCA
>JARQOD010000006.1:87117498-87139241 GCA_033576555.1 Oophaga sylvatica
TTTCCATGTCTATTCTGCTTGAGCTACAAAGTGGTCTAGAACTAAAAGTTATCCCCTATCCACAGCATAGATGAGAGTTTGCTGATAGTTAGGACTCCGACCACTGGAGTTCCCAGTGACCCCGAGAACAGCGCTCTGCAACCCAGAACATATTTCACATCAACACCATTTCTTTTCTATAGGACTTTTGGGAGCCAAGGCATATACAAACACACCTCTATTCGGTTCAAGACCAAGCTCTGAGGAGCCCTGCTTTCGAAACTGGTGGGGGTCCCAATGACTGGACCACCAGTGATTAGCAAGTTATCCATTATCTGCGATTTTGGGATTTCCCTTTTAAGTAGTAAAATTAATCTTTTAGAATAGCAGCAGTGTACAAAAATATTTATTGTAGTCACAACTAGAGATGAGAGAGAGCGAGAGACAGAGATATTCCAGCTCCAAAGTTTGGGGGTCTTCGGGTTCAAGTTCGGGTACAGGTCTGGTACTCGAGCCGAACTTTAGTCAGGTATCAGAATCCAAACTTCTACAGGTCCGCTCAACCCTAGTAATGACCTTAGAAGAATATGACAGGGTAACACACCTTATCTCATACAACTAATTTAAGAGCAACATGCCTCTCTAATGATGAACGAACGTGCTGGGATAGGGTGTTATCCGAGCATGCTCGGGTGCTGAGTGTCTTCAGTGTGCTAGAAAAATATGTTTGAGTGCCCAGCCGTGAGACATACAGGCATGGAGACTTGAACGTACTTTTCGAGTGCGCCGAAGACACTCAGTTAGCACCCGAGCTTGATCAGATGATTGAAATCTGAAACCGTGTTTTGTAATCCACATGTTGAGAGAGACACTTTCTTTTTTGGCGCATAGAATTGTTTCATAGACTGACCTTCTATCCAGGGTTCAGGTTCTAATGTATTCCCACATTTCTTCAAATAAACTCTATGCATATATTGTAGTTATAGAGAAAGCTGGAACAAGCTGAACTTTGACTAAGATCAATCAGCCTTGCTGAACCAATGTCCTAGTTCTATCAATATAATACAGCAGCTGAACTTTAACACTGCAGTATGGATCCTTCAAGAAGCCCAGTAAGTGGAGTACTCATTAAATTAAAAATTAAGCTCAATATTTTCCTTGTACTAATCTTAAAGATGATATTGATCACAAAAGCCTGGTACAAATAAACTTCTTACCAGTTTGTAAAAAACACGGGTAAAGCCTGAGTTAACCTGTTCAGTGACAAGTCTTACAGCAAACACCATGTATCATCCCAGTGATGGAATTTTCCAACACTTTTCTGAAATTTTCAAAAGGATCTGTCCACATTATATACACTGGAATAAAGCCCTCCTAAAGACCTATTTTTATGTTGAATATTTAATGAACTAACAAGATTTAAAATAGAGTAAAAGGTATAAGCAAGGCTGGCGTCAGCATCAGGCACCCCCACCCGGGCAAGTTCCAGGGCCCTGAGCAGGCGAGGGGGCCCACTCGCCATTGGGGACATCGGCGCACTACTGTATGGGGGCCCGGTGCCTGTGAAGCCCCCCCTTGATCAGGGCCACAGCACTTGCGATACTTACCTCTCCCCGATCGACCACTGCGGCGTCTTCCGGCTCTCTGCACTATGACGTCAGGTCTGTGTGTCCTCTGCCTGAGCAGTCACAGTGCAGAGAGCTGGAAGACAGTGACGCGGTGAGAGGGGAGAGTCTGGAGAAGAGCAGCAGCCAGCGAGCAGAGGCGAGTATTTTTTTTTATTTTTACGTTTGGAGCAATATATGGGGCCCATTATATACTGAAGCATCATATAGGAGGCCCTTTATACACTGGAGCATCAGATATGGAGCCCATTATACAATGGAGAATCAGATATGGGGCCCATTATACACTGAAGCATCATATATGAGTCCCATTATATATGGAGCATTATATGGGCCCATCATACACTGGAGCATCATATATAGGGCACATCACATACTGGAGAATCATATGGGGCCCATTATATATGGAGCATTATATGGGGCCCATTACATATGGAGCATTATATATGGAGCATCATATGGGGCCCATTATACAGTATATGGAGCATTATATTGGGCCTATTCTGTTTGGAGCAATATATGGGGCCCTTTATACACTGGAGCATCATATATTGGGCTCATCATATACTTGAGCATCATAAGGGGCCCATTATGTATGGAGCAAAATATGGGGCCATACTGTGTGGAGCAATACATGGGGCTCATTATACTGTATGGAGCAATACATGGGGTTCATTATACTGTATGGAGCAATACATGGGACTTATACTCTATGGAGCAATACATGGAGCTCATTGTACTCTATGGGCCCCATCCCATACTGTATGGAGCATTATATGGGTACCATTATATATGGAGCAATATATGGAGCCCATCATATACTGTATTGAACATTATGTGGGACCCATTATTCATGGAGCAATATATGGGGCTCATTATGGAGCAATATATGGGGCCCATTATGAAGTATGGAGCAATATATGGGGCTCATTATACTGTATGGAGCAATATATGGGGCTCATTATTCTGTATGGAGCCATATATGGGGCTCATTATTGTGTATGGAGCACTATGTGGTGCCCATCATACTGTATGGAGGACTATGTGCTCACATTACTGTATGGAGGACTATACTGATTATTGAGCTATAGTTATCACTCTTGTAATGTAAGAAGTAAGCGAAATCATTGGCATGGTACTATACCTATATTTCTCTGCCATATCTGTGCATCATGAATTGTGGTATGTGTTAAAGCCCACTGAGACTCTTTCGCCTGGGGCCCACAAAAACCTGGAGCCGGTCCTTTGTATAAGGATATCTTATATAAGCAAAACTCAAAAAATAAATACTATTAGAAAAGATTTTTTTTAAGAGAGAAAAGACAAATCCCTCTGACTTGTTGGTTTATACCTATTAGTGGATTCACCACTATTTTGTCTGGGATGAACTTGCCTTTTCACTTTTAATTACTATTAATAAAGATCAAATCAGACCTCTCCTACTTTGCACTGACGAGGACCAATAGTCCGAAACACCGTGTCTGCAAATGGAGATTCTGATTTGGCTTTTATCCTAAGTCATATTACAAGACTCGTTAAAGGGTTGATTGTGACTTGTAGGATCGCTACTTCCAATAGGTGGCGCTATAGAGTACAAGTCCTCTTTGTTTGAAGAGGCAATTTGCATATTAATAAAGATTAATCTTTTATTTTTGGAGGTTTCGTTTATGTAAAATATGAATATTTAATGACCATCTCAATTTTCTTTCCAAAGCTAAATTATAGGTCTGCAGACGCTTCTTTGCACCCTGATCAGTTCTAGCATCTAAGCCAACTTTAAAGCCTTATGGCTCGTGTACACGACCGCAAAAATCGGACGAGTGCTGTACCTCGTTTTGCCGAATTGCACTCGTCTCCATGTTATTCCTTGGGGCAGAGAACATGCATGATTTTTTTTCTTTGGACTGAGTCAATCCGAGGAAAAACATGCACGAGTTGCATCGGATTGAACTTGGTGATTGATGTCTCTGGGTCCAAGTAAAAATTGGACTGCACTTGGATGGCATCACAGTGCGGTCTAATTTTCACCGGGTGACAGAATGGAAACATTTTTTTTCTCTTCTTCACATCCAAGAAAATCAGATCACATTCTGCTCAAACTCTGCTCACAATGTGATCAGAATGACTGGACCGATTTATCTCAGGGGAGTACAAAAATGATTGTGTGACCCTAGCCTTAGAGTTATAGAAACCCACCCACTCAATCTTTACTCTCCTTTGTTCTTTCTTCTACTCAATATCCTCCCTGCTTTGGTGTCACACTCGGTTGTTGGGCGACCTGGGACCAAGGGCTCTTTCCCTGTCCCTAACGCTAGGAGGCGCCCTAACTCGCACTGTTCCCCGGGTTACTTCTAAAGGTGAAGATGCTGGGCCACGTGCCTTGCCTTATCTTCTGCATCTGCCCTCTGTCTGTACCCTTCCCCACCCGTGGAAGAGGGAAGCAGCCGTGTACCGCATTACACCAACCAGACGAACAAGGAAACATGAACAGGGGCAACTGAAAATACCAGGCATACAAATATTCATTCACATGTAACAGATGAATGCACTGGGGGAGTGGAGGATGGGAAAAAAACAAAGTAGGAGAAGGAAAGGGAATTATCACACTTACTAACCCAAGCAACAGTCACTGATAAACCGACCATACACATTCTCATATAACCAGGGCCGGCTCCAGGTTTTTATGGGCCCCGGGCGAAAGAGTCTCAGTGGGCCCCTTTAACGCAGACCACGATTCATGATGCTCCGATACTGCAGAGAAATATGGGTATAGTACAATGCCAAAGATTTCACTTCTTATTATAATTACACGAGTGATATCTATTGTAAATTCTACAATAGCTCAGAAACTGCCGAATCCTCACAACACAGAGTACAGACCGGACAGTATAGTCCTCCATACAATATTATGGGCCAAATATAATGCTCCATAAAGAATATTGGACCCCAAATAATGCTCCATACAGAATACTGGACCACATAAATTGCTCCATACAGGATACTGGTCCCCATATAATGCTCCATACAAAATATGGAGCTCTCCTCTGCACTGTGCTGCGCTCTGCACTGTTACGGCTCAGGAAAGGGCGCTGTGGAAAGACGTCATCGCGCCCTCTGACCTGAGACATCACAGTGCAGAGCTGCAGAAGACACCGGAGCTGCGGAGGCACGGGGAGAGGTAAGTATTGTGTGCCGGCTGGCCGGGGCCCAGTGGCGGCGCTAACACCGCTCTCCTCCACTAACGGGCGCCAGCAGAGGTGTATCTAGGTTTTCTGGCACCCAGGGCAAGAACTCAGTTTTGCGCCCCCCTCCACACACACCCCCAACCCTAATCCCCCCTTCACACTGAATAATCTCCCCTTCACACTAATAATAAATCCCCCTCACACTGAATAATCCCCCAACACACAGAATAATCCCCCATCACACTGAATAATCAATCCCCCCTCCACACTGAATAATCCCCCTCCACACAAATAATAAATACCCCTCCACACTGATAATCCCCTCACACAAATAATATCCCTCCACACTGAATAATGCCCCAACACACAGAATAATCCCCCCCTCCACACAAATAATAAATACCCCCTCCACACTAAATAATCCCCCCTCCACACAAATAATAAATACCCCTCCACACTGAATAATCCCCCTCCACACAAATAATAAATACCCCTCCACACTGAATAATCCCCCTCCACACAAATAATAAATACCCTCTCCACACTGAATAATCCCCCTCCACACAAATAATAAATACCCCCTCCACACTGAATAATCCCCTCCACACAAATAATACCCCCTCCACACTGAATATAATGCCCAACACACAGAATAATCCCCCCTCCACACAAATAATAAATACCCCCTCCACACTGAATAATCCCCCTCCACACAAATAATAAATACCCCTCCACACTGAATAATCCCCCTCCACACAAATAATAAATACCCCCTCCACACTGAATAATCCCCTCTCCACACAAATAATAAATACCCCCTCCACACTGAATAATGCCCCACACACACAGAATAATCCCCCCTCCACACAAATAATAAATACCCCCTCCACACTAAAATCAATCCCCCCTCCACACAATAATAAATACCCCCTCCACACTGAATAATCCCCCCTCCACACAAATAATAAATACCCCCTCCACATGAATAATCCCCCTCCACACAATAATAATACCCCTCCACACGAATAATCCCCCCTCCACACAAATAATAAATACCCCCTCCACACTGAATAATCCCCCTACCACACAAATAATACCCCCTCCACACTAATAATCCCCCTCCACACAAATAATCCCCCTCCACACAAATAATAAATACCCCCTCCACACTAAATAATCCCCCCTCCACACAATAATAATAACATAATCCCCCCTCCACACAAATAATAAATACCCCCTCCACACTGAATAATCCCCCCACACAAAATAAATACCCCCCTCCACACTAATAATACCCCCTCCACACAAAATAAATACCCCCTCCACACTGAATAATGCCCCAACACAAGAATAATCCCCCCTCCACACAAATAATAAATACCCCCTCCACACTAATAATCCCCCCTCCACACAAATAATAAATACCCCCTCCACACTAGAATAATCCCCCCTCCACAAAATAATAAATACCCCCACACACTGAATAATCCCCCCTCCACACAAATAATAAATACCCCCTCCACACTGAATAATCCCCCTCCACACAAATAATAAATACCCCCTCCACACTGAATAATCCCCCTCCACACAAAATAATCCCCCCCTCCACACAAATAATAAATACCCCTCCACACTAAATAATCCCCCCTCCACACAAATAATAAATACCCCCTCCACACTGAATAATCCCCCCTCCACACAAATAATAAATACCCCTCCACACTGAATAATACCCCCTCCACACTGAGTAATCCTCCCCACACAGAATAGATCCCCTCCACAAAGAAGGAATTCCACCCAACACAAGCAAAGAATAAATCCTCCCCCTTCTACGCTGAATCTGCAGCTGCACAGACACACGAGGCAGGAGCACTTACATCAGATCTTCTGCTCTCTTCTGCCTGCCGGAAAGTGACTTCAGCAGCGTGATCACATGACATGATCATGCTGCTGACGTCGTCTTCAGTTGTACTCGCGTCTGAAAGACGCAAGCACACTTGTTCACTGGACTCTGGGAGCCAGCGTGCTGCAGTTTCTTTGTGCCGGCTGTCAGCTTGACAGCCGGCACTGAGAACAGCCGATTCCCAGTCCAGAGGGCGGCAGAATACAGCTGCCAGAGGAGACACTGCGGACCACCGCATTAGGCGGTCCGACTGCGCCCCCCCTAGATACGCCTCTGGGCGCCGGCGTGCCCAAGGGCGAGTGGGCCCCCCCCCGGCTCAGGGCCCCGGCACTTGCCCGGGTGTGCCGGGTTCTGACGCCGGCCCTGCATATAACCACTAATTCCTATCCTCCCAGCCATGCAGCATAAGCTAGCTCTGACAGTGTGTGTCAGTCAGGACTCAGATTATATAGGGGATAGGAGTGGCTAAACGTGCTCAGCTGAGAGCCCAGACTCCCAGAGCTCTCAACCCATCAGACGTTGCGGTCTTCTGGCTCCTCTCTGTTGTGGTAACCCCGTGACATATGGGCTGTGCTTGCTTGGAGAAAGTTTGAACTGCACATGCTCAAATACCCTGGAAGTGATGTCAGCAATGACATTCATCACACTGACTTGACTGCAAGACATCAAGGAAAGGCTGGTTTACATCACTTGATCCATGTCAAGATCAAGCAAACACACAGTTTACTAAATGCAAGTCAATTGAAAAGTGACTGGGATTATCAGCTAAATGTCAGTGGACGCTCGATGATTAGTCCTGGAAAACCTCTTTAAAGGAAGCAATTATCTTTGTCAGTTTCTAATTTGATTTAACCACTCTTCTGATGCATGTGACTAGTTCCTTTGAAATATTCTGACTTATAAATATGAAATTGCTGAACTGTGACCTTCTCTCTTGGAATATAATACATTTCCGCTGTCATCATTTCTATGACTTATAGCATCGACTTATATGAAGGCTAGTTTATGCTTTAGAAATGTCGGCCTAAAATTATACTACTGCCATCACGCAAACAACTCAAGAATTTTAAAGCACTGAAATGCAGATAAATCCCGAGCTGTCAGATTTTCACTTGTGAGCCACGCAGGCAATTATGTAAAAAGACAAATTACTGTCTTTGTCTTTTTATTTAAGCCCATTTAGAACTAGAATGGATTCTTTTCCAACATTTTTTATTCAGACATTACAAAATGTATGGCCAAAATCAATATTTGGAAGAAAAAATACTAAGGATTGGAAAGCAGTATGTCTTATTCTGTAAGGCACCATTGCTCAATGTCCAGACAGCCGGGTACACTAGGAAAAGACAAAATACCCATGATTTAAGCTTTTATCGAAATATAAAGGCTACAAAAAAATTGACTTGCAACATTAGCTTTCTAATGCCATTACTCTTACCACAAGGATAAATCAAATATAACTACGTGGTAATATGTTTAACCCCTTATCATCTGGGCAATTTTATTATTTTTATGTTCAATCTGTTTTATTAAGGATTTTTTACAAATACAAGAGGCAGAACTTTTTTTCATTATTCCACTGACATAGCCATATGAGGGCTTGAATTTTTGGGATGAGTTGTACTTTTGAATGATATAATTCACGTTACTATATAGTTTACTGAAAAATGTAAAAAAAAAAATTAAAGTGGAATGAAATTGTGAAGAAAAAAAAAATGCAATTCTGTAACAGTTTTGCTTCGACTTTTTAGGAAGTGTGGTTTCCGAAAAAAAACGCAATCCTGGTGTTCTTCTCTTCACGGTGTTTTCTGTACGAATTAATCAATTTTACATTTTGAATGACCTGATTATTGCATTTACGGTATTTACATTTATTGTTTTCATGTATTTATTTTTAATGTGGAAAAGGGGGCACATTTTTAGTTTTTATATTAACTGCCTTATATTTTGTACACTTATTTTTTTAGTCCCCTAAGGGAACTTGCATCTGCGATCATCTGATCACTTATACTATATAATGGAATACTACAGTATTACAGTATACAGTGAAAATCTTGGTTTCTTTTGAAGCTCAATGTGTAGCTGACCTTCATAGAAGCACAAAGTTGGCAGCAACTGGGTCGTTCAGCAGGGTCTTGGCTGCCATGTTAACTCATCAGTTCCCCGTGATCAAGTTGCAGGGAGCTGATGGAAGCTGGGATGCTAGAGCATCGATATGTGTTCCATTTAAATGCTGTGGTCAGATATTGACAACAGCCGCTAAAACAGTTAACAGCAGTGATTGGGGCTCAGCTCTGGCAACGGCTGTTAGACACCGATAGTAGCTATTTATTTTAGCTGGCATCTGCTGCATGAGGTGTAGGCTCAGCTTCTGAGCCTGCTCCACTTACCACGACCTGCTCAGCAACCAATATGTCTGTCATGGGGAATTAAGAGGTTAAAGGAAACTTTCCATAATGCTTCAGGACATCATTGTTGTCTTCATGATTGTATAATTTAGAGCACTTACAGGTATGTGGAGATTGAGTTTTTAGAGCGGATCTACTCCAAAGCTGCCACAAAAATCACCTAAAATGCTTGAAAGACTTTTCCTATTTTATTATTTTTTTTAGGGATTCACTGAAGATAGCAAATTAGAGTAATATTTCATTTGCTTTTCTGTAGTGTTCATTTTAGGTTATTTGCGCAAATTGACTCAGTACGCAAGGATCGCACGACCTCAGGAGTGGCCTGGTGTGCTTCCCCATAATGCCTTGCAGCCATTACATCACATGATATGGCACAGCCAACCATGAAGGACTATCAAAGTCTGCCATAAGGTAAATAAACAAGAAAGGCAGCCTCACCGTGTCCTCTTGGTATAACTCAGTCCGTCTTGCAATGTTATGGGTCTCCAACCAATAGCCGTTGAAAAAAACGTCACTATTTAGCGATCCCGTTAGCGATATTGTTCAGTGCGGCAGCTTCCAGCGACGAGCTTCCTGCTGTGATCTCGCTCGTCGCTGGAATCGCTCCGGACCCTATTTCATCGCTGGCGCTCCCGCTGGGTGAGTATTTAATCGCTGTGTGGCACCTTTTCTTAGCGATTTAGCGGTACTTTGTACCGCTAAAGTCGTTAAGAAGATCGCTAACGGCGATAGCGTCGTTAACTATATCGCTAAATGTGGCCGCATTTAGCGATATAGAAACAATCCCGCTAGCGATCGCATTAGTATGCGTCGTTATCGTGATCGCTAGCGGGATTGTTTAGTGTGGCAGTACCTTAAGGCTTCACATAAGAAAATTAGTAATGGTGAGTCCCAAGAATAATAAAATCCTCAAATTTATTGAAAAAAGATTAAAAGATCATACAGGTTGGGGATACATCTCAACGCGTTTCTGGCAAAAGCCCTTATTCACTGAGATACTTTTTTCAATAAATTTGAGGATTTTATTATTCTTGGGACTCACCATTACTAATTTTCTTATCAAAGTCTGCATCAATCCAGAAGCAAGAAATACAGTAGCCTTTTTGTGGTGAATCTGGACAGTGGGATGCCATAGAGATAGGACGCCAAAGCCATAAACACTAATGAAACTGTACAGATAGTGTGTGGTAGCACAGCAGGGAATTGTTAATGTGTGAGGAATAGAGAATTATACAGATTGAACTGATAGGGAGAGAGACCTAGGGAAGTCACTGTGTCTGTGAGGTGGGGCCTGGCATGGCCACTTATCCAGCAGTTGTGACTGCCTCACAAAGTGTGCATTGATTTTATGCAAACCTGTTTTATTTGCCTAATTTGACATATGTATACGGCAAACCAATCCTGCGGCCTTCGGCCTTGGTGCCGCTGTTATTCTTTTGGTGCTAAAAAAAGTATAAAAAGATTGACAACATAGTGTGTGATCAGGAGTCGCAAGGGTTATATAGAAAACAAGATGTAGACATAATGTCTACATCTGACACAGGCACATTCAGCTTAGATTGGCCATTTTCTTCATAGAGAAGAGAGAAAATGCAGAGAAAAAGAAATAGGCAAGGAAAGGCAGTAGATGATTAAAAAAATGAAGTAGACCAGGGTGAATATGGCACCTGTGCTCTGCAAAAAGATGTGGAAATTTTTAGAGTAACTAAACATTTATAAGAGTTCCTTTAATATTTCAGTGCTCTTATAATTATGAGCAGATTGGTGGAGTTTGGGTCCTGAGACCCCCACGACAGGTGTAAGTACATTTGAATTTTTGTTCTTATGGAACAAACAGAATTGCTGACGAGTTAAAACTCTTAACAGGGTTGTAAAAAATTATCTTCCAGAGACCACTGGAAAACATGGAGACCCACTATACTATCCTGTGAAGGCCGGTGCATACCCAAGAATATTTCTTTCCACTGGCTTCTCCTATTCATTTAAAAGGAAAAAGGAAAAAAATTACAGAAAAAAAGCCATGCAGGGAAAAACAACCCTAGGGCTATGTTCACACGTTGCTTTTTGGCTGTTGTTTTCTGCAGCCAAAACCTGATCTCTTGGTAGTAAAAAAGCTGCAGACAAACAGCAGGTTTTGCAGGCTTTTTTGCTGCTTTTCGTGCTGCGTTTTTTAGGATTTTAAAGTTTAGCTTTGCTTCCACCATACAATCATGAACAATACAAGGTGCTGGGCCACCAATGCAAAACATATGTTAAACCATAAATCATTTTTGGAAGAAAGGGCAATTTGATCAAATTATTTAGTGGAAAAAGGTTTTCATGTCCGAAGAAAAAGTGATTATTCTGAACAAAAAAGTTCATGAAAAAATACACAATTACAAATGTAACAGCGGCGGGAATTGAATTGGTCTGTAATAGTTTACCCAAGACATTGGCAGTGAATTTTGTCGGTCGTACACTGTTTACTTTCACACATTGGTCAGCCTTGAGTTGGTCAGGCATTGCTCAATCTCACTCATTGATTGGCCCTTGAGTTGGTCAGGCATTGTTCAAGCTACACATTAGTTGGCCCTTGAGTTGGTTCAGGCATTGTTCAATCTCACACATTGGTTGGCCCTTGAGTTGGTCAGGCATTGTTGAATCTCACACATTGGTTGGCCCTTGAGTTGGTCAGGCATTGTTCAATCTCACACATTGGTTGGCCCTTGAGTTGGACAGGCATTGTTCAATCTCACACATTGGTTGGCCCTTGAGTTGGTCAGGCATTGTTGAAGCTCACACATTGGTTGGCTCTTGAGTTGGTCAGGCATTGTTCAATCTCACACATTGGTCGGCCCTTGAGTTGGTCAGGCATTGTTGAAGCTCACACATTGGTCGGCCCTTGAGTTGGTCAGGCATTGTTCAATCTCACACATTGGTTGGCCCTTGAGTTGGTCAGGCATTGTTGAAGCTCACACATTGGTTGGCCCTTGAGTTGGTCAGGCATTGTTCAATCTCACACATTGGTTGGCCCTTGAGTTGGACAGGCATTGTTCAATCTCACACATTGGTTGGCCCTTGAGTTGGACAGGCATCATTCAATCTCACACATTGGTCAGGCATTTTTTACTTTAACACACATCTTTAATTTACCGTATATACTCATGTATAAGCCGACCCGTGTATAAGCCGACCCCCCTAATTTTGCCACAAAAAACTGGGAAAACTTATTGACTCGTGTATAAGCCTAGGGTGAAAAATGATTATGCCCCCATATGATGCTCCACAGATTATGCCCAATATGCTCCCACAGATTATGCCCCTATATGCTCCAGATTATGCCCCTATATGCTCCAGATTATGCCCAATATGCTTCAGAGATTATGCCCACATATACTCCAGATTATGCCCCATATATTCCACAGATTATGCCCCCGTATGATCCACAGATTATGCCCCCATATGCTCCAGATTATGCCCCCATATGTTCCAAAGATTATGCCCCCATATGCTCCAGATTATGCCCCATATGCTCCAGATTATGCCCCATATGTTCCACATTTTATGCCCCCATATGCTCCATATTATGCCCCCATATGTTCCACAGTTTATGCCCCCATATGCTCCATATGTTCCACAGCTTATGCCCCATATTATGCCCCCATATGCTCCAGATTTTGCCCCCATATGTTCCACAGCTTATGCCCCCATATTATGCCCCCATATGTTCCACAGCTTATGCCCCCATATTCTCCATATTATGCCCCCATATGCTCCAGATTATGCCCCCATATGTTCCACAGCTTATGCCCCATATGCTCCAGATTATGCCCCATATGTTCCACAGCTTATGCCCCCATATTATGCCCCCATATGTTCCACAGTTTATGCCCCCATATTCTCCATATTATGCCCCCATATGCTCCAGATTATGCCCCCATATGTTCCACAGCTTATGCCCCCATATGCTCCAGATTATGCCCCCATATGTTCCACAGCTTATGCCCCCACATGCTCCAGATTATGCCCCATATGTTCCACAGTTTATGCCCCCATATGCTCCATATTATGCCTCCATATGCTCCATATTATGCCCCCATATGCTCCATATTATGCCTCCATATGCTCCATATTATGCCCCCATATGTTCCAGATTATGCCCCATATGCTCCATATTATGCCCCCATATGCTCCATATTATGCCTCCATATGCTCCATATTATGCCCCCATATGTTCCAGATTATCCCCATATGCTGCTGCAAGAAAAAAAAAAAAATGACATACTCCCTCTCGTCGCTGGGGTACAGGTGCCGGTGTCACCGATCGCTCAGGACCCCGGCACCTGAGATATTTACCTGTCCTCTCTGCACCGCAGCGCTGCGTCCTCTTCCTGGTCCTCGGCAGTGAATGATCAGGCAGGGGGCGCGGCACTCACTAACGAACGTCATCGCGCCCTCTGCCTGATCATTTACAGCCAGGACAGAGGGAGCAGCGCGCAACGGTGGCACGGGGACAGGTAAATATAGCATATACTCACCTCTCCGCCGCGCGTCCCTGCAGCCTCTCCTCTTCTCCCGGCGCTCTCCACAGCGCTTCCTTCCTACAGCGGTCACATGGTACCGCTCATTAAAGTCATGAATATGTGCATATTCATGACTTTAATGAGCGGTGCCATGTGACCGCTGCAGGAAGGAGTCGGAGATCGTGGGAGAAGCAGGGGGGCTGCAGAGACCGCGCCGGCGGAGAGGTGAGTATAATCCGACACCCCCGCTCCCCCTCCCCCGCCGACCCCCCGTATATGACCCGCGTATAAGCCGAGAGGGGGACTTTCAGCCCTAAAAAATGGGCTGAAAATCTCGGCTTATACACGAGTATATACGGTAATTAAATTTTACTAATTCTAACTGCCACTCTCAGCTGAGACCAAGACGTGGCTTAAACTTGAGAAAAATCACAAACATAAATGGGTTTCACATCCTGCCCTATCTGTTTTTTTTTTCATGCAGAAAAAACTAATGGCAACGTTTTTGCTGCTTTTTTACATTTACTCATTTCTTTCTATGGGTGAAAAAACGCTTCAAAAACGCTGAAAGAAGTGACGTACTGCAGTTACTTCTTGTTACTTAGTTTTGATAAAAACTTTATTGATAATACTTTATTCGTGTGTGGACACTGTATGCATTTTATTTTATCTGGAGATTTTCCTCATCTCATTAAAGTTTATGGGGAAAATATACAAATATACCGTCATGCATATTTACAGCAAGAGAAAGTGACATGTTGTGGATGTTAATAAAGAACCACAGGTCAGTTTACGATCGGGACAAAAAAGCACAATGGGGATGAGATTTCTATAAATGCCATTCACTTTGCTGGAGCTGTAAGATGCTGCGCTTTTTGCACAATTAAAACACAAAGTGTAAAACACGCAGCAAATCCTCACTGTGGGAACTTTGCCTAAGAAGCCAGAGCACTCCGAAAATACGACATTGGCAAAATATTGTAAGCTTTATAAGACATCTTGATATTTTTAGTAGCAAGAAAAACAACAGGAAACCTCTATGTATACAGGGCACGTTTGCTTACTACAGCTCCTTTAATGGTATAATCACACATAACCATTTGGTTGCAAAAAGATCTGCCACTGAAAATTGGTTCAATACATCTAAATGGGGTTATGTTTTCAATTGGAACATAGATTTCGTGCAAGCACTAGTCTGATAAATTGTTGAGTCACAGAAATGCTTGCAGCAACCTGATTAGTGTGAATATACCATAAAACTACAGCACAGTTCCGGTAAAGTCATCTGTAACACAGACTTCACTGCAATGCTTCAGATCAGGTAATAGTGCAGCTTTCTGGGATACCAGACACTTTCTAAAATAATAATTCCAATACATGAATATAAAGCAAAATTCCAACATAACTGATTTAGCAAATATTACAGCTGGAAATGACCAATATGCGTCATTGCTACTTTGCAGTGTAATATAGATGAATGATCGTACAATGACCACCATTAGCAAGTCTGAAAATATTCAATTAGGTCCGACTTTTAAGCATATAGCAATGTTTGGCCGCGTGTCCGGTGTCAGCGCCTAAGTCGCCATGTGGCTCCAACCTACTAGCAGTTTATTCATAGTTGAACCAAAAGTTTGATAACTGAGTTACAGATCCTTTGCTGGAGTTTTATGGAATATATGAAGAAGGTTTCTTTGCTTAAAATGTAAAAAAATTGAAAAAAATGAATGGTATATGCTTATTTATTGAGTCTGCACTAGGGATGAGCGGACCTGTGGAAGTTCAGGTTCGTCTGGTTCGACTTGAACTTTAGTCTATAGTTTGGTTCCAGTACCAGAGCGGTACCCAAACATTAATCTGAACACCATAGAAATCAATTGGGACCTGAATTTTGGAGCTGGAAAATTTCTCTCTGCTCCCCGGACTCCCCAATTTCTCAGTTGGTCTTTGGAGTTCAGCGGACTTTACAGTTTAGGTTCAATCATCTCTAGTCTGTACTGTTCCTGCAATATTAGGCTACGTTCCCACAATGAGCTTTTTGTGCGTTTTTGATGTTGCAGAATTTCTGCACCTTTTAAATTAGGGTACTTGCGTTTTTCCTTGTACTTTTAACATGCATTTTTATTGCATTTTTGACACTACAAAATTTGTATCTGGTGCATCATTCTTTAGATAAAGCTGCTCGTTTTGAAACTTTCTGGTATTTTGATTTCACTAAACTTTACTGACATAAGTAGGTGCGGATTATATGCGTTTTTGATGCATTTTCACTGCCGCACTATTTACCTACGGATTTGCAACATCTAATGTAAGTCAATGGGTAATCCACACATAAAACTCAGTGTGCCCACAAGAGAAACTGTCCCATCTGTGGATTTGAAAAACACACCATAGGTCAATTTATGCTGCTTAAATAGGCAGCACAGTGGACACGAGATTTCTACATATCCCATCCACTTTGCTGGAACTGTAAGACGTTGCGTTATTTGATGTGGGTAAAACACGCAGCGTCAAAAAACAAGATAAAAACTCATTTTGAGAACATAGTCTTATTCCTGGCTGATTGTTGCCGCTTTATAAATTATAAGCAGTAAAATCATGTGTTGCAGTCATGGGGTCAGTGTCCCGTAAATTCTATGATTTTACCATGTACCAGATGTCCAAGGCGCAAATCTACGGGGGTCACTTGTGAGAGAGAGCAGAATCAATAAATAAATTACAATGGTTTTTGTTTTTATGATTAAGTATAAAAAGATGTGAAAAGCATCCAGGAAAGTAGAGATTTTAAGATTTTTCCTGTGTTAATCAACTTTTAATATTTACATTAATATAGCTGTAAAAGATTGGATTTATTTTGTAGCACACTGGCTACACTTGTTACATGGGCTGTCAGGGTGTTGTCTGGTGCCCATGAGGGACAGCACATCGGTCGAAAACAGGCTTTTCTGAACAAGCCTTTAGATATAAGAATTAATCGTCTGTGACTGGAGCTTTCGCTGACCCAATCTGTAAGGCCTGGCTCACACTCGCATATAGGTCTCATTCTCCTGCCGGACAGTGGGTCGATTTCTTTCTCACTTATCATCCATATATAATCCGTTTATTTACTATTTTTTTACAGGACCATTTACAGCTCCCTATGTCACAGAACTGTAATGAATCTGTAAAAATCGGATGTCATACAGATGGTCAGTATGGCATGCAATTTTTTTTTATCGCACCAATCAGATTTCGGAATGAAATCGGAGAACACTGCAATTTTTCTCTCATGCCGAATACAGCTAAAAAAATACACAGATCTGCACTGCTTCAGTGAATAACATTGGTCTGATGGAAATCCAATTTTATTTTATCGGATTGCGCTAGTCCGATTTATATGCAAGTGTGAGCGACCCCTTACCTGTACACTGTGTAATCAATAGGATGAAAATTATGTCTTCGTGCAGAGACTTTGTCCCGATACTAAAGTAAATTTCCGTTCTGGTTTGAAAATGCATAATAAAATAGACAGAACTGTCTAAAAGATAACTATGGGATGCTGTCCTTACAAAGTCAGCTATAGAAATAATGCATATAAATAGAATTCCTCCTAGAACATTTTTTTGCCCTAAACATGTGCATACTGTAATGTCAGCGTGCTATTATACTGCCCTACTGCTGTCTTCTCTGGTGTCCTGCACATTCTGATGCTGTTCTGAGCGATGTCACAGCTCTACATCTATGTGACATAGAGGTAAGTTTTACAATGTAAGTCTATGGAGTGTCAGATTGAGGGTCCACAGACTACCGACTCACATAGAGCATAGGGTGATCCGAGAGTCTGAAGAGCAGTGAGGTCACTAAGGCGAGGAGCAGAACAGCGATGGATACCGGAGAAGGCGGTGGTGGGGGAGTAAATTAAAACACTGACACTACAGTACATACACAAACACAGATTTAGAGGGAAAAAAGTTTGTATGGAGATTTCTGTAATTAAATAAAAGGAAAACATGTATACAATAGGAACCTTAAAATGGTTTCTACTTAAATGGAATCTGTCAGCAGGTTTTTGCTATCTCATCTGAGAGCAGCATGATGTAGGAAAAGAGAACCTGAATCCAATGATGTATCACTTAGTTTATTGGCTGCAGCCATTCTGACACAATGAGAGTTGATAGATGCAGAATGCAGCAGAGCTGAGAAAGCTAACCCCGCCCACATCAGGCTATATAAAACTGCTATAGACCCTGAGCTGCTTATCACAGGGGGAGGGAACGTGGTTGAACTAGAGTAGTCCAGCAATGACAATCACAAGTGACAAAACTTTCACTACAAGTAAACTCCACACAGGGTAATAAATTACACATCATTGTACTCCAAGTCTCGGCCTCTTGCTCCGGCTTTCTTCAGATTACATAGTAAAAACCTGTTCACAGATTCCCTTTAAAAAATATAATTACCAAATCCCAAACAAATGGGGATGTTACAAAACTAAATGTATCAGAATTCTGGTGCAATTGGGCCAAAAATATTATCTTGCATACTTTGCACCACACCGGGTTCTAGACCGATAATGATTGCGGCTCAGATGAGAAAGTGGCACTGGTTAGTTAGAAGGGTATGGATTGCAATGCAACATTGTAAATCAAAGTTTTAGGGCAAAGTGCGCCACCCAATTGTGGAATAAATGTAGACAAACATTTAAAGATGCACCAAATTAATCATCCAACAAATGCCGTAAGATACATTTGCAGCATTTTAAAGCTGCCTTGTCTACGTTTACCATATGTTGTCTAGAACATTGATTTAGTAAATCTGCTCCAAAATCTTTAATGACATGGCTACCATTCTAAGTAACTACGTTCTCTTGTAGTATCAGCTATTAATTTTAGAGAACAAATAATTTTTTAAAAATTTTTATTTATTTTTTTATTAGTCTTTGTTTGGACTGTTTGATTCTGATATTGTTAAGACTTGTTCTAATAACCAGTGTATTTCAAATGACATTACCAAAATAACTCTAAAATATAATCTTATATGGATAACTAGTGATCAGAAGACGTTACACTGACCCTAAAGCCTTAGCTCTTAAAGCACAGTATTTCTGACCTCTTTAACTTCATGCAGATGGGCAGGATTCTGGATCTTGGATCTTCGCGCAGCAGCAGGGGACTTGTGATGTGTGATGGTGACAACACTTGGGCCGCCTTGTGTCAGGTGCCTTTGGCTCCCAGGGGATGAGGAATTGGTAGTTCCATGGGGAAGCAATGAAAAGCTTCTGGCTCTTTGAGACAATGAGCTCTACAAGAAGAATAGAGCAATGACATGTTATTATGAAGAATAAATTTGAGAGCTGAGATCAATGGCTCGATGTTTTCAGAGCCCCATGATACGTCAGGATTGACATTCTAGATTGATTCTCACAATTTCCTCCAGTAATTGTACATGGTTTTAAAGAAGACAAATATAATGATGTGACAGTGGGGAACACAAATTTTCTTAGCGCTTGCACATATATTAATCTTTCAGGAGGGAAAGTCATAATAAAGTATGAAATTCAGCCTATATCTTCAATAATTTGATTCAATGATTGTCATATTTTGAAAGTTGAAAGTAGAGGAACAGGAGGAGAAACATTTTATCTAAAAAAAAAAAAAAAAGCCAAACAAATGAAGAGAAACTTTCGCAACATTTAAAAAAAGTACAATGTCCTTTAGATAATGCTCCTCTGTTTTCTCCTGAGGCCTCATTCAAACATGTACCTAGACCCCCTTTGAGGTTCAAGTGAAGTAGACTTAGCAAACGCTGTAAAGCATAACAGGCATCTGAATGAGGTTTTATTCTTGGGTCTAGATTGATTTTGAGCTTTGCTCTGTTAAGCCAGAGACACGATGAGTGACTTCTGTACAGCTATAATGTCCAGTTGTCTCACAACACTTCTATAGATGTCATAAACCAAACTGCTGTTCCATCTTTGCTTCTTTTCCTTCTAATGCTTAACTGTGCTTATTCAGATTGTTACATATAAGCAAAATGTCCTGCAAACTATATCAAAGTAGCTCAATATTTTCACACTATGGCTCAGATACAAAAAAGCTACTTTTGGAGTAAAAAAAAGCATACATTTTTGTCACAACTCAGACTCGTGCAAAAATGTTGTAACTTTTGGAGTTTTTGCGCCAGATTCTCCCAGCTCCATTGAAATGGGCTGAGATTAGGTAGGATAGAGTATAGGCAGGGAATAACGCCACAGCTGGTCTAATTCACGACATGCTGTGGCATTCCTTAAACCTGAAATGTTACTCCGATCAAAGACTGGAGTAAGGTTTCTGGCATGGTGCCTGAGGCGCATGCCACTCTTAAGACATTCCTGATTCATTAAGAGGCATTAATCTGACTTCTACATGCCCCCTCATCAACACCAGCGAGAACATCTATATGACAATTCAAGGAGTAGAAAGCAAGACAGAAAGAAGAGAAAAGAGGAAGGATAAGAGAAAAATGTCTGTGCATAAAAGTAAGCAAGAGGACCACCCAAAAATGGCTGAGTAGAAATGCAAGTTTGTGCTCCTTTGCTTTACCCTTCTCTTCCAAGTGAAATGCAATTCATACAAAATGTGTTTCAACATTTAAATGTCCATGTAAATGACACTTTTAGAGCACAAAGACATTTCTGCACATTAATTTTACTCAATATATAACACAAAAGCCTCATCAATGAATCCAGTGACATTGACTGCGCTATAAAGAAGGACCTCTAAATCAATTTCCACTAGGGACTTAACGGCCAGAACATACTGATGCCTGTACCTCACAAATGGTTGTACGTCACGTTAACATTTTTGACAGTTGCCTCAATTTATTCTAACGTGGATCTGTCACCAGTTTTTACAAAAGAAACTGCATATATTACTAACTAGAACTCTTTGACCTGGTGACGCAAATGTACTTATTTTGATATTCACATCAAAATGGTTGTGTGTTCCTTTTTTTAAAGTTTTGAAGCTTAATATGAAAAATCTCATTTTAAAAGCAGGAGCCAGCAGCTAACTCCTGTACCCGCTGCTAAATAGAAATGAATATTCACTGCTCTCCACTCTCATAGGTGTAGAATGCAGTGAATATTCATTCCTTTAGTAGAGGCATACGTGAACGCCCAGCAGCTGCAGGAAGCCAGTGGCTGCGGCTGACACTGTGCACGCTGTTAAAGAACAATGAATATTCACTGCTCTCCACGCACATTGTCCCGGCGTGGAGAGCAGCGAGCATTCTGGCATCTGTTCTCAGCTTGTAAGCAGAACATGACGTCACTGCCGTGCGCTGCTTACAAGCAAAAATCAGCTGCTGGCATCGGAACAAGATGCTGCAAGGGAACACAGGAAGGTGAGAATAACAGTTTATGTTGTTCTGATGAGGGCCATGCATACCAGGATGGGATGTTGATGGGGGCCAATCATACCAGGATAAGGATGGGGCCATGCATACCAGGACGGAGTTGGGGCCCCTGCATACCAGAATAGGGATGAGGGGCCATATATACCAGGATAGGGGATATTCGTACAGAACTGACCACATTTTTTGTCAATTTTTGTTTCTAATTTCCTTCTCTAAAAGCTAGGTGCATCTAAGGGTATGTTTCCACGGTCCGGAAACAGTCAGGAATTGCTGCGTGTTTGACGCTGTGCGCTGGCGCAGCGTCAAACACGCAGCGTCCAGATGTTACAGCATAGTGGAGGGGATTTCAATAAATCCCGTCTCCACAATGATTAAAAACACGCAGGCGGAAGACCTGCGTTTACGGACATGCGGCGCGTCTTTTTAGACCGCAGCATGTCCTATTCCCTTGCGGCGACGCTGCGTCGCCGCTAGGGATATAATACAGGGCTATGTAGCCCTGCGGTCATTCGGATGTGTTCCATGAACACAACCGGATTGACCGCGCGTTCTCTAGGGGGCGGGGCTTTGGGCGGAGCGGACTTTCCGCTCCGTCCAAAGCGCTATGTTTCCGGACCGTGGAAACACAGCCTTACGGTCCAGTGCGTCTTATAGTCCGAAAAATACAGCATATGCAGAATTGTTGGAGTATTACATTAATTTCTAAGCTAAATGATTTAAAAATCATTAATTATTTTCTTAAAGACAATCACAAAACAAGAAGAAAA
>JARQOD010000006.1:87139341-87205981 GCA_033576555.1 Oophaga sylvatica
CTGGTGCTGACCCAATGGCTGGAAGAGAGCTGCTGCAGTGGAAATATTACCTTTCTCCCGGTAGTCAAACTTCAAGTTACATGTTTAAATGTAGAGACAAGCGGATCACTTTGCACATCCCCAGTCCACAGTCTAGGTCAGTGCTCTCTGGCCTGAGAAGGAGCTTCATGAATTTAGTGAGCTTCCGGGATCCTGACATGGTGATTGACCCGCCAGCCTGGCTTGACATGATCTCTGCGGTCTATGGAACAGAGGTGATGTCTCAAGAGCCTGGCAAATCATGAGCCAAGCCTGGGATCCGTGAGGGTAAGGAAGTTCATATAGCTCTCGTCTACTGCCTTAGAGCACTGATATGGACTTTTGCTGCGTGAAGCAATTTGCTCTTCTCTATTAAAATGATATTTGCACACAGCTTACCACTAAGAAAATATGGTTGATTGGTTTGGTTTTTATTACAACAGGTTCCCTTTAATACCATATGTAACTTGTGCTTATCCCATAGATTTGTCACAATTAGTCTCTGGCGCAAAACCACAGCGCAATCTTATTTCTACCAACATTGACATTCTTGCCTTCATTTGTATGTAATTTGCAGCTCTCTGTAACATAATCAAGACATTTCCTCGTAAATCTGCTTTTGTAAGCGCTATAATTAGTGCCAACAAAGTGAATGTCAGACACAACGAGATGCCTCAGAATGATGGCAAGAGTCCATCTCAGAGCGCCAAATAAATTACACCAACACAACATTTTTATACTCTCTGCGGATCATGACGCTAACAATAAGAAATACTGATAAATCGCTACTCAACAGTAAAAACAATATCCTCCATACCAAGAACACTGAATAATTAAAAGTTGCTGTAAACCAAGTAGCGAGATAGTAGTTCTAGTATGTGCACGAGTAACAGCTTTGTACAATACACTCACACATTCGTGGAGGGTAAAAGAAAGAATGTGCAGATTGGTTACACTAATATAACGATATCAAATAGATGAGTGATTACTTTAAATTTTAGTTAGAAATTTCCATAATCAAGAAGCACCTGTGCGCTCATCTGCTCAAGTTAACTAAGCCTCCATATATAGCGTCGTAATAGGATTTTTTAAAAACACTTTGTGAATCGCTTTATGATCACACAACACTTTCCTTAATTTATTGGGGCACTGATTTTTTAGGCATCAAGACAAAGATAGTAATGATCTCTTTTAACCTCTGCCAAAAAAAAGTTACATTGCATTTTGCTCCCTGCCATCTTTAGGAAGGGGTGCAGCATTGGGGTCTACAAAATATCAATTGTACCAGGGTTTTTATACCCCAGATGGCATAAAGGAGCCTCTGCCACATGTCCGATGCCAGAATTACAATTATATTTAATCAACCGGAGTGAATGTATTATATAAATCACAGAAGTGGGGCTTCCCCTGTAATGAATTTTGCAGTGGGGTCCAGGAGATCCAAGTATACCTTTGTCCTTATGGAATCGCACACTTAGACTGTGTGCCCACTAGGAGTTTTTGATTTCGCGTATTTCCACCGCATAAATACGCATCGTCTTACAGTTCCAGCAAAGTGCATGGGATTTATAGAAATTTCATGCCCACAGGGCTTTTTTTAAACTCGGCGTAAATTGATCAGCGGTGCAAGTTTCAAATCCGTAAATGTCAATTTCTCTTGTGGGTACGCTGAGTTTTCATTGCAGATTTTCCCAATAGACTTTAATTAGATGCAGAAAATCTGTAAAAAGGTAAAAAAAAAATGCAAGTGCGTCTTTAGTGGGTTTCCAATGCGGAAACACGTAAAAAATGCAAGTAATTCGCACATGACTATCAAAGTTTTGTTAAAGTAAAAAAACAGGAAATATCAAAAACAAAGCAGCTTTATTTAAAACATAATATACCAACTAGAGACAGAACATACAATGTAAAAAACGTGATCAAAATGTTTGTAAAAAAAAAAAAAAACGCACCCAAAAAAGCAAAGAAAAAGACGGATTTTGGTAAGAACTTACCTGTAAAATCCTTTTCAGCGAAGAAGGAAGGGAGACACACTAGTCATTACTAGTGGGTAGGCGGAGCCCACATAGGATAGAAACACCTCAGATTAAAAAGTGTTGACCGGCCCCTCCAGCTTATAGGGCTCCTCCTACTCCAGCTCTCCAGTCGTACCCAAGCTAAGGAAGAGCAAATATCACCAGCGTAGCAACATAACCCCTTCTGAAGGACTTCAGAGAAAAAACAAGAAGACAGGTTATGCATATAGCCGAAACAACCACACAGTCCAGGTACTACTCACTGAACCTGACCACTGCGATGAGCTGGCAATGCTGGAACAGAGCCTTAGCGCGCCGACCTCAGCCCAGATAATCGCTATCAGAGAAGGGTCACGCCGCATCTGAAAACACAACAACACACTTCTGCCATGGGAAGGATGTGTGTCTCCCTTCCTTCTTCGCTGAAAAGGATTTTACAGGTAAGTTCTTACCAAAATCCGTGTTTCAGCAGCAGATGAAGGAAGGGAGACACACTAGTCATTACTAGTGGGACGTCCCAAAGCAGTCCAAAAATAAGGGTGGGCAAAAAAACCAAAAGAGGCAGATACCCAACAACCTAAATAAATGCGCAAATAGCACTAACTACAAGTTCACAAGAACTTTAAACTACAGCCGCCTGCAGGACCCTACGTCCTAAGGCCGCATCAGCGGAAGCACTGACGTCCACCTTATAAAATTTTGTAAATGTGTGGACGGAGCGCCAGGTCGCCGCCTGGCAGAGCTGAGCTGCCGAGGCTCCTTGATGAAAAACCCACGATGAACCCACAGCCCTTGTGGAGTGAGCTCGAATCCTAATCGGGCAAGGTTCGCCCTTAAGTCGGTAAGCCTCTAAAATGGCCGACCGAATCCAACGAGCTATAGAATCCTTGGAAGCTCGTTGCCCACGTCGACGACCTGCTGGAATCACAAACAGAGAATCCGACTTCCGAAAACTTTGAGTAATAGACAAATAGAACTTCAAAGCCCGCACCAAATCCAATGTGTGCAAGGCCCGTTCCTTTGCATTCCTTGGCTCCGGACAAAGCGAGGGCAACACAATATCCTGGTTAACATGAAACTGTGACACCACTTTAGGTAGAAAGTGCCCCGTGTGCGAAGCACTACGCGATCTGGGTGAAACTCCAGAAAAGGAGGCGAGCAAGAAAGCCGCCAACTCAGAAACCCTTCTCAAAGAAGTGACCGCCACTAGGAAGGCAACCTTCCAAGAGAGAAAGGAAAGATTAACAGAGTCCATAGGTTCAAAAGGCCCATGTGAAGAGCCTCCAAGACAAGATTGAGCCGCCAAGGAGACACAAGCGCCTTCCGCGGCGGAAATTGACGGGTTACCCCGCGAAAAAAGGAACGTACGTCCCTACGCGAGGCGATAGCCTTCCGAAACAGCAAGGACAGAGCAGAAACCTGTCCTTTCAGAGTGCAACTGCCAAACCCTTGTCCAGCCCGTACTGCAAAAAGGCCAACAATTGGGAAGGGAAAAAATCCTCGGGTTCCTAGAAGAACCCGAACACCATGAAAAGAAGGCTTCCCAAGTCTTGTGATAAATCCTAGTAGTAGCCGGACCTCTGGCAGCTCGCAGAGTGGCAATGACTTCGGCTGAAAAAACCTTGACGGGTCAAGATTTCGGTCTCAAGAGCCACGCCGTCAAACCACAGAGACTTCAGGTCCGGGTGACGAACGAGCCCTTGGGTTAACAGGTCAGGGCGAAGAGGGAGTGGAAGTGGAGGCGCTGCCAAAAGCGACACCAGTGTCAAGAACCACGTCCTCCTTGGCCAATCTGGGGCTATCAATATAGCCGGGACTCTCTCCAGTCTGATCCAACGCAACACCAGAGGAAGTAAGGATATCGGCGGGAACACATAGATTAGCTCGAATTGGTCCCAAGGAGCCCCAGAGCATCCACCGCCACAGCCTTCGGGTCCTTGTACCTGGACATGAACGTCGGAACTTGGCATTGAACCTGGATGCCATCAAATCCACTTGGGGAGTTCCCCAACGGGAGCACAGCAGTGCAAAAATTTTCGGATGAAGACTCCATTCTCCGGAATCCATCTTTTCGCAACTGAGGTAGTCCGCTGTGATATTCTGAACTCCTGGAATGTGAATCGCAGAGATGGCTGGCACTCTGGCCTCGGCCCATACCAGAATTCGAGACACTTCCATCATGAGCCTGAAGCTCCTCGTCCCACCTTGATGATTGATATGGAGACCGCTTAAAGGGACCGTCCAGTGTTGGAGGCAAAGGAAAATTGCCCTCAATTCCAGGATGTTGATCGGCAGGACAGACTCTTCCAACGACCATACTCCCTGAATCCAGAGATCTTCCAGACACCCCCCCAGCCCGTCAGGCTGGCATCGGTGGTTACGATCGACACACTCGGAGGGAAGAAGGACTTCCCCAGGGATAACACTTCCGGACGTAACCACCATCCTAGAGACTCTCGCACCCTGTGGGAGATTATGACACTGCAATCCAGTGAAAACTGCGATCGATCCCAACGGTTCAAAATGAGCATTTGGAGAGCCCTGGAATGAAATTGGGCAAACGGAATTGTCTCCATCGACGCCACCATCAAACCCAGAAGGCGCATACACCTTCGAAGGGACATTGCTGTCGAAGACTTCATTACATGTCAAAGAAGACTCCTTGCTTGTCTGGAGGCAGAGACACCACTGCTCGTACCGTGTCGAATGCATTCCCAAAAACAGGATTGACTGTGACGGTTCCAGAGACGACTTCTCCCAATTGACCAGCACCGAAGTCCTCCAGGAGCTGAAGGGATAGATTGCGAGCCATCACCGCCTCCTCCTTTGAGGACGCCACAATCAAAAGGTTGTCCAGATAGGGAAGAATCGTAACCCCCTGTCTTCGCAGAATCGCCATGAGAGGTGCCAGAATTTTCGTAAAAACTCTGGGTGCTGAGGCCAACCCGAATGGCAGGGCCACAGACTGGTAAATTCCTGGCCTATGGCAAAACGAAGGAAGCGTTGGTGGGCCCTTCCGACGGGAACATGCAAAAAAGCGTCCCGAATGTCGATTCGTTATGCGACAGGGCCGCCACAACGGAGCGAAGTGACTCCATGCGGAATTTCCGGGTACGGACATGCCAATTCAATCTTTTGAGATCCAGAATGGGGCGAAATTTGTCCTCCTTTTTGGGGACCACAAAGAGGTTGGAATAAAACCCTACCACACCCTTCTGCAGAAGGGAATCGACCTCCCGCAGTAGAGCGGCAAATAGCTCGGGCTCTGACGGAATGCGGAGAGTGGCAAAAACTGTCTGAGAGTCGAGAAAGAAACTCTAGAAGTAGCCTGCCGACACAACCCGCGTCACTCAGGCGTCCGACATGCGGGAAGCCCAAGTCGGTTTGAATTGGAGCAGGTGACCTCCCACTTGAGAGCCCTCGAGTGAGACCCTGGCGTCAGTCCGCCTTAGCGGGCTTTTTGTCAGCTTCCCACTTGTCTTGGCGGAAGCTCTGTTTCCAGGGAGTGCGGGATTTCTGAGCGTTCTTTTTTCCCGAAAAAAGAGGGACGACCCGATCCCCAAGAGGGCTGACCGAACCGTCCCCTGGACCGAAAGGACCGCCGACTACTACCGGCACTATGCCTGCCAGACGCAGAAGTCACAGCTCTTCGCTGTGGTAAAGCCGTTTCTTTTGCCTTTGCCTTGGCAATCAGCTCCGTGAGGTCAGATCCAAATAGCTGACCACCCTTGTAAGCTAAGGATAGCAAACCTTGCTTGGAAACCGCGTCTCCGGTCCACTGTCTAAGCCACAGTGCTCTCCTGACCGTGATTGCCTAGGATTGCGCCCTGGACAGCAGTGACGCAGTATCCAAACCTGCATCACTGTCATATCGGGCTGCATCCTCCAACTTAAAAAGCCCATCTACCTCGGATAGAGGGGATCTATCTTGCCACGCCGTCTGTAGACGGTCTAACCAGCTTAGAGAAGCTTTACAAGCACACATGCTCTGAATCCATGACCCACGGCCTCGTAATGGATTTCGCCGCCATCTCCGTTTTTCTGTCCAGCGGATTCTGCAAACTCGCCTTCCCTTTTAACAGGAAATGAGACTTGCTAAGCTGGGATAAAGGGACATCCACTTCAGGAGAAGGAATCCAATTATCAATCAATTCCGTCGTACATGGATACAGCTGAAAACACTTATCTGGAACAGGCGTTCCTTTAAGCCTACAGCACCTGGAATTCCCAGGCGGTCTCCCATCCAAGTACTAACCAGGCCCAACCCTGCTTAGCTTCCGAGATCAGATGAGATCGGGCGTGTTCAGGGTGGTAATGCTGATCGCGACCTATGCGACTCCTGAAAACATCCAGGCCGAATTACTAGGACGTCTAGTTACCTCCTCCGGTAACTGTAACGCCTCCCTCATGGCTTCCAATAAAAGCCTCTGTACGACCCAAAAGAGAAGCAGAGAGTCCCTGCCGATCCTCCTTATCCGAATCGGACACCTCCCCATCTGAGCTTGAAAGGGAAACCCTCCATGCCCGAGATCTCTGAGTCGCTGCGCGGGAGTGAAGGCACCGGCCTGTGTCGCTTCCTCTGAGAGGATCTAGCTGACACCCAATAACCTAGAAGGTCAGACAGGCCATCAATAGAACGAGCGAGGGCCTCCATTTTGACATCACTGAAAACCTCTGACCGCTGCGCCTGACGCCGTCGAGGTCTGGTGTCAGATACGCGAGACTGATCCTGTAGCGGATCTGGGAGACGGTCCGCACCTCCTGGACCCTGATCTGACATGTCCTCACACAGTATATGGCAGGTTAAACCTGTCAGTAACTAGGACAGTGTGGTTTCTTAAAGAAGAAACGAACGCTGAAGGGTTAAAGCTCTTAAAGAGAGAGCTACCCCAGCTGTCCCCCAATAAAGGGTTAACCGCCAAAGAAGGGTTAATGTCGCAGACTCCCCACAACCCTTGTTTAATGAATAGGGTGTGCGAGCCCCAGGTGCCTCTTATGAGGTAACAGCTGCAGGACAGTCAAAGGTATGCTTCTTTTGCCTTTGTACACTAAACAAGAACGCTAAAAAATTGCGCTGATTTGTACATCGCAATGACCGCCAAAGTCGCTAAGGGGATCGCTAACCACTTATGCGTCGTCAATGAGATCGCCCACTGTGGCAGCTACTAGCGACATTAAAAAGATCACAAAAAACGATCGCATTAGTATGCGTCGTTATAATGATCGTTAGCTGTAGCGTTCAGTGTCCTGCGCTGTGGGGGTGAGGGGGTTAAGCTTCTGCCCTGACAGGCAGAAGCGACTCACCCAGCTGGCCGCGGTGTAGCGTCTTCGATTGTCGGGAGGAGAGGAGAGTGAGGAAGGAAGCCTTCCGCTTCCAGTAATAGGCCGCCGCGCTGTGCTTCTGAGAGAGAAGCCGGAAGAAGACAGTAGTAAAGCGCGCGCTCAGAGCGCCGCGAAAATTAAAAAAAAGGGCGCGCGACTCCTCCGCTCTCCATGTCCTGCAGGCATCCACCTGCGGACAAAAGACATTAGTCACCAACCTGTCACATGTAACAGCGGCTGCCGCAGCAGTCGCTGAAGCACTCAAACACATTAAAATGTGGAGTACTCACCCCGCTGAGCGCCACAGGGACCCCTCAGAGATTTGTGGCGCTGTGCCCGTAGCTTCCCCCCAGGGCGGGGAACGCAGTGACCCCAGAAGCGCGTGTTGCGTCCCCGCCAGGGAAGCAATCCTCATCCCCCAGGGCCGGCAGGGTTCTGCAGGGACCACCTTACAGGGTAATACAGATCCGCCAACGGAGAGGTGGGGTCCAGCAGCGCTGAGACCCCTGAGACCTCTAGACCACTGGCGGTCCAAGTCTCTGTCCGACTAAAATAAAAAAATTTCTGAGGAGCTGCTCCAGCAGCGACTATCCTCTGTGACCTCAAATTTTAGACTGGAGAGCTGGAGTAGGAGGAGCCCTATAAGCTGGAGGGGCCGGTCAACACTTTTTTAATCTGAGGTGTTTCTATCCTATGTGGGCTCCGCCTACCCACTAGTAATGACTAGTGTGTCTCCCTTCCTTCATCTGCTGCTGAAAAAAGAAAGTAACCTAATTTACTTAATAGGTGCAGAAAATCTGTAACATCAAAACTCGCCAAAAGCTCATTGTGGGAACATAACTTTATATCCCAAGCTCTTTATAAGTTTTATGTCTTTATATGTTTTTATTTTTAAAGTGGTTCAGTGTGGTTCCAGTGTCACCTGCCAGTCCTCGGTGGTGATTAAGCAAGTGACCGGTGAGGGGAGCAGAACAGCAGGGGATCAGTGATTGAGTTTTCATTATTTTTTGCATTGGGCAACATTTGGGAGGTTGGTATTTCTTACTGCAGGCTCGGTGTGCGGTATAACTCCCCCACTGCCACCACTGTTGGGTATAAATCTGCCCTGTCCTAGAATAAATACTTTTTCTGCTGGATCCTGTATTATCTAGAAGAGAATATTTGGTGCAGAAATTTCTGTACTTCATGACACTATTCCATGCATAATAAAGAGAAAATAGGCCCCCCAAAAAATAATTCCCAGCATAAGTCATGCAAACCTTTATGAGGCACCAGTGTTAACATAACATCTTTTACCCTCAATTGTCATAATCTAAGCAAAAAAAAAAGCAGATATGAGAATCGCTTTAAAAAAATCATTAAAACACTTCAGATTCGTTAGAATGTGAATTTTTTTTCACCCAAATCCAGCAAAATGTCAATTAATTGCCTTTTAGCTAGAAAAGGGGCATAAAAAATTAATTAAAAAAAAAAAATACTAACCCTGACCCTTTCAGGTGTTCATCAGTCCAGTCTTCAGTGAGCAATCTTTGGCATCTCCTGTACTGGCAAGGCATGTCGCACAAACTCATAACACTGCCTCCTAGACAGCACATGAAACACCAAAAATACCAATGATGAGAAAATGAAAACAGCTAGTGACCAGGGTGTAGAACCAGAGCAAGGCTTTGAAAATTTGAATTTCGGCACATTTGCTCATCACTAAAAAGTTTGATTTCAAGGAACATATCTTTCCAATAATTACTACTCCAAAATTCATATTATAAAATGTCAACTGAGCATAGTCAATCAACATACCATAAGTCATTGTTCCAGTGAAATGTAATAAATTCAATGTGACCTCAGTGTGATGCTTGAAAAAACATATACCGTATAACTCGAGTATAAGCCGAGTTTTTCAGCACATTTTTTATGCTGAAAAAGCCCCCCTCAGTTCATACTCGAGTGAGGGTTCCACAAGATTGAGGGGGAGTGGCAGCGGCGGAGCAGTGGGTCAAAGGAGGCAGGAGCTGGTTGCTGCGGCTAACACCTGTGCCCACTGCTAAAGGGAAATGAATATTCACTGTGCTGGCAGTGAATAGTTATTTCTCTTTAATAGCGGGCACATTAGTCGCAGCCGTCAGCTTCCTGCAACTGCAGGGCAATCATGTGTGCCCGCTACTTAAGGGAATGAATATTTACTGTCCTCCACTCCCATGGGCATGGAGGGCAGTGAATATTCATTCCCTTTAGTAGCAGGCACATGTGAATGCCCGGCAGCTGCAGGAAGTTGGCGGCTGTGGCTAACACTATGCCCGCTACTAAAGAGCAATGAATACTCGCTGCTCTCCACTCCCATTGTCCTGGCATGGAGAGCAGTGAGTATTCCGGCAACTGTCCTCTGCTTGCAATAAGTGCATGACGTCCCTGCCATGCGCAACTTACAAGCATAAATAAACTGCTGGCATCGTAACAAGACGCTGCAAGGTAGCAAAAGGAAAGTAAGGAAGATGGTTTATTTTTTAAATGATTTTCAGATGGGGGTCATGTATTCAAGGATAGGGATGAGAAGGTCCTCCATACTGGGATAGGGATGAGGAGGCCATGCATACAGGATAGGGATGAGGCCATGCATACTAGTATAGGGATGAGGGGGCCATGCATACCAGGATATGGATAAGAGTGCAATGCATACCAGGATAAGGATGAGGAGTCATGCATAACAGGATGGGGGGGAGGGAACAATGTATACCTGGCTTATACTCGAGTAAATAAGATTTCCCAGTTTTTTGTGGTAAAATTAGATGCCTCGGCTTACAATCAAGTATATATAGGTAGTTAATGGCAACTTTTTAAGGGATTTTCCAACTTACCAGAGTTATTTTAGTGCTATCTAACTAGCTCTTAAATATACATATATAAATGAATAAAAGAAATTGCAACAGATGAAAAAGAACTTATCTTTGTGTGAATCTCAAGTGTGTATTATTAGCAGACAGTTCTGACTTTTATTCAGTGCCTAACCACCCAAATCTAATCTCTTGTGCATTTTAAAGGGTCAATTACTTCTCTCTCATCAATGTGTTACTTTTTCTCAGCAGATCACATCTTTGGTGATTGCCACAGTAACATAGAAATAAATATTGTCATTCAGATGAACGTAATCGCAACGTCTTCTTTTATAAAAAATAATATATCAATGTACAAAAAATCTCGACATATTCACTTTAATATACGATGCTAAAAATGCTAATGATTTTGTAACATCTAGTATAATAAAGTTCAATTATAAAATGTGAAAAATGTTTCAAGAGTACTTTCACTGAATATTTTGTGTAGAAATACCCCTTTGGGTGTACTATTTAAACCATAAATGTTTCTTCAGTAAATGCTAAAAGAGTTTTATTATTTTGTTCCAGAAATTTAAATGAGGATGAGCGACAAGTCCGGACACAACTATAAACCAGATTGGCGCTGTTTCTGGAAGATTAACAGCAAACCATTTTTAGTAATGGAACTTTACTGTAGACAAAAAGACACGGAGCGCACAATGAAATATTGTACATTGATCTATTATGGCCAAGTAAAATAAATTAGGTTTTTAGCTATCATTGTGATCAGAATATATAAAGTCCACTGTCACAATGAACATCGCAGTGTGTCCTTAACCTGACAAGCAATCACTGCCACCATAACACTCTGCCAGTAGACCGAACTATGCAGGGCACCCCACAGCATCCATGCTGCAGGACAAAGCCTTCATGGCTTCAGTTCATACCACCCCACAAGTACAGCACCACAGCAACAATGGCCCCATACAGAACCAACACCAAACAAACAGATCTAAAAACTCACCTTCCAGGTGGTCTCAAGATGGTGAGGTTATTTTTTAGCATCTATTCATTTGGGATTGGGACTTCTTTATGGCAATTGTTTCTTGTATGTGGGGTGATGCCACCTTGAGTGATAAAGGCTTCGCTTTGCAGCATGGGCAGAGGTCCTTCACCCATGTTGGCACAGTGTCACTGTAGTGGTGGTTGCCGCACAGCAGTAAAAGACAACATGATGTGGCAGTGGGCTTTAGACATTCTTATCACAATGTAAGAACCTCGTGTTCAGTTTCGTAAATTTTGCTTAGCTACAACAAATCATTGTATAAAATTAGATGTGACGTCCAAGACTATTTCTACAGCTAATGTAATAATTATTTTATTTATATAGCGCCAACATATTCCGCAGTACTTTACAATTGAGGACGGCATGTACAGCCAAAGACAATACAAAGTAACATAATTCAACAGTGTTATACTGTAAATAAAATTGCAGATCTATAAGCCATCTCGATTATCATAGCGAATTTTGAAGCAGTTGCAATTATTAAACTTTCATGACTCTCTGTGACTGGAATCAACTAACCACCTCCACTGCAAACAGATAATTAAAGAGGATTAGCTATAGATAACAGACAGGAATTCCATCCTCAACTTGCAGAAGAAGTGATCTCGCTAGCAAGATTGCTGCTGAGTCACTAGTTTTGTGACGCAACAGCGATGTCCCCAGCGATATCGCTGTGTGTGACATTCAGCAATGATCAGCCCCCCTGCTGAGTATTGCTGATCGTCGCTGAATGTCCTGGACATTTTTTTGCTCGTTGGGTCTCCCGCTGGCCAGCACGCATCGCTGCGTGTGGCAGGCAGGAGACCAGCGATCAGCTGGTAACTAAGGTACACATCGGGTTTCCAGGCGCCGGGCGGCACCTAGAAACCCGATGTGTACGTTGGATACCAGCGCGCTGCTGCAGGGGAGCTGGTGGTAATCAAGGTACACATCGGGTTTCAGGTGCGGTGCGGTGCCTGGAAACCCGATGTGTACCTTGGTTACCAGCTCCCTGCACCAGCGCGCTGGTATCTAAGGTACACTGCGGGTAACTAAGCGACATTACCCGCAGTGTCGCTGTCCTGATCGCTGCCTGAGCTGCCTATTTGGCAGCTCAGCAGCAATCATGCAGCGACACACCAGCGATCCTGACAAGTGCATATCTTTGTTGGGATCGCTGGTGTGTCGCTATGTGTGACGGGGCCCTTAGCCTCAGCCAGACCTGGCAGACAAACTACATTAAGCTGCTTTGTTCTATTCCAATACAGGAAAGATGTACATCTTAGTACCGTGTTAGCCAGTAGATAGAAAAATATTTAGAATTGAGAATCCTCAGTCGTTGATACCTTTTAATGGCTGTTGTGTATAAATATGTGATTCTTCAGATGTTGTATTAGTTTAGCCTGATGAAGAGAACTGAGTAGTCTCGAAAGCTTGCAATTTGTTACCATCTTTTCAGTCAGCCATTAAAAGGTATCAACCACTGAGGACTCTCAATTCTAAATATTTTTTTGTTCTATTCCAGTTATGAATATTGAGGGTTTTTTTATGAACACAAATGGTCCTACAGCTATGAGAGTCATACGCACTGTCTTACATCACTGTGCGGTGACCATATACTTTAAAATGAAATCGGGCGGCTAGATGATGCCATGCGCACCATGATTCCGAGCTATATGAAGGTAAGATCGTGGTAGGAAACATGACCGTAATATCTCCCACCTGAGACCTCCAGGGTAGAAGATATCGTAGAATGTGGGAATCCCATAATTTGTTAAAGACTGAGCCATATCTCATGACCAGCCCTGTTATGAGTCACCAGAAGGGAGGTATGTGGGCGTAACTTGTGTTAATAAAGGCATATGCCAAACTATAATCTTTGTTAGTCCTGAGATATGCAGCTCACTGCAGTACTTTCTGTTGCCCCCCCCCCAAAAAAAAAAGCTCTCCTTAATAAAAGCCAGAGCAAACCCTGCGACATCAGGTTTAGTACATTTCTTCTGTTTATCCTATTTATGTAATATTTTATATTGTATTGTTTGGTCCATTTTGTAACAAATTTTGTATATATTTTTATAAACACTGCCTACTTTTATCAGATTAAATATAAAAAATGTAATAGTTTTGATCCTATAGCTCTATAAACAGCACCCCTGAAGCCATACGTTACCTGTTGGGTATCCAATCTGCCTGCAGAAACGATTGGTAGAGGCAGCTAGCTTTCCGTGGGCTATTGCGAAGCTTGGTGGTGATTGTGCCAGAGTACCTATATATACAGTATATGTATTCCATGAGTTGGTATTGGATGTATACATACTATACGTTCACTGTGAGCTCCCGAATATCCAGTCTAGCAGGGAAATCAGCCACACCTTATACATCAATCGTCATCCAATTGCGTAATCATCTTGATCTTTGGAGGCGGCGGAGTGCTTGATTGTGAGCATCTGGTAAGGGAAGAGAGATATCTGCGGGATCTCCCACCTGTTCCCTAACAATTATTGGAGGAGTGAAAGTCCTGCTTGCAAGCTTAAAATCTATAAGGAAAAGTTTAATTTTACTAATCTAATCCATCCCTTGAAATTATTTAATGGGAATACAATTCCCCAATACATTTGTATTGCCATAGATATGGTAGTTTATTTAGCCATGACCATGAGAGTTTTAAAATAAGCTGAAATGCTGCAAAGACCTTAAAGTCTGAAAAGGTAGAATTTGATTGTTTTTAATTTTCAAGTTGAAAATCAATAGTATGTACTAACTACAAAGTATCTAGAGAGACACTGGCGGGAAGCTGTGACCAAACTGACGGCAAATGCCTAACGGTTTCAGCCTTCCTCCGTGTATTCTGAGATATACTACAGCTTTAACCATAATCTAAATTCAGACATCAGTAGGAGAATGGTTCTGCCTCAGAGATATATCTGATCGTGGATTATATTTGAGAGAGCATGCTGTCATAAATAAAACATTTCATCATTCACATTAAGACTATATCAGGCTTTCTAAGACTTTTGAATTGAACTTTGTCCCACATCTAATAGCATTTTTTTAGAAAAACTAGCTACATGCTATTTTGATATAACGGAAACAGATACAGTTCCATTTTTCTTTTAAATATTTTTATTAATTTAGTATTGAGACCGGGAAGGGTAACAGAATGGAAAAGGGGTAAGTAGGGTATAACTTATATAGGTAAAGGGAACAATAAAATTAGAGAACCCTCAAACATTACTAAACATTGTTTGAAGAGGATATAAAAAAAATTAAATAACAAAACAATACAATAGCATTCGTCAGACCATCTTATGAGGAACTCCTCAGAAAGAGATACATCTTTTAAATACGCATCAATTAAAACAGCAATTAGCATAGAGACAAGTTTCAACATGTTTGTTTAGCGTAAAACTTGCTGTTCCAGATCTCCCATTTTTTTGAGTACTTATGAATACTATTATTAACAACCGCAAATCTCCATTCCAGGTCACTGTGTAGACAAATCCTATCTAAGATATCTGCAAATTTAGGTACCTCCGTTTTTTTCCACCATTGCGCCAAGGTAATCTTGACCACCAAGAAAATATGTATAATAACATATCTAATTGAGGGGTCAAATTGTTCCATGTCTAATGACAGAAGCACTCTCCCAGGAGTAATTTGAACATTTTTGGTGAGGAGGTTAATGTTTTGGGAGACTTGAAACCAAAGGTCTTTAATTTTTGGACAGCCCAAAAATATGATAGAGGTTTCCCTGTTGGCCGCAGTCTCTCCAACACAAAGGGGAATGTTCCGAATTAATGTGCGACAACCTAATCGGGGTATAATACCATCTAGACATCACTTTGCAGTGGCATTCATGGAGGGCCACTGAAATATTAGATCTATGGGTATTTTTAATAGCACCATCCCATTGCTCAGTTCGAAAGTCTTTTCCTAAATCAGACTCCCACCTTTTCATGTAAACGTTTTTTGGGTCCCCAGCTATAAGCCTATACAAGTTGCTTAGACTCCAGATATGCTTGTTTTTAACATTGCACAAAAGTGATGAAAGAGTTTCAGAATTCCAAGATTTTCCAGATATTATTTCAATGATGCAATCCTTCAACATGGTAAAGAGAATTATCTCGGAGGAAGGCAACCTATATTTGGTTTTAATCATCACTGAAAGTTAGGAATTTACCCCCGATATAAATGTCTCCCACCCTTTTAATTAATGACTTTGTCCATGTTTCAGGGATAGGGAAATCAAGTATTAAAGGGAAAGGGGTAGGTTTGGAATGTACTCCAATTTTTTTACATTTTTATGTGGCTTAACAAGCATCCTCCAGGCAGAGATTAATAACTGAAAAATGGGATGTGGTGAGTTTTTCCGTGATTTGTGAAAAAGAAAAAACAAAAAAAAAAGTTTTGGGACCGAGTTTAACCCGCTAGTGTCCCTCTCTAGGTGAAGCCAAGCTGGATGTGGGTCGTTATCAGCAAACCAATACCAGCTCTGTTTAATTAACGAGGCCAGATAGTATGCATGAATATCTGGAAGACCGGCACCTCCATGATTTTTATGTTTGTATAGCAAGTCAGCTGAGATTCTAGCTTTCTTGCCATTCCACACAAAAGAGAGTATCATTCCCTGAATTTTGCAAAGAGTCCTAAATGGGAGGATTACTGGTAAAGTCCTAAAAACATATAATATTTTAGGTAAAACAAAAGATTTAACCGATAGTGTCCTCCCGAAAATAGAGGCCCAATTGTGCAAAGAAAGATAGATCAGTTGCAATAGTTTTGATAATATTGTCTAAGTTAGCTCTAATTGTAGCTTGAATCGATCCAGCTATTTTGATACCCAAATAGATTATTTCCTTTTCTTCCCAAGCAAACTCAGTTTGTCCTCTCAACTCGTCAATTTCAGCTTTATTCATGTTAAAAGTAATAAATTTAGATTTATGCGTATTTATCTTAAAGTAAGAGGCTTTGGAAAATTCTTCCAAATCACTTGAGAGAGCCTTAAAAGAGTTTATAGGATCGGACAGTGTAAGAAACAAATCGTCAGCAAAAAGGCCCAGCTTATAATGACGAGAAGAGAGTTTAAAACCTCTGATCCCTTTGTTAAGTCTGATTTTTTCGGCCAGAGGCTCAATGGTGAGAACAAACAACAGAGGAGATAAGGGACACCCCTGTCTTGTTCCATTGGTAATACAAAACGGATTAGACAAAAAGTTGTTAGCGTAAATTCTGAAAATGAGACCCGAGTAAAGCGCGAAAACCATTGAAAGGAATTTTTCATCAAAGCCAAATCTGGAAAGAGTTATTTTCAAAAATGACCAGCTTAGCCTGTCAAAGGCTTTCTCGGCGTCCAGTGCCAGAAATGTCGATTGATGTCCTGAAGTCTTAACTAGGTTCATCAGGTTAATTACCCTTCTGGTCCCGTCTGACGCTTGCCTGCCTGTCGTGAAACCAATCTGGTCGTCATTCAACAAATTTGGTAAAATATTTTTCAAATGCTCAGCCAGTATCTTAGAGTAAATTTTAATGTCGCTATTGATAAGCGAAATTGGTCTGTAGTTCTGTATCCTCTCGGGGTCCCCCCCGCCTTTGGAATCATAACAATTGTAGCTTCCAGCATCTCATTTGGGAATGAACCCCGAGAGGATGCCAGATCAAAAACAGAGGCCAAATGTGGGGCTAATAGTTTTGAAAAAGACTTGTAGTATTCCCCTGAAAAGCCGTCCGGCCCAGGGGTCTTTTGATTTTGCAGTTTGTTAATTACAGCAGTTATCTCCTTCTCTGAAAAGGGGACATTTATATAGTCCAAGTCACGGCTGCTAACCTTTGGAGGGTTAATACCTTCCAAGTAAGCATCTATCAGATTTGAGTTTACTATAGGAGTTGAAGGATCACCCTTCTGGTTATAGAGCTCCCCAAAAAATTCAGCAAACGATTTGACTATGTCCCTGGGATGGGTCTTGGCTTCACCCAAGGGGAGGACAATTTTAGAAATCCTTCTATTAACTCTCTCTCTTTTAAGTTTGGACATCATATATTTCACAGGCTTGTTCACCGAGGTGTATACCTTATACTTTGAGGCTTTAATGACCCATCATATTCCTTGTATATTTCTGATCTTAAGTTCTGCCTGAGTTTCAGAATCTCTGCTTGGATGGACAAGGATGGATGTTATGAATGTGCTAAAAATGGTTTCTGAGCAGAGGCTCCCTCTGGTGGTTACTGACAATACTGAACCTTTCAGCGAGGAGTGGCAATCTGGGATCACGGACTGGTCTGATATAAGGGAGGTTCCCTCCCATGATGGTTGCCGGTGATCAATTGTTCTTGTCTCAATTGTGGTTCCTGGTTCATTTGGAAGCTTGCTGAGTCTTGCCTGCATCTTCTGCTATCAGATAAGATATTTTCTGCTTTTGTTTTTGTGCTTGCTTTTAGTATTGTTTCCTGCACTTCTGTGGAGGTCAGCCAGGTCCCCTCCGGGGGGCTTGTGCTCCTCTCAGTTTATCTGGAGCCACTGTTGTTTGTTCATTTGCTTTTTCCTGTTTTTTCAGTGGCTGCGGTTTAGTTTTGTTACACCAGAGAACTGATTTAGGTGGTAGAGGTCGTGTGATCTCAGGTGTTTTTGCAATCAGTAGAGTTGGTATTTTTTAGGGGTTTTTTTGGATTGCAGTGAGTATCCTTTCCTGTACTTTTCTGTCTAGACAGATTGGGCCCAAGCGTTTGCTCATTCTATTTTCTGTCTGTGTCCGTGTTTCTTCTTGTCTAACCGCCATTACATGTTTGGGGGCTTCCTATTTTCTTTGGGGATCTGCTCCGGGGCAGATAGCTTTCATCTCTCTGCCTTTAGGTGTAGTTATCTCTCAGGCTGTGACGAGGCGTCTAGGATCAACGTAGGAACGCTCCACGGCTACCTCTAGTTGTGTGGTTAGTTAAGGTTACTGCAATCCAATAGGTTCCAGCCTCTCTGGTGTATTGCGTTTTTGCTTACTCTCCTCAGCTACCAAAACATAACAGATGGAGCTGTTAGGTTAATCTGTTGCTCCTCTTTTTGCCTTATTTGGTTTTGTAAGTTGATAATCTTTTTCCTATTTCTCTTTTTGTATCTGGAATAGATTTGTATGAGTCCCCCCCTAAGTACAGCTTTATGGGCATTCCATAAAGTAAAAGAATCAACCTCATCAGATATATTTTCTTTGAAATAATTTGAAATTAAAGTCTCTATTTCTTGTTTAAACTCGGGGATTGTGTAAAGGATAGGATTATTTTTCCACAGGAACGAACTTTTGGAGGAGGGGCCCAGCAAAAATTCAGTAAGGACAGGGGTGTGGTCCGATATGGATTTCTTTAAAATTTAATGCTTTTGAATTTTGTTAAGGTGAATATATTGGTGAGTACAAAATCAATTCTGGAGGCCGTTTTATGGATGTCCGAGAAATGAGAGTATTCACGCGATGACGTGAATACAGTTCCATTTTTAACTTATTCACCTCCGCGATTAGGAAAGGAAAATCAAGATAATACATTATTATTATTAATATTTATTTATATAGCGCCATTAATTCCATGGTGCTGTACATGAGAAGGGGTTACATACAAAGTTATAGATATTGTTTACAGTAAACAAATTTACAATGACAGACTGGTACAGAGGGGAGAGGACCCTGTCCTTGCGGACTTACATTCTATGGGATAATGGGGAAGAAACAGAAGGTCGGGGGTGTGGCAGCTGTGGTGGTGGCGAGGCGGCAGCTCTGGTGGTGGCGGAAGTTCTAGTAGTGGTGGCGGCGAGGCGGCAGCTCTGGTGGTGGAAGCGAGGCGGCAGCTCGGGTGGTGGCGGCGAGGTGGCAGCAAGGCGGAATCTCGGGTTGTGGCGGCGAGGCGGAATGGTTATTGCAGGCTGTAGGCTTTCCTGAAGAGATGGGTTTTCAGATTCCGTTTGAAGGATCCAAGGGTGGTGGATAATCGTACATGTTGAGGCGTGGAATTCCAGAGGATGGGGGATATTCGGGAGAAATCTTGGAGGCGGTTGTGTGAGGAGCGAATAAGTGTGGAGGATAGTAGGAGGTCTTGGGAGGATCGAAGATTACGTGAAGGAAGATATTGGGAGATTAGTTCAGAGATATAGGGAGGGGACAGGTTGTGGACAGCTTTGTAAGTCAGTGTTAGTAGTTTGAACTGGATTCGTTGGGGAATTGGGAGCCAGTGGAGGGATTTGCAGAGGGGAGAAGCAGGGGAGTAGCGAGGGGAGAGGAGGATTAGTCGGGCAGCAGAGTTGAGGACAGACTGGAGTGGTGTAAGAGAGTTGACGGGGAGGCCACAGAGGAGGATGTTGCAGTAATCGAGGCGGGAGATGATGAGGGCATGCACAAGAGTTTTAGTAGATTGAGGGCTGAGGAAGGGACGGATTCTGGAAATGTTTTTAAGTTGGAGGCGACAGGAGGTGGAAAGAGTTTGGATGTGTGGTTTGAAGGACAGGGCAGAGTCGAGAGTTACTCCGAGGCAGCGGATTTCAGGTGCAGGAGAGATCGTGATGCCATTTACCATAATAGATAGATCGGGTAGGGAAGATGCATGAGATGGAGGAAAGATGATGAGTTCGGTTTTGTCAACATTGAGTTTTAGGAAGCGAGAGGTGAAGAAGGAGGATATGACTGATAGACACTCCGAGATTCTGGACAGCAGAGAGGTGACATCTGGGCCAGAGAGGTAGATCTGAGTGTCGTCCGCATACAGGTGGTACTGGAAGCCATGGGACTTTATGAGTTGTCCTAGGCCAAGGGTATAGATGGAAAAAAGTAGGGGCCCCAGGACAGAGCCTTGAGGGACTCCAACAGAGAGAGGGCGGGATGAGGAGGTAGTGTGGGAGTGGGAGACGCTAAATGTGCGGTCGGAACGGTAAGAGGCAATCCAGGACAGGGCAAGGTCTTTGATGCTAAGGGAAGAAAGAATCTGTAGCAGTAGGCAGTGGTCGACTGTGTCAAAGGCAGAGGACAGGTCAAGGAGGAGGAGGATGGAGAACTGTCTGTTAGCTTTAGCTGTGAGTAAGTCATTAGTAATTTTGGTCAGGGCAGTTTCAGTGGAGTGGTGGGGGCGGAAGCCAGATTGGAGGTTGTCAAGGAGAGAGTTAGATGAGAGGTGGGAGGAAAGTTGAGCGTGGACATGCTGCTCCAGAAGTTTGGAAGCAAACGGGAGCAATGATATTGGGCGATAGCTGGGCATAGCAGTTGGGTCAAGGTTTGTTTTTTTGAGGATGGGTGTGATGGTGGCATGTTTGAAGGCAGAGGGAAAGGTACCAGAAGATAGCGATAGGTTGAAGAGATGGGTTAGGGCTGGGATGAGCGTGTTAGTGAGGTTGGGGAGCAGGTGGGAAGGGATGGGGTCAAGTGCACAGGTGGTGAGGTGAGATTTGAAAAGGAGGTGAGTAAGCTCTCCTTCAGTGATGTTGGAGAGGGAGGTTAGTAGGGAAGGGCAGAGGTCTGATATATGGAGTGGTTGGGGTGGTGGAACAGTAAAGGTTTGCTGGTCGATCTTATTTTTGAAGTAGGTGGCAAAGTCCTCTGCAGAGATGAGGGGAGTTGGAGGTGGCAGTGGTGGGCGGAGGAGAGAGTTGAATGTGCTGAACAGTTGTTTTGGGTTGTAGGATAATGAAGATACAAGGTTTGCAAAATAGGTCTGTTTAGCAGAGGTGAGGGCTATTTTGAAGGCAAGTGTAGCTTGTTTGAAAGCAGTGAAGTCGTCTGGCAGGCGTGTTTTTTTTCCAATGCCGCTCCGCGACCCTGGATGATTTTCGAAGTTTTTTGGTGAGATTGTTGTGCCAGGGTTGCCTATTGATTCGTCGCACTTTGCCGTGCGTGAGAGGGGCGACTGAGTCTATGGCAGATGTGAGGGTGGTGTTATAGAAAGTGGTGGCGCTGTCTGTGTCGTGGAGTGAAGATATGGAGGACAGAGGTAGGAGAGAGTCTGAGAGTCTGTGAATATCTAGGTGTGCGAGGTTTCTGCGAGGATGTGCCAGTGGCTGGACATAGGGGGCAGGAGAAGAGGACAGGGATGAGAAGGTGAGTAGGTGGTGGTCTGATAGGGGAAGGGGAGAGATTGTGAGATTAGATAGGGAACAGAGGCGGGTGAAGATGAAGTCTAATGTATGTCCGTCTGTGTGGGTGGCTGTGGAGGACCACTGAGTAAGTCCAAAGGATGAAGTAAGTGACAGGAGCTTGGAGGCTGCTGGCTGGTGGGTGTCAATAGGGATGTTAAAGTCACCCATGATAATGGTGGGGATGTCAGCAGAGAGAAAGTGAAGAAGCCAGCTGGAGAATTGGTCAATGAAGGCAGTGGCTGAGCCCAGTGGTCGGTATATGACGGCCATTTGGAGATTAGAGGGAGAGTACATACGGACCGAGTGGACCTCAAAGGAAGGGAGGATGAGGGAGGATGGGGTTTGGATACGGTTTAAGGAGCAGTTATTAGAAAGAAGGAAACCCACGCCTCCACCATGTCTGTTGCCAGAGCGAGGAGTGTGGGTGAAGTGGAGGCCGCCGTAACTCAGTGCAGCAGGGGAGGCCGTGTCAGGGGGCGTCAGCCAGGTCTCAGTGAGGGCCAGGAAGGAGAGGTTGCGGGAGGTAAAGAGATTGTGGATCACGTGGAGCTTGTTGCAGACGGAGCGGGCGTTCCAGAGTGCTCCAGAGAGAGAAAGCTGGGGGGTAGGGTTTAGTGGCACAGGTTTTAAGTGTGAGTGATTGCGGTAGTTTCTCTTACTGTGAGAAGTATAGGGGTGAGGATTAGTGGGATGTATGAGGCAGGGGGGGCCAGGATTGGGGGATATGTCACCAGCTGTGAGAAGAGGCAGAGAAAGGGAAAGCAGATGGGTGAAGGAGAGTGAGCGGCTTACGTTATATTTTAGTGAGAGAGGTCTGAGGTTAAGAAGCAGGTCTGCAGATGAGGCGATGTGGGGGGGGTAGGAGAGAGGGAGAGACATCCACATTTAGTTAGGTGCATTACTCTAAACGATTCTCAGTTGTAAAAGGTTACATCTCTGGAAATTTTAACATAAAGCATTCACAGTCTGCGTTTCATGGTTTCCTATAAATATGCTCCACATGTGTGTTAGGTATAACTTCAACTTTCTTTTCATGACATCTCATCACAAAATGCCAGCAGGATCAATTTTCATAACGGGCAAATAGGAGTTAAAAAAAAAAACATTTTTAATGCAAATGCTGAAAAAAGGTTTCCCAGAATTTCTTGATTTCCAAATAATTTAAAAAGAAAAAAAAATCAATGGCAACATAAGTGTTCTGCCCATTAGGGCAAAAGACAAAGTTAAAATACTGTTATCACTTTAATAAGCTCTAATACTTTGCTAGTGATGTATAATGTGGCAATAGCGCCATCTGGTGATGTTTAATTGTATTGTAAGTTGTTTTTCTGTAAAGCTGTCAATTGCATTGTGGGTGAATCCAATGCATTTTGGGTAAGAAGGTCCTAGTGAATCATTCACTTTGTAAGAAGCACTCAGGCATAACAGTTGGGTAAAACATTCTCCTGCATTTTGTTGCTAAAACTAAATTACTCTGGATAAAGTATATCTGGTAAGAAAACTAGCTCTGGTTTGTGGTATTCTGTATTCAGAACGGTTGTTAATTTAGACCGTGATTGTTACTAGGTTAAGAGTTCACATGTACAAGCTTCATCTTGCTGTGTGATTGCACTGTTATTTGTAAATGACATAGTATGTGATATTCTAAGCTCAATACTTATACCAGTTATTTTTATTCTTGTAGTTTTATCACATTCATACATTCCGATTCTATACATTCATCTGATGCCCAATAAACAAGTTAGACTACAGAGAACGGTCTGCTTATTTTGGAAGGCAGAGAAGGTTTATGCTGTATGTCAGATTGCACACCACACAGTAAGCATTAAATGAATGAATATTAAACTGGATAAACTGTATATATGACAATTATGTGAAATCTCTTCTTAACGTAATGAATGTTTCCCAAACTCCAGTCCTCACAGCCCCCAACACTGATGTAATGTGTATGGACAGTTCCAAAAATTAGTAAAACAGAAATTAATTTGTACACGCCTCATCCCATAGAAACTAACAGCGCTCCATGTTGAGAGCTTACGCTGGAGTTTGTGTAAATCTCTGAAATATACGCGATTCAGACACAACCTCGGGTGGAAGGTTCCCTATAATGAGGCAGATGGAGAGACTGTGGACGCAGTCTGGCCTATTATCGTCTTTTTAAGTGTACAAAAAACTGTGGTCGGCCACAGTTTTGTGCACCTCTGAGAAAAAAGGACGCCACTGAACAGAGTCCAGAGTATCTCTGCAGCCTCACTATAGTGAATGGATACCTCAGGGGTTTCATCTGAATTACATCATTTGGAGATTTAGATGTAAACACAGATGTAAGTGCTCAGTGTAGAGCAGGATACATGTCATCCAAAATATTCTGAAAATGTTGTCAATAATAGCTTCAACTCTATCCACAAAAAGCCCCCACTCGGGTCTGTCATCTGTCAATGGAAATATAGGGGACTTCCATGTTGCTGGTAGCACAAAGGCTCTGGATAGGCGCTATGACTCCTCAGATCCCCAAAAGAAATCTAGCAAATTCTGAGTTCTCAATTCAAAAACACCCCCCCTTCTGAGCCCCAGTGTGTCTAAACCACATTTAGCATCCGCATGTCTGGCCATTACAGTAGCGATGAGAGCCGCCTAATTTACTGGGTCCATGTCTCCAGAAGCATGAGCTGAGCTTAATGTATGGGCACTACAATGGCATATTTGCAATTTTCCATTAGCAACATGGACATTGACATGAGGTCAAGATTGTCACTACACCTGTAGATAAATTTCCAGAGGGTTGGAATTTCCAAAATCGAGTCACTTGAGGGGGGATTCTGCTCTACTCGCACTTAGGGGCTCTGTACATGGAGTCTGCAAACTATTCTACAGTACAATAATTTGTTCTCAAACAAACAGTGCTCCCTCTCTCCCGAGTCATACTGTACTGCCACTTTCAGAAAAAAATGTGTGATAAATTTTAGGGCAATTTTTACCCATTTCCCTATGTGAAAATGTAAAATCTAGGGCAAAAACAAAAATTTTGTGGTAAAAATGTAATTATTTTTTCTTCACTGCCCCGTGGTTTAAAATTCTGCAAAACACAAGTGGTGTCAATATGATCACTGCACGCTTAGATGAATTCATTGAAGTGTTGTTTTGTAAAATGGGGACACTTATGAGGGTGTTCAGCTGTTCTGGCACCTCAGGGGCCCTTCCAGTGGGTCAAGGCAACCTCAAACCATAACCGCAAAATCTGAACTCCAATATGGCACGTGCCTTCTCTTCTTAGCTTTGTACTGTGCCTCAAAAGAACTTTTTGACCACATGTGGTGTATTGTCGTACTCAGGAGGAATTGCGTAACAAATTGTATGGTCCATTTTCTCCTATAATCACTTGAGAATTGAAAACTTGGGGCCAAAGCAAAATTATAGTGGAAAAAATGGTACATTTCTATTGACTGTCCAAAGTTAATAATTTCTGTGAATCGCCTGAGGGTTAAAAATGCTCACTACACCCTCAAATGAATTCCTCAAGAGGTGTAGTTTCCAAAATGCGGTCACTTGTTGGGAGGGGGCTATCTGCTGTTTTGGCATATCAGCGGCTCTTCAAATATATCGCATTCACAATCTATTCCAGCCAAAATTGCTCTTCAGACTTCAATTTGCGCTACTTTCCTTCTGAGCCCTGCCATGCGCCCAAACTGTAGGTTTCCACCACATATGAGAAAACTATGTACTCAGGAGAAAATACACAACACATTTTATGTTTCATATTCTCCTGTTACCCTTATGAAAATGAAAAATTTGAGGCTAATGTAACATTTTTGTGGGAAAAATGCCATTTTTTATTTTCAGGGCTCAACATTATAAAATTCTGTTAAGCACCTGTGGGTTCAAGGTGCTCAACACACCTCTAGACAAATTCCCTCAAAAGGTGTAGTTTCCAAAATGAAGTTATTTGTTGAGGCACATCAGGGGTTCAGAAAACACGCCAATTTTGCACTACAAAACTCAAATGGTGCGCCTTCCCTTCCGACATTTACCATCTTAAAAATAACCCTCCCCCCAAAAAGTGGCATTTTTTTTGACCATTTCATCCTACTTTTAATGTTTTTCAATATCTTGCAATACCTTGCATAACATGAATGGTATAATTTGAAACTACAGATTGTCACAAAAACCAAACCCTTATAAGGCTGTTGACAGAAAAAGAAATAAGTTATAGCGCTAAGGCAAGGGAAAAAAAATGCAAAAATAGGTGCAAAAATGAAACATTGACAGTCCTAAAGTCATTATATAGAAACTGTGTACATTATTAAATAGATACCGTCGATTTTAAAAATCCAATTTGGAATAGAATGGCTCTATAATTCTGATATTAGGATGAGTCCAGTTGCAGAATAGAAAATCTCCTGCCCCAAGTGTACTGAGGCTCCAAACTCCCTGCCTGACAGACAGATGTAGCTTGTTCATTTTGGTTGAAATCGGCCATTTTGTCTACCATTGATTCAATGTGTTACATTACTGGGATAGAAGATGACAGTTTCAACTGATAATATTCTATATAAAGTAGATGAGGTGAGGGGGGAGGAAGAAGGAGGATCTAGAGGCAGAGCTCCGTCCCCCTTTCCATGACATATAATCTTAGCAGTAGTAACTGCCATCTCCTGTCTAAGCAATGGGAAAGTGTCTTCACTGAATACAGATTTTACCCAAAATTGAGAATTATGAGAACAAATGAGGAGTCCAGGAGGTAAAAAAACAGATTTCTCTGATCAGATCAATTATAAAGTTGCTTATTTTTATGTGTAATATTGATTTATGAAATATAAATTTAAACAATTATAATTTAAGTTGAAAGAAATTACAAACAATTTTTAAGCGTTATTGACTTTGCAGGCAACCTGTCACCAGTTTTTTAGTATCCCAACAAATGTCACCACCTTTTTCTGCTGCGGTTATATATTTCACTAATGATTACAATGTCTCCTGACTCCCCCTTTACACATCAAATATACCATTTGACTTGGTCCCCTGTTGCATTTAAATGGGGCTGATCTGGTCCGATGGGCATCCTTCTGGCAGCATCTGTCCCTCCTCTCTGCTAGTAAAAGTCATTCTCCGGCTCTGATTGATGTGGCTGATGTGTCCTTCGTCATCCACAAAGCTGAATGAAGTATTGTGCTAGACGCACTTTGATCTGCTGTACTGCGGGCATGCGCATTCATGTCCTTTGATCTGCCTGCAGTAGGGATGAGCAAAGTGCGCCTGTGTGGCCGGTGATGCTACTGCGCAGGCGCATAACTTTGTTCAGCTATGTGGATGACGCAGGACAGAGCCAGAAGACTGCTTTTACTAACAGAGAGGAGGAACAGACAATGCAAGGAGGACTCCCATCAAACTGGACCAGCCTCATTTAAATACATGACGGGACCAATTCAAATGGTATTTTTGAGGTGTACAAGGGAAGTCAGGAGGCAATGTAATCATTTTTGAAATACAAAGCAAGAACAGAAAAAGGTGGTGGCATTTGTTGGGATGCTAAAAAACTGGTGACAGGTTCTGTCACAAATCTTTCTGGGATTCGTGGCAGCTTTGGCTCTGCTGCAATTTAAATTTTGTTTTTTCCTTTTGGTCCAGGAAGAGTTAATGTCAGTCTCTTGCTGAAAGTTGTTTCTGTTAGGATAGTCAGCTGATGTTGGTTGGTAACCGTTCCCACCACCCTTTAAATAGTCACATGATCCATCAGCTGATCGTCAATTATAGAATTCTTCTAGGCAGACCAGCTAGGTGTTAGGAGCTCTCTGGTGATGGTGGTATTTCTGCAGTTTGAGTTCCTATTCGTGGTGTCCTTCACTCTGCCACTGTGGAGCTTAGCAGCAGAGCCGGAGCGGAGTATATTTTCTTTGTTGTCTATCCGTGTTTGTCTCTTGCCCTGTGTGTTACCATCTGCAGTGGTGAGTCTAGTGTCCTTGCCAGCCAGTGCACTAGACAGGGTACATTGAGGAGACAGTCAGGGACTAAGCATGTTATGGTGGCGGGGCGAAGGACCCGCATAGGGCATTAGGGAAGCTTAGGGACAGGCACAGGTTGGTGTCAGGTGGTGTCCCATCCCTCGTTCCCTACCTTTAGGGCCTTCCTCTCCCTTTTCCATCCCATAAAACTTATATGCTATGTTGTCCATCAGATCTACCTGTGTCCGAGCAGGACAGTCTCCCTTTAAAAATTACTTTCTAGTATAAAGTGTAGGGGCTAACTGTCTCGGGTAGCACCTGGAATACAAAGCCACCGGGTTATTTATATCACACACGGAATAATGATTGTGGAGACCCGGGTGGTCATCGGGTGCTCTAATCTGCTAGCCGAAACCTAATGGACCAGGGCTCATTCCACCAAACTCCCGCTCTCCTTTTATAGTGGGCATAATACTACTCAAACAACACAGAGTGAGGATAAAACAATGTGGCAATACTTTATTGAACCACAAAACAGGCAAATAAAACAGAACAGTCCCAGCACAATAACCAAGATGGTGCAAAATTAGAGTCTCACCCTTCTGCTGAATTACCGGGATAACAGCAGCTGTGACTTCAGAGCTTCCAGGGCTGACTACCCTAACCTGTGGCACGCACACAGAGAGGAGGTAACAACAAGCTTAGGAAGCTGACAGTCCATTGAGGTACAAAGCCAGGAGACTGGAGGGTCACATCCTGGCTTCTCAGAACATCTCAATGGAGCCAGGTGACCAGTGGGTCCTAATCCTGCCTTTCCAAAATGTGTCAATGGGGCTCACGTGACCAGTGGGGTCAAATAGTGACTACCCAAAATGTATCCATGGTTCAGTGATGGTCAATGGAGCAGATCTGTATTCTTTCAGTTGGGGTCATGGTCCCCTAAGCTGGCATCCTGTGTCCCTCGTGATGGAGCCATGATCTGGCAGCTATTTTGTAGAGTGTTCATGGCTGCGGTTTTGTAAAGAGTCTCTGATTCTTTGGATCTCTGGATCTCTTGGTTGACTTGGATGTATATTGTTATAGGCATATCACACTTATATAGGTCACAACTGTTGTCCTTCAAGACAGCATCCAGAGGTCAAGAGGATGATGTGATGAGATTAACGTGCATTGTTTGATTATTTCATCAATTTATATAGTTTTTACTCCTCTGGTTTGCAAGTCAACAAGCCACAGGATGCACACAATGGTCATTCAACATATTAAGCAAACATCCATTGCTCAATGACCCTGCAGACTGTCTTGCAAAGATAGCAGACAATAAGTTATAGGAGCTGATATAAGAAACAAACCTTAGCCATTCAAAAATATAAAAAAATCAACACTTAAGACTCATGTCCACAGTGTATGGTTCTTGACCAACTGAAGAACAAAAGCATAAATTCCAAAGTCAACATTCTATTCCTCCTTGCTTACTGAAAATAGACGTTTGGTTAGTTAAAGGGAATCTGTTACTCCACGAGATGTATATGACCTATTAATATGGGCATACAGGTAGGACTAGTGTATAGAAATGTTACACTAGTCCTACCTGTATGCCTCATATTAATAGTCTTGTTGCTGAGAAAACGTATATTTTGTTAATGATTTCTTCCAGGCTCTTGGGCGTGCGGTGCCTGGAAGAAATCCCTGCCTCCTCTCCTCATTACAACAATACCCCCCTCCCATAAACGTTAGTTATGACCCCAGAATCCTGCGCCTGCGAACTGCACTCCCTCCGAAATACATACCTCATCCTCCCTTCTATGGGAACTGCACTCTAGATCTTCTGTGCAGGTGAGTCATTGTGACATCCGGCGTGTGCGCAGATAAGGTGCTCTCGTCATTTCCTCCCTGCACAGTGATCGCTAGGGATCATGTGTACATAGCGATGACTATGTGGGGAGGAAGTGGGGAGAGCACCTTATCGGCACGCAGACCGGAGGTCACTGGAGCGGAAGTCGCAGGCGCAGAAGATCCCTGAATGCATGGCCCATAGAAGGGAGGATGAGTTAATTCTGTGGGAGTGTAGGGCGCAGGCACAGGATTCTGGGGCCATAACAGATGTGCATGGGAGGGGGGTAGTATTGTAATGAGGATAGGAGGCAGGGATTTCTTCCAGGAACTGCACACTCTGTAGCCTGGAAGAAATCATTAACAGAAAGACCGGATATAACATTTCTCAGCAACAAGACCATTAACATGAGGCACACAGGTAGGACTAGCATAACATTTCTATTACCAGGGGGTGACAAATTCCCTTTAAGATAAAATGCTGTGTTGCCACAGTCATAATTTCCACTAATGGTACAGTACTGAAAACAAAAGCATAAATAAATTCTCAAGCATTGTCCAGGCACTAAATAAACAAAATTGACCCTGGCAGTTCAGACAAGGCTCAGTTAGCCCCAAGCTTGGTCACACAAAACAGCTATTGTCCATAGCAACCAGTTACACTTGAAGTTTGGTGTACATTGTCTGTGCAGCCTCTGCTCAGAGAGATTTTGGCTTATCTCTCTGGAACTTCAACACACTGCTCAGTTTCCCCCCAGCTGACTGCCTCCAGTGAACAAATGGTCTGTCCTAGTCATAGCTATCCATATGCACCAAATCAGGACCTAAAGTGCTAGGATTTAACCCTAGCCTACCTGGCATTCGTACAAAAGGTAATCTCAAGAAAATGGATGTTATCTAGGCATATATAAGACATAACAGACATAATTTCTATGGGCATGTTTGGTGGCATACCTCAAACATGAATTCCAATAGTGTAACATCATATGGACAGAGACACATAACCATTAAGATAGGGGATAAACAACCTTTTTTGATCTAAAGGTACTGCCACACTAAACAATCCCGCTAGCGATCACGATAACGACGCATACTAATGCGATCGCTAGCGGGATTGTTTCTATATCGCTAAGTGCGGCCACATTTAGCGATATAGTTAACGACGCTATCGCCGTTAGCGATCTTCTTAACGACTTTAGCGGTACAAAAGTACCGCTAAATCGCTAAGAAAAGGTGCCACACTAGCGATATATACTTACCCAGCGGGAGCGCCGACGAGAAAATAGGGTCCGGAACGATTCCAGCGACGAGCGAGATCACAGCAGGAAGCTCGTCGCTGGCAGCTGCCGCACTGAACAACATCGCTAACGGGATCGCTAAATAGTGACGTTTTTTAGCGATCCCGTTAGCGATATTGTTCAGTGTGGCATACCCTTAAGGTCCACATTATTAAACAACCTATTTTGAGGGTCGCAATAAAAACTACCTTCTATGACACTTATGGCATATCGTAAGTATATACAATAAATGTCTGATAGGTACAAATTCTACTTACAGGATTATTGCCTCCTCCATTCAGCTGTCACATCTTTACTGCAACAGAGAGGAGCCAGAAGACCACAACATCTGATTTCTCCTACTTCTGCACTGTTTAGAAGCACTTCACATTCATATTAAACGGTGCAGGTTACTTTTAGCAGTGCAGGGGTTAATCTGCTCAGTTGAGAGCTCTTGGAAGCAATCCTGCATTAAGGCTCTCAGCTGTTCACTGTTAGTCATTCCCATCTCCTATATAATCTGGACCCTGGCAAACACTGCTGAGTCGCCCGCCAGGGCCGTGGGGTACTCGGCACCGAGCCCGTCGACTTCTATGGGGGATGTCACAGGCAGCACACGGCTCGGTCCGTGGCCCTGGGTGCTCACTAAAAATGGGGGATATTTACAGGGGATTAGTGTTCGTGTAGTTTGTCGTGACGCCACCTGTAGTACCTGGTCAGGGTGACCAGCGCTGCTGTGCAGGTCCTCTGGAAGGGTTGGTGTTGTGCAGCTAGTTGTTAAGTCTTCTACAGGTAAGACTGTGTCCTCCCAGGGTAGATAGATATAAGGTGAAGCAATGGTGCAGGAGAGATGTAGCAGAGGGGAGTGTGCGTCGCTGGAAGAATCTCAGGGAAACAGTTCTGTTGCAGTTTCAAGGTTTTACTCACAGTCTGTTGTACACACAGATTCCAGCCGGGTACTGTGTCCTTCCAGTGAGTAGTCCAGCAACCCTCAGGTAGATTGGGCACACTTCCAAAGACTCCCTTTATGTTCCTTTCCGGCCTCTCGCTTATCAGTGCTACTCTCCTCTCCTTCCTTGCACCCCGCCACCACAGAGCCCTCAGACAAGGCAGTATTAGGTCCGTTCAGTTACCAGTCTGGACTGGTGGTTGCCTAGGCCACTCAGTACGGAAGTCCTGGACGTACTTGACCACTAGGCTGCCTCCTGGTGAGATTATGGTGGCTATGGCAATGGCACTTGAAGTGACCAATGCCTACGGTTTTACTAGTAGAGCTGAACTTTCCCACTAGTCTAGGGACCGTTCCCTGAATTCGGCCTGGTCCTCTTCTGCAATAAGCTACGACTTGTGAGATCGTCTCTGCCCAGGATCCGTTTGCTCTCTCAGAACGGCTCCCTGAGGTAAACTCAGAGGAGCAGCAGGCCAGGACAGTGCCTGCCTGTCTCAAACTGAACTCTAGACTAACACGCTGCAGCCTAATGCTGCAGCTGGCTCCACCCACCCACTTCTACAGTCATGGCCAAAAGTTTTGAGAATGACACAAATATTAATTTTTACAAAGTCTACTGCTTTTTCTAATGGCAATTTGCATATACTCCAGAATGTTATAAAGAGTGATCAGCTTAACAGCAATTACTTGCAAAGTCAATATTTGGCTAGAAAATGAACTTTATCCCCAAAACACATTTCAACATCATTGCAGCCCTGCCTTAAAAGGACCAGCTAACCTCTTTTCAGTGACTGCTCCATTAACACAGGTGTGGGTGTTGATGAGGACATGGCTGGAGATCAATCTGTCATGATTAAGTAAGAATGATACCACTGGACACTTTAAAAGGAGGCTGGTGCTTGGCATCATTGTTTCTCTTCTGTTAACCATGGTTATCTCTAAAGAAACACATGCAGTCATCATTGCAGTGCACAAAAATGGCCTAACAGGGAAGAGTATCGCAGCTAGAAAGATTGCACCTCAGTCAACAATCTATCGCATCATCAAGAACTTCAAGGAGAGAGGTTCCATTGTTGCCAAAAAGGCTCCAGGGGCCCAAGAAAGACCAGCAAGCGCCAGGACCGTCTCTTAAAAGTGTTTCAGCTGTGGGATCGGGCTACCAGCAGTGCAGAGCTTGCTCAGGAATGGCTGCAGGCAGGTGTGAGTGCATCTGCACGCACTGTGAGGCGGAGACTCTTGGAGCAAGGCCTGGTCTCAAGGAGGGCAGCAAAGAAGCCACTTCTCTCCAGAAAAAACATCATGGACAGACTGATATTCTGCAAAAGGTACAGGCAGTGGACTGCTGAGGACTGGGGTAAAGTTATTTTCTCTGATGAATCCCCTGTTCGATTGTTTGGGACATCAGGAAAACGCCTCATTCGGAGAAGACAAGGTGAGCGCTACCACCAGTCTTGTCTCATGCCAACTGTTAAGCATCCTGAAACCATTCATGTGTGGGGTTGCTTCTCAGCCAAAGGAATCAGCTCTATCACAGTCTTGCCTAAAAACACAGCCATGAATAAAGAATGGTACCAGAATGTCCTCCAAGAGCAACTTCTCCCAACCCTCCAAGAGCAGTTTGGCGATCAACAATGCCTTTTCCAGCATGATGGAGCACCTTGCCATAAAGCAAAGGTGATAACTAAATGGCTCAGGGAACAAAACATAGAGATTTTGGGTCCATGGCCTGGAAACTCCCCAGATCTTAATCCCATTGAGAACTTGTGGTCAATCATCAAGAGACGGGTGGACAAACAAAACCCTAAAAATTCTGACAAAATGAAAGCATTGATTGTGCAAGAATGGACTGCTATCAGTCAGGATTTGGTCATGAAGTTGATTTAGAGCAGGCCAGGGAGAATTGCAGAGGTCCTGAAGAAGAAGGGTCAACACTGCAAATATTGACTTGCTGCATTAACTCATTCTAACTGTCAATATAAGCTTTTGTTACTCATATGTTTGCAATTATATTTCTGTCTGTGATAAAAATATCTGTCAAAACACACATAAAAACCAGAGGGCAGCAGATCATGTGAAAATATAATATTTGTGTCATTCTCAAAACTTTTGGCCATGACTGTACACCCTTTCCTAACCAGCCTGATGCTCAGCACTGGCATGATGTGTGTGGATGCGGTGATGGAGTCAATGGGGTGCTTCCTCCTTACCTGAGAGTCAGGTGTCACACCTCTGGGTGAGATGCAACATCTCTGTGGCGACTGGACCCTCAGGGCGCCACACTGCCAGAGATAGCTTATGCTGCATGGTTAAGAGATGGTGGTTTGTGGTTGTTTGAGGTGTTTGGTGGATTTATCCGAGACTGTTACTAGCTTTGGGGTGTGTGCTAATTCCCCTCCTTCTCCTATTTTGGTTTTGCCCCACCCTCCACTTCCCAGTGTTTACCTCTGTTGCTTGTGTGAGTATATTTCTACAATTGCCTTTTTCTTTATCCTTGTTTGTATTACCTTGTTAGTCTGGTTGGTGTATTACCGTACACTACTACTCCCCTCTTTCCTGTGTGGGGGAAGGGTACAGACAGAGGCAGATTCAGGGGCTGATTCAAGGTACATGGCCCGGTGTCTTCATTATCATAAGTAATCTGCGGAACAAGGCGAGCTAGGGCCGCCCTAGCATTAGGGACAGGGAAGGAGCCACTGGACCTAGGACACCCGACAACAGAGTCGTGACATTAGCGCTCTAATGATACAGTCAGATTTCTGACCAAAATTTAGTAATATCTTGTGCTCCTAAATCCATATAATAAAATACATCAAATACTCTTTGAATAAGTTTCTGACTGATTTTAAAGGGACAAATGTTCTTTAGTGCACACAGTGCCGTTATTTGTTCATGTTATTTTGAACATTTCCCAGTAAAACCAGCAAGAAGGTTATTCAAAGAATATTTGAAGCATTTTTTATGTGATTTGCAGTATGGGGGCCGCATAGATTAGCATCACAGATCGCATGTGGCCCCTGTGCCTCAGGTTGTGCAACCCTGTTTTAATGTCTACTTTCTTTAATATAGTTGATTAAAAAAAAGACTCAACAATCCAAAAGCAAAAATGCCTGTAATGCACATGACATTATAAGGCTACATAAAAATTGTAGGTTCCATTATAAAATGACGTAAACCATAGCAGAACCTTACAAGACTTGATCATAAATTAACAGGGTCCATCTGTGGACGGTGGTGTTGTGGGAACCTGCAAAATGCAGGAATTGTGGGGAAGCTAAGTCAGCAGGAATATAAAAGCCCATAAAAAGTTTCAATAAGACCCTAAGAGCTCCCCTTTTGTGAACCAGTGAAATATTCTATTTAGTAGAGATGAGCAAATATATTTGAGTGGAATTGAAGTCCATTAACATTTTTTAAAAATCCGCATTTGCCAAAATGTGGATTTGTAAAATTCATTTCTGTGCGGATTTAGCAAAATTATATTTTATTAACCCACTCCTGCCATTTCTTCTTGGCAACCAACAAAAATAGTAAAAGGGCAAATGAAAAGCTTCAAACATGACTACATGATCTGTTTGTAGTATATAATCAAGTTATCCTGAAGCAAGAAAAAAAAAACATTTAAAAGGGAGTCTATCAGTGAATTTAACCCTCCTATATGGGCATGTGGGTCATAGAATGTTGAATAAAGTGATACATTGATATCTGCGATCTGAGGTCTTACTCCAGAGAAATCCATATTTTTCTTAATATGTAAATTGGCAGTTAAGATTTATGTAGTCTCGAGTAGTCTCGAAAGCTTGCAATTTGTTACCATCTTTTCAGTTAGCCATTAAAAGGTATCAACCACTGAGGACTCTCAAGTCTAAATATTTTTCTAATTTCAAGGTCTCACTTATCTCTCCCAGTAAAGTTACTGTGAATGTGACAAATGTAACCATTTCACAAACATCCTAAAATCAGAATTTAGAAGTCAAACATTGTAAGTAGAACCTGAAACCTGACAGCAGCAGGCGACAGCAGTGGTATCAGTGCTTAAACTGTTCTCAGAAGACTTATGCAAAACATGGAAGAAATTGAGCATGAGTTTTAGAACTAAATCCCTCGCAGGTTTGAATTATTCCCACAAACGTCTACATACCGACAGAGACAACAATGCAATACCAAGCATAATAGCTATGAAAAGTACAGTTTGTGAATGTTCAAACAGGTGTAAAACCCAAACTAGATGATGAAGAGCATAAGTGACACAGATGTAAGGATACAGTAAAGATGTATATCTTCGTACCGTGTTAGCCAGTAGATAGAAAAATATTTAGAGTTGAGAGTCCTTCAGTTCAGTTAGCCATTAAAAGGTATCAACCACTGAGGACTCTCAACTCTAAATATTTTTCTACAGATGTAAGGAGTCAGATCCCCCACTCAAGGTCGGATTGGCCTGGCGGGGTATCGGTGAAATACAAGGTGGGCCCGAGAGAGAGAAGAAGAAAAAGAAGAAAAAAAAATGTTTTTAGGGGCAAAGGCCCTTTTAAAAGCAAAGGCAGGGGTGAGCGCACCCAGAGTTCATTACCTGACTCGCCTGATGACCAGTGCATGGCGTCACCACCTGGCGCATCCTGAACGAACGGAAGGGGCCCACTTGCCATCGGGAACACAGACGCTATGAGGCCCACGAGTCGGGGTAGCCTGGTGCCAGTGCCCGCTAGTGGGCCTCCGACCTTGGTCAGGGCCCCGGTACTTGCAATACTTACCCACCTCAAATACTTCTCTTCTGTTCCCTGCAGCTCCAGTGTCTTCAGAGTCTTCTGACTCTGTGATGTCTCAGGGCAGAGGGAGCGATGACGTCACTACAGCGCGCCCTCTGTGCTGAGCACGGCAGAGTCAGAAGATGCTGAGGAGACCGGAGCAGCGGGAGAGGTGAGAATCTTTTTTTTATTGTATGGACCTTTATATGGGGCCTAGTATACTGTATGGGGCATTATATATTGTATGGAGCAATATACAGTATGAGGCCCACTATACAATGCATGGAAAAATATATGGGGGTCATTATATACTGTATGTAGCAATATATGGGGCCATTATATACTGTATAGAGCAATATATGGGACTATTATACTGCATGGAGCATTATATGGGGCCCATTATACTGTATGTAGCAATATATGGGGCCATTATATACTGTATGGAGCAATATATGGGGCCATTATATAATGTATGGAGCAATATATGGGGCCATTATATTGTATGGAGCAATATAGGGGGACTAATATACTGCATGGAGTATTATATGGGGCCCATTATACTGCATGGAGCATTATATGTGGCTCATTATACTGTATGTAGCAATATATGGGGCCCATTATACTGTATGTAGCAATATATGGGGCCCATTAGACTGTATGGAGCAATATATGGGACCCATTATACTGTATGGAGCAATATATGGGGCCATTATACACTGTATGGAGCAATATATGGGGCCATTGTATACTGTGTGGAGCAATATATGGGGACATTATACTGTATAGAGCACTATGAGGCCCATTTTACTGTATGGAGGTAATATATGGGGCCCATTATACTGCATGGAGGTAATATATGGGGCCCGTTATACTGTATGTAGCAATATATGGGGCCCATTAGACTGTATGTAGAAATATATGGGACCCATTATACTGTATGGAGCAATATATGGTGCCATTATATACTGTATGGAGCAATATATGGGGCTATTATACACTGTATGGAGCAATAAATGGGGCCATTGTATACTGTGTGGAGCAATACATGGGGACATTATACTGTATAGAGCACTATGAGGCCCATTTTACTGTATGGAGGTAATATATGGGGCCCATTATACTGTATGGAGCAATATATGGGGTCCATTATACAGTATGGAGCATCACATGGGGGTCATTATACTGTATGGAGCAATATATGGGGCCCATTAGATTGTATGTAGCAATATATGGGGCCCATTAGACTGTATGTAGAAATATATGGGACCCATTATACTGTATGTAGAAATATATGGGGATTATATACTGTATGGAGCAATATATGGGGCCATTATACACTGTATGGAGCAATATATGGGGCCATTGTATACTGTGTGGAGCAATATATGGGGACATTATACTGTATAGAGCACTATGAGGTGCATTTTACTGTATGGAGTAATATATGGGGCCCGTTACACTGCATGGATCATTATATGGGGCCCATTATAATATATGGAGCAATATATGGGACCCATTATAATGTATGGAGCAATATATGGGGCCATTATAATGTATGGAGCAATATATGGGGCCAATATACTATATGGAGCAATATACTGGGGCACTATTCTCTGTGTAGCACCATGTGGGCCCGTCATATTGTATGGAGCATTATATGGGGCCAATTATACTATATGGAGCAATACATGGGGCCCCACTGTATATGGAGCATTACATGGTGCCAATATACATTATGGAGCATTATAGGGGGCCATTATACTTTATGTAGCAATATATGGGACCCATAATACTGTACGGAGGACTATGTGGTGCCCATTATACTGTATGGAGGAGCATGCTGTGTCCATAATTCTGTATGGATAACTATGTGGTGCCCATAATGCTGTATGGAAGACTATGTGTACAAATATCAACAGATTGACGGCCACTTCCTAAATAGAAAACAGGTGTGTACAGGTGCTTTCTACGAGTAGCCATCTACATATATAACCAACAAATAAAGTAGAACTCTGTAGTGCTATAGCATGCAAACATGAAATATCTGAAATTTGAGCTGCATTATTGCTCTAGAAAATTGGAAAAATTGAGAATACTTAGCGCATAAATTAGCCAATTCATGTGTACCTGGCAGCCATGATAAGACTATTCTAGTTGCTGGGAACCTGCCTAATGTGAATCCTCTCTTAGGGCCCCGTCACACATAGCGACACACTAGCGATCCCGACAACGATATGCACTTGTCAGGATCGCTGGTGAGCTGCCAAACAGGCAGCGATCAGGACAGCGACACTGTGGGTAACGTCGCTTAGTTACCTGCAGTGTACGTTGGATACCTGCTGGTGCAAGGAGCTGGTAACCAAGGTACACATCGGGTTTCCAGGTGCTGCGCGGCGCCTGGAAACCCGATGTGTACCTTGGTTACCAGCTGATCGCTGGTCTCCTGCCTGCCACACGCAGCGATGCGTGCTGGCCAGCGGGAGACCAACAATCAAAAAAATGTCCTGACCTTTGGACAACGATCAGCGATACCCGGCAGGGGGCCGGTCGCTGATCAGTGTCACACACAGAGATATCGCAGGGGATATCGCTGTTGCGTCACAAAACTAGTGACTCAGCAACAGGGCCGGCGTCAGCACCAGGCATACCAGGGCAAGTGCCGGGGCCCTGAGCCGGTGGGGGGGCAAACTCGCCGTTGGGCACCCAGCGCCCAGAGGCGTATCTAGGGGGGCGCAGTTGGACCGCCTAATGTGGCGGTCCGCAGTGTCTCCCCACGGCGGCTGTATTCTGCCGCCCCCTGGACTGGGAAACTGCTGTTCTCAGTGCCGGCTGTCAAGCTGACAGCCAACACAAAGAAGCTGCAGCGCGCCGGCTCCCAGAGTCCGGTGAACAAGTGTACTTGTGTCTTTCAGACGCGAGTACAACTGAAGACGACGTCAGCAGCATGATCATGTCATGTAATCACGCTGCTGAAGTCACTTTCCGGCAGGCAGAAGAGAGCAGAAGATCTGTTGTAAGTGCTACTGTCTTGTGTGTCTGTGGAGCTGCAGATTCAGCATAGAAGGGGGATGATTTATTCTTTGCTTGTGTGTGGGTGGAATTCCTTCTTTGTGGAGGGGATCTATTCTGTGTAGTGGGGATTATTCAGTGTGGAGGGGGGGATTCAGTGTGGAGGGGTATTTATTATTTGTGTGGAGGGGGGATTATTCTGTGTGTTGGGGGATTATTCAGTGTGAGGGGGATTTATTATTTGTGTGGGGGATTATTCTGTGTGTTGGGGGATTATTCAGTGTGAGGGGGATTTATTATTTGTGTGGAGGGGGGATTATTCAGTGTGGAGGGGGTATTTATTATTTGTGTGGAGGGGGATTATTCTGTGTGTTGTGGGATTATTCAGTGTGAGGGGGATTTATTATTTGTGTGGGGGGGATTATTCTGTGTGTTGGGGATTATTCAGTGTGAGGGGGATTTATTATTAGTGTGGAGGGGGATTATTCTGTGTGTTGGGGAATTATTCAGTGTGAGGGGATTTATTATTAGTGTGGAGGGGGGATTATTCTGTGTGTTGGGGATTATTCAGTGTGAGGAGGATTTATTATTAGTGTGGAGGGGGATTATTCAGTATGAGGGGGATTTATTATTAGTGTGGAGGGGGGATTATTCTGTGTGTTGGGGAATTATTCAGTGTGAGGGGGATTTATTATTAGTGTGGAGGATGATTATTCAGTGTGAGGGGGATTTATTATTAGTGTGGAGGAGGATTATTCAGTGTGAGGGGATTTATTATTTGTGTGGAGGGGGGATTATTCAGTGTAGAGGGGGTATTTATTATTTGTGTGGAGGGGGGATTATTCTGTGTGTTGGGGATTATTCAGTGTGAGGGGGATTTATTATTAGTGTGGAGGGGGGATTATTCAGTGTGAGGGGGATTTATTATTTGTGTGGGGGGGATTATTCTGTGTGTTGGGGGATTATTCAGTGTGAGGGGGATTTATTATTTGTGTGGAAGGGGGATTATTCAGTGTGGAGGGGGTATTTATTATTTGTGTGGAGGGGGGATTATTTCTGTGTGTTGTGGGATTATTCAGTGTGAGGGGGATTTATTATTTGTGTGGGGGGGATTATTCTGTGTGTTGGGGGATTATTCAGTGTGAGGGGGATTTATTATTTGTGTGGAGGGGGATTATTCAGTGTAGAGGGGGTATTTATTATTTGTGTGGAGGGGGGGATTATTCTGTGTGTTGGGGGATTATTCAGTGTGAGGGGGATTTATTATTAGTGTGGAGGGGGATTATTCAGTGTGAGGGGGATTTATTATTTGTGTGGAGGGGGATTATTCAGTGTAGAGAGGGTTTTTATGATTTGTGTGGAGGGGGGGATTATTCTGTGTGTTGGGGGATTATTCAGTGTGAAGGGGGGATTAGGGTTTTGGGGGTGTGTGTGGAGGGGGGCGGCCCAAAAATGAATTCTTGCCCCGGGTGCCAGAAAACCTAGATACACCTCTGCCGGCGCACGTTAGTGGAGGAGAGCGGTGTTAGCGCCGCCACTGGGCCCCCCACTTGCTCAGGGCCCCGGCAGCCGGAACAATACTTACCTCTCCCCGTGCCTCCGCAGCTCCGGTGTCTTCAGCAGTTCTGCACTGTGACGTCTCAGGTCAGAGGACGCGATGACGTCTTTCCACAGCACCCTTTCCTGAGCCGTAACAGTGCAGTGCGCAGCACAGTGCAGAGGAGAGCTCCATATTTTGTATGGAGCATTATATGGGGACCAGTATCCTGTATGGAGAAATTTATGTGGTCCAGTATTCTGTATAGAGCATTATTTGGGGTCCAATATTCTTTATGGAGCATTATATTTGGCCCATAATATTGTATGGAGGACTATACTGTCCGGTCTGTACTGTGTGTTGTGAGGATTCGGCGGTTTCTGAGCTATTGTAGAATTTACAATAGATATCACTCGTGTAATGTAAGAAGTGAAGTGTTTGGCATTGTACTATACCCATATTTCTCTGCAGTATCTGAGAATCATGAATTGTGGTTGTAGCGCCGGCGCCAGCGTTCCTGTCCTCTGCAGGCAGGGACGCTGTTCCCCTGCGCCAGCGTCCCTGTCCTCTGCCAGGCAGGGACGCTGTTCCCCTGCGTCAGCGTCCTCTGCCAGGCAGGGACGTCGCTCCTCTTACCCTCGCTCGGCGTCCTCCTTCCGCCCTGCTGGGGCTGCGCGCTCCTTCCCTGCCACTGGGCTTAGGGCGCGCGCATGTGCACTCCCCCGCTCTTAAAGGGGCCGCGCCATCTTTCAAAAAAGGTCCCCGGCCAATGCCGGAGGATTCCACCTTATATAAAGCACCTCCTCCTTAATGGAGGTGCCCGAGCAATGTTGTTGCACTGTTCACTACTCTGCTTCAGCCCTCAGGTTCCGTTACCAGTTACCTGCCTGTTTCCTGCCAGTTTTCTGTCTGCTACCTGTCCGCTAGCCTACCTGGAGGCTCCACCGTCCGACAGTCTGCCCGCCATCACCTGCCAGTCTGTCTATGGACCAGCCTGCCCGTGTATCTGCTGATGTTCACCGGTTACCAGTCTGCTAGCCTACCTGGAGGCGTCAACGTCCGACAGTCTGTCCACCATCACCTGTCAGTCTGTCTTTGGACCAGTCAGCCCGTTTATCTGAGGATGCACATCTACCATCTGCCTGCTAGCCTACTGGGAGGCTCAACCATCACAGGTCATACCTGCCTGTCTATCCAGAGACTGCCCCGGTCACTTGCCGTGACTTCCTGCCTGTCTATTCAGAGACTGCCCCGGTCACTTGCCGTGACTACCTGCCTGTCTATCCAGAGACTGCCCCGGTCACTTGCCGTGACTACCTGCCTGTCTATCCAGAGACTGCCCCGGTCACTTGCTGTGACTTCCGGCCTGTCTATCCAGAGACTGCCCCGGTCACTTGCCGTGACTACCTGCCTGTCTATCCAGAGACTGCCCCGGTCACTTGCCGTGACTCCTGCCTGTCTGTCCAGAGACTGCCCCGGTCACTTGCCGAGACTTCCTGTCCGTCTTCCCCGGGCCCACCCGCTCCTTTACAAAGTAAGCCTCCTTGTATAATAGCTCAGAGGTTCCGCCTCCCAGACCCGTTACAGTTTGCTCGGGCCATGGAACCCGGTGGCACCCAAACTCCCTCGCTCTCTGACCTGTGTCATGAACTGTCTCGTCAGAGGTCTCAACAGGAGTCCATCCTGGGTCACCTGCGGAATGTTAATTCCCGCCTGGACACTCTGACTGCTTCACCAGCAACCACCGCTGGCGCTATCACTCGCAATCCGGCAGTTCCGCTGCTCACCAATTCCGTGGTTTCCGTTCCCGGACCTCGACTTTCAGCACCTCCTCGTTTTGAAGGCGACCCTGCTCTGGCTCGGGGATTCATTAACCAGTGCTCCCTGCACTTTGAACTCCTGTCCCACCAGTTTAACTCCGACCGGGCCAAAATTGCCTTCATCATGTCCCATCTCACCGGAGAGGCTCTGGCCTGGCTTAATCCTCTTTGGGAGAGAGAAGACCCCCTGGTGTCCGACCTGCCTGCCTTTCTCTCGGCCTTCCGGAAGGTATTCGACGAACCCGGACGGAAGACCTCCTCCGCATCATCTCTGCTACGCTCCGTCAGGGAAGTCTCACCGTGGGTCAATATGCCATACGGTTCCGTACCCTTGCCTCGGAGCTGGCTTGGGATAATGACGCTCTGATATCTGTCTTCTGGGAGGGTCTGTCCGGTCGTATTAAAGATGAACTTGCCGGTCGGGACATTCCTACCTCTCTCGATGACCTAATAACTCTTGCCAATCGAATTGATCTACGGTTCCAGGAGCGCGCCAAAGAGGTCACCCGTGAGAGAAGGTTTCCTCGTCTAGCTCCTACTTTTCAGAGACCCGTAACTCCTTCCGTTTCTCCCCAGGTACACACTTCTGAGCCTATGCAGGTCGACCAGACCAAGATGGTCAAAGCCCATCAGGACTTACGCCGTGCCGAGGGGAGTTGCTTCTACTGTGGCAGTAAGGAGCACCTGATCCGTACCTGTCCGGAGAGGTCGGGAAACGCCAGTGTCTAGGTTCGCTCGGAGAGGTCAATCTAGACAAGAATAAATCCTCTCCATCTCTGCTGCTGTCAGTCTCAATTCTTCTCGGTGAGAACCGCTTTTTCGAAACTAGCCCAACTTGATTCTGGAGCAGCCGGGAATCTTGTTTCACAGGCTCTGGTAGAAAAATATTGCATTCCTACCAAACCTCTGGTTGTACCAGTATCTGTCGCTGCTGTGGATGGGGGTCTCCTACCACTTCCCATCCAACTTATCACGAATCCATAACCCTGCAGGTGGGAATGTTGCATTCTGAGAGCATCTCGTTTCATGTTCTGCCTGTACTCTCTCACGCTTTCTTATTAGGTCTACCTTGGCTCCAAAAGCATGCACCCGTGCTCGACTGGCAGACTGGAGAGATCCTTCGCTGGGGACAGGACTGTCATAAAACGTGTTTGGTTCCTGTTCATCCCGTCCGTCCTTCTCCTACACCAACTAATCTACCTGGGCTTCCGATTCCATATTGGTCATTCGCTGATGTCTTTAATAAAAAGGAGGCAGAGACATTACCCCCTCACAGACCTTATGATTGCCCAATCGACCTGCTACCCGGTACTACGCCTCCCCGTGGGCGTATTTACCCATTGTCCGCTGCTGAGACCAGGTCGATGTCCGAATATATCGAGGAGAATTTGGCCAAGGGATTCATCCGGAAATCTACCTCCCCAGCGGGAGCAGGTTTCTTCTTCGTAAAAAAGAAAGACGGCTCTCTCCGTCCCTGTATTGACTACAGAGGTCTAAACCTGATCACGGTGAAGAATAAGTACCCTCTTCCGCTCATTCCAGAATTGTTTGATCATCTGAGGGGGGCTAGAATCTTCACCAAACTGGATCTTCGTGGGGCATATAACCTAGTCCGTATCCGTCGGGGGGATGAATGGAAGACGGTATTCAACACCCAGGACGGCCACTACGAGTATTTGGTGATGCCCTTTGGTCTCTGTAATGCTTTGGCAGTCTTTCAAGAGTTGGTAAATTGACATCTTCCGAGACCTTCTCTACTCCTGCGTTGTGGTGTACCTGGACGACATCTTGGTCTTCTCTCCGGATCTCCAGTCTCACCGGAGGGACGTTCGTCAGGTTCTGCTCAGGCTCAGGCAGAATCACCTCTTCGCTAAATATGAGAAGTGCCTCTTTGAGCAGACCTCGCTTCCGTTTTTGGGCTACATCATTTCTCAGACAGGCCTACGAATGGATCCGGAGAAACTGTCTGCCATCGAGAAATGGCCCCGACCGAGGGATTGAAGGCCATTCAGCGGTTCCTGGGCTTCGCCAATTATTATCGTCTCTTCATACCGCACTTCTCTTCCCGGACTGCTCCAATCTCCGCGCTCACCCGCAAGGACGCTAACCCCAAACAGTGGACGCCCGAAGCAGAGGAGGCCTTTCTTTCCTTAAAACAGGCCTTCTCTTCCGCTCCAGTGCTGCATCGCCCGGACGGCAACAAGCAGTTCTTCCTGGAGGTTGACGCTTCCTCCTCTGGAGCCGGAGCGGTACTTACTCAAAAGTCTTCTTCCGGGAGGATGGTATCTTGCGGCTTCTTCTCCAAACTCTTCTCCTCTTCTGAGCGCAATTACTCCATAGGAGACCGAGAGCTATTGGCCATCAAATTGGCATTGGAGGAATGGCGTTACCTACTCGAGGGGGCTCTTCATCCGGTAATCATTTACACTGACCACAAAAATTTGGCTTACCTCCAGCATGCCCAGAGACTTAACCCTCGCCAAGCCCGGTGGTCCTTGTTTTTTGCCCACTTTGACTTTCTTTTACATTTTTGCCCGGCAGACAAGAACATCAAAGCGGATGTCTTGTCCCGGTCCTTCCTGGTGTCGGATCTCGAGGAGGAACCTAAACATATCATTGATCCCGCCAGAGTGATGCAGGTGGCTCCCGTGAGTCTAAATCGTCTCCCTCCTGGTAAGACGTTCGTATCGGTACCCGATCGGGAGAGGATCCTACACTGGGGTCATTCGTATAAACTAGCTGGCCACGCTGGTCAAAAAAAGACCCTCCAGCTCATTACCCGGCATTACTGGTGGCCTACCCTGCACAAGGACGTAATAGACTTTGTTTCTGCCTGTGCCTCCTGTGCCCGCAACAAAGTTCCGAGACACCTGCCTGCCGGCCGCCTTCTTCCGCTTCCTGTACCCGCTGCCCCCTGGCAGCATATAGCCATGGACTTCATAACTGATCTTCCCGTCTCTGCTGGTTGTACGGTCATTTGGGTGGTCGTAGACCGATTTTCCAAGATGGCTCACTTCATTCCCCTGCCAGGCCTTCCGTCAGCACCCGAGTTGGCTAAAGACTTTATCCGCCACATCTTCCGTCTTCATGGCCTGCCTCGTCACATTGTGTCGGATCGTGGGGTACAGTTTACCTCACGTTTCTGGAGAGCCACTTGTAAGTTGCTAGACGTCTCCCTGGATTTCTCTTCCGCCTACCACCCACAGTCCAATGGTCAAGTGGAGCGGATCAATCAGATTCTGACCAGTTATCTCCGGCACTTCGTTAATGCCCACCATTCTGATTGGGTGGATCTCCTGCCATGGGCCGAATTTTCTTACAACAATCACGAGAGCGAATCTTCCTCCAAATCTCCGTTTTTTGTAGTCTTCGGTCAGCATCCTCGGATCCCTGTTCCCGTCTCCACCACTGTGGACAATCCAGCTGCGGAATCTCTTGTTAACGAATTTTCCTCCATATGGGAGAGTACCCGGTCCGCACTCATTCTGTCATCCGAGCGCATGAAGAAACATGCTGACAAGAAACGTCTGGATTCCCCTCAATTCCGTCCTGGAGATAAGGTCTGGCTCTCGTCCAAGTATGTTCGGCTCAAGATTCCTTCCTACAAATTAGGTCCTCGATTCATCGGTCCTCTGGAGGTCATCAGTCAGATCAACCCGGTGTCCTATAAATTGAGACTCCCGGCCAATTTGCGGATTCCTAACTCCTTCCATGTATCTCTCCTCAAACCGGTGGTACTTAACTCTTTTGTCAAGCCTACAGGTACACCTCCTGCTCCAGTTTCTGCTGAAAACGAATTTGAGGTAGAGAACATTCTGGCCACCAAAAGGGTAAGGAGAAAGACCTATTTTCTGGTGGATTGGAAGGGGTTTGGTCCTGAGGAGAGAACGTGGGAGCCTCGGGAGAACATCCATGCCCCTCTCATCCTAGCTAAATTTCTTTCTGGCCTAAGAAAGGGGGGCCTAAAGGGGGGGGTACTGTAGCGCCGGCGCCAGCGTCCCTGTCCTCTGCCAGGCAGGGACGCTGTTCCCCTGTGCCAGCGTCCCTGTCCTCTGCCAGGCAGGGACGCTGTTCCCCTGCGTCAGCGTCCTCTGCCAGGCAGGGACGTCGCTCCTCTTACCCTCGCTCGGCGTCCTCCTTCCGCCCTGCTGGGGCTGGCGCTCCTTCCCTGCCACTGGGCTTAGGGCGCGCGCACGTGCACTCCCCCGCTCTTAAAGGGGCCGCGCGCATCTTTCAAAAAAGGTCCCCGGCCAATGCCGGAGGATTCCACCTTATATAAAGCACCTCCTCCTTAATGGAGGTGCCCGAGCAATGTTGTTGCACTGTTCACTACTCTGCTTCAGCCCTCAGGTTCCGTTACCAGTTACCTGCCTGTTTCCTGCCAGTTTGCTGTCTGCTACCGTCCGCTAGCCTACCTGGAGGCTCCACCGTCCGACAGTCTGCCCGCCATCACCTGCCAGTCTGTCTATGGACCAGCCTGCCCGTGTATCTGCTGATGTTCACCGGTTACCAGTCTGCTAGCCTACCTGGAGGCGTCAACGTCCAACAGTCTGTCCACATCACCTGTCAGTCTGTCTTTGGACCAGTCAGCCCGTTTATCTGAGGACGCACATCTACCATCTGCCTGCTAGCCTACCGGGAGGCTCAACCATCACAGGTCATACCTGCCTGTCTATCCAGAGACTGCCCCGGTCACTTGCCGTGACTTCCTGCCTGTCTATTCAGAGACTGCCCCGGTCACTTGCCGTGACTACCTGCCTGTCTATCCAGAGACTGCCCCGGTCACTTGCCGTGACTTCGGCTGTCTATCCAGGGACTGCCCCGGTCACTTGCCGTGACTACCTGCCTGTCTATCCAGGACTGCCCGGTCACTTGCGTGACCTCCTCCTGTCGTCAGGACTGCCCGTCACTTGCCGAGACTCCTGTCCGTCTTCCGGCGCCACCCGCCTTTACAAGGTAAGCCTCTTGTATAATAGCTCAGAGTTCCGCCTCCCAGACCTTACGTGGTCTGTGTTAAGGCCCACTGAGACTCTTCGCCGGGGCCATAAAACTGGACCACCCTGCTCAGCAGCGATCTCGCTAGCGAGATCGCTGTGTGTGACGGGGGCTTTAGACTGAAGCCTGCTTTTAATTGTATTCTCAATTTAATTGTATTCTCAATTTTTTCCAATTTTCTAGAGTGGTAATGTAATTCAAATTTCATATATTATATGTTCGCATGCTATAGTGCTACAGACTGCAACTTTATTTGTTGGTTATATATGGAGATGGCTACTCTTAGTAAGCACATGTACACACCTGTTTTCTGTTTAGGAAGTGACAGTCAGTCTTTTGATATTTGTATACATAAGTTCTTTGATTGAGCACTCCACCCCTCAGCCTCAGGAGTTTTTAATTACAGCAAGATCCTACCTTCCCATATACATGAAGGCTTGAGCCCAAGAGAGGATTCATATTAGGCAGGTCCCCAGCAATAAAAATCGCCTTATCATGGCTTGCCGGGTAACACATGAATTGACCAATTTATGCATTAAGTAAATTTTTCCAATTTTCTAGAGCAATACTGCAATTCAAATTTAATATATTTCATGTTTGCCTGCTATAGAGCTACAGAGTGCTACTTTATGTGTTGGAGGATTACGTGGTGCCCATAATGTACGGAGGATTAATTGTGTGGTTTCCATTGTGGTATTGTCACTATGTGGTGATAATATGTGATCTGGTCATTGTGTGGTGGTATTTCTCTCTTGTATGTGATATTATTTGGTCACTATGTGGTTTTAATATGTGGTCTAGTCATGGTTTGACTGTATTTATCCCCTGTATGTGGTATTATTCAGTCACTATGTGGTAGTAATATGTGGTCCGACCATGCGGTACTGGTATTTGTCCCCTGTATGTGGTATCATTTGGTCACTATGTGGTGATAATATGTAGTTTGGTCATGGTGTGATGATATTTGTCCCTTGTATGTGGCATTACTGGTCTTGGTATAAGGGATTGTGCTGTGTATAGAGGTCACTTGTTCTCTCTGATATCAATAAGAAGATTCTTGATTTCTAATAGAGATTAAATAGTTGGAATTTAACCCCTCCCTGTCCTGTGACTATTACACATTAGAAAAAATATGCACTTACAGGGGTTCTACAGTGAAAATAAGGCCATGTTCACCCATTCAGTGTTTGGTCAGTATTTTACATCAGTATTTGTAAGCCACAACCAGAAATGGGCGCTATATGCAGATGTGGTACAGGTGTTTCTATTATATTTTTCCTCTGATTGTTCCACTTCTGGTTTTGGCTTACAAATACTGATGTAATATACTGACTAAATACTGAACACGTGAACATGGACAAGGGATAAGTGATAACATATTTATTGGTGGGGGTACGACTGATGGGACCTGCCGCCTATCTGCAGAATGTGCAACTTTTATCTCCATTAGTATGGAGCGGCATGTATAACTCGACCACTGATCCACCGATTCCCTAAAAGGCTGCACTTGGCTTTTTCTAGAAGCCCTCAAAGAAAATTAATGGAGCTGCAGTCAGACAACCCACCAGCAGCTCCATTTTAGAATGGGGATAAAATGGGGATAAAAGTGCCCGCTCTGTCAGGGATAAAAGTTCTGCATTACTTCTATTGATGCAGTTTCCAATGCTTGGATTCCACCGATCAACAAGTTATCACCTACCTAACCTGTGGATCGGTGATAACTTGTTTTAATCAAAGAACCCTTTAATGCAACCTACCGCAATTGTACATCCCAGTTATGGCAGTGCACAGTGCAGGAACCGCCTGTGTTTTACAGTCCATGCTCCATTATAACAGCTAACAGGTATTTGCATTTGGCTGCAGGGTTGGCCCCTAGAGTCAATTCCCCCTTTGGGCCCCAGACACCCCAGTCCGACCCTGCTCCCACTGATCTAATATTGTTGACAAATTAGAAGTACAAAAGTCTGAATCATTTTAATGTAATACAAATTTAATAAACATTTAATCTAAAATGGGCTTGCCCTGATGGGACTACCGCTTTACAGGCTTGGTTCAACCCTTGATGGTAAGAATTGGCCAATAAAAAAAGCCAAACTGCGCTAAAGATCCTGAGTTGTCACCTTGCTACATTTTCTGTACATATGACCGCTGCAACCAATAAGATGGTATTCGTCGCAGGCAATGATTGGCTACAGATGTCACATGCCAATACGACCAGAACAGGATGCACAGAGCTAGTCTCTGGATATATCGCTGTGGTTGTATGGACCAGCCAATCAGTGTCCTCAGTAGTCACATGCCCCTACTTGATGGAAGAAGTAGTAAGCAGATCTGCAGGAGATCAGGAAACTGGTAGGGGTTGGCGGATGAGAGTGCTTCATTATTTCATTTTAATACCATGATGAACTACTTTTGAACAAAAAAACCCCTTTAAGCAACTTTTATTCAGTTTTTAGTTTAAAGTTGCCTAGAACTTCTTCTAAACATTTAGAACTTGCTGATGTTCTTCTGCAGAGTTTGGCTCTCTTACTTATGTCTTCAGATATCATACAGCCTTGAGAATATTCAGGTCAGGGTTCTTAGGGTCCTACTATCTGATGTAGAATTCCCTGTTCTTCTGTTCACTGAAAATAGTTCTTTAAGACCTACAGTAGATTTTTGGCAGTCACTGCAGAATAAAGTCAGGATTGATCAGACACTTCCATCCTAGCATTTCCTAGTATTCTGAGATGGAGGTGAATGTGTTTGTACTCGATATAGAGGATTCTAAAAATTATGATCAAACACAGTGCCAAATCTGCAGGGAACATTCAACATGTAGCACTTTCCAGATCTTCTGACGAAGACCTTCTGTCTAAGCTAAAAATGGTAATAGCTATGAGTTCAGAGCATTTGTTGCCATTGTTCATCACACCAGTCCCTGCCTGTTAGCATGCCTGGACACCCGTGGAGAAAGAACTTCTACTTGGTAGAGGTATTATTGATACTGGATGACCGCCTAATTTCTTGTTGGTCTGCTACTTCTTCCCGTTGAGTAGTAACTAGTGATGAGCGAGTATGCTCGTTGCTCGGGTTTTCCCCCCGAGCATGCTTGGGTGATCTCCGAGTATTTGGGCGTGCTCGGAGATTTAGTTTGTGTCACCGCAGCTGCATGATTTGAGGCTGCTTGACAGCCTGAATACATGTGGGGATTGCCCATTTGTTACAGAATCCCCACATGTATTCAAACTGTCTAGCAGTCGCAAATCATGCAGCTGCGGCGATACAAACTAAATCTCCGAGCACACCCAAATACTCGGAGATCACCCGAGCATGCTCGGGAAAACCTGAGCAACGAGCATACTCGCTCATCACTAGTAATAATTAATGATTTGAACCGTAAAAGAAAGTTGTCCTCATTGAACAATACGCTATGTTAGAGGAGTCCTTTAAAGGGAATTTGTCACCCCCCTGGTATTTTTAAGTAAAAGAGCCACCTTCAGCAGCACTAAGGCAGCAGTCTGTGAAGGTGGCTCTTTTTTTGCCTGGGTCCCTGCAACGCTGAAATATATAGTTTTAAAAGTAGGTCCCCATACCTTAAATGTGTCCCTGACGCATGGCCTCTTCCCGTGACTCATCCTTCCCCCAGTCATCCATCAAGCCCCTTCAACGTCACCGCGCCTCCTCCAGACTTGTTTTTCTTTCCTTTCATTTCTGTGGGGCGCCTGCGCTGTTGTAACAGTCCTTGGGCATGTGCAGTGCGCGCTGCCCGGGAACTGTCAGAAGACAATTGCGCCTGCGTCTTTGTCTTTCCCCAGATCCATACCCCGCAGTGTGTTATCATGTATTCACACTGTGGGGCTGGCAATCTGGCGCCTGTGCAGTCTACATGTTTAGCCGCGCAGTCTACATCCTATACATGTAGACTGCGCAGGCGCCAGATTGCCAGCCCCGCAGTGTGAATACATGATAACACACTGCGGGCGCAATAGGCTTCTGACAGTTCTCGGGCAGCGCGCACTGCGCATGCCTGAGGACTGTTACAACAGCGCAGGCGCCACACAGAACAGAAATGAAAGTAAAACAACGCTGTTGGAGGCGCGGCGACGCTGAAGGGGCTTGATGGATGACTGGGGGGAGGATGAGTCAGGGAAGAGGCCATGCCTCAGGGACACACTTAAGGTATGGGGACCTAGTTTTAAAACTTAATATTTCTGCGTTGCAGGGGACCAGAAAAAAAAGAGCCACCTTCACAGACTGCTGCCTTAGTGCTGCTGAAGGTGGCTCTTTTAAGGTTACTTTAAGGTTACTGTGAGATTTCAGGTTGTCTTGTGGCCAAATGCCGTTGAAATCTGTAGAACAACTTGAAAGAAAGTGGTCAATGTTGGCATTTGGCGAGTCTGCCAAGGCTACTTTCCCTACTAGAGAACCTGAAACAAGATTTCTGGACCAGATAACCATATTTGCCATGATTCCACCAAGTCTGAGATTAACTTAGCAGATTGGTGACTCCATTTCCATTTTTTTTTTCCAAGATCCTGACCTTCACCAATATCTCACAGTTGGTAACTTGACCTGCTGTTCAATATTTTTAGTGATACTTGCCAATCTTCAGGTGCTGTACAGTTTTCCTACAAAATCTCTTTTAAATATTTCATTTAGAAATAAAATCTAATTTTTGCTTTTTAAAAGTTCATCATTTATATTTTTATTGCTTTATGTTTCCATATATCAGAAAAAAAAGCTTCAGTCCAGACGGAAATATTTAAACATTACCGATGTAAAGCAATAATTTTTTTCTTCAGTACGGCAATAACTTCGCCGTGTGGATTAATAAAACTATTGTTCTTCTAATTTATATAGAACAATTTACTGTAGTCAAATCAATCTCACTGGGCTCTGTCTGCCTAGAAAACATATTGGTCTGAGTTTACAAAGTGAGGAAATTTTTTTTTTTTTTATAATGCTTAGTTGCAACAGTGATTAGCTTTAGAGAAAGTCATAATGGTAAGAAACCAAAAACAGTAAATATTTCCCATTAGTTATACTAGATCAGTCTTCTTAAAGAAGACTTCTTAAAAGTATTAAGATTCAGAAGAGCTGAAAAAAAACATTAGTTCCCAAATACCAGTCCATGGAAGCAAACTGGTGATCTGTCTTAAATGAGTTGTCCGGTGAATACAAGTTATCACCTATCCATAAGATAGATCGGTGGGGATCCGACCACTGGGACCCACACCGATCAGCATTTTTACCCCGTTAGAATGGAGCTGCTAGAAAAAGCCAAGCGCAGTGCTCGACAGCCCCATAAGGAATAAAGGGAGCGGGTTATGCCAATTGGTGCTGGTCACAGAGGTCAGTAAGTTATCACTTATTCCGCACATACCCTTTTTAAAGATCATATCCCGAAAACGCTATTAATCTGCAGAAGTGGGGTAATTCTGCAGGTCAATAGAGTCCTAAAGCCGTGCGGCCACTATACTGGAAGCCCGGCTGCTAGGAGGAAATTAAATTGATTCCTCCCAAGAGCCACAATCTTTCAGTCATAGAGGTGTGGCCAGCGAGGCTTCAGTCACCGTTCACTACATAGTGAGCAGCAGAATTATATAGTTCATTGCAGACAGAGAAGGGGTCTGGCTTAGCTATTGGAGTGGGCAAGTCAAACAGCCCTTTTTACACCTAAGTTGCAGACACAGGGAGATCTGCTTTGTAGAACTCCCAACTGGAAGTGGAAATGCCAGGATCTAGGACATACTCATGTCTGAACTTTAGGACATATTTGGTCATACAACTATATTAGTACATTTTAGGCTATGTTCACTGCGTTTTTTTATGCCAAGTTTAAGCTGCTTACAAAAAGAATGTAATCATGAGAATCTCCTTTAAGCCACACAATTACCGTATATACTCGATTATAAGCCGAGATTTTCAGCCCTTTTTTTAAGGCTGAAAGTGCACCTCTCGGCTTATACTCGAGTCATATACGCCAGTGAGTCGGCGGGGAGGGTGGTGCGGGGGTGTCATATCACACTTACCCGCTCCAGGCACGGTCTCTGCAGCACCTGCTTCTCCCAAGGTCTCCGGCACCTGTGTTCAGCGTTCAGGGGTTACGGCTCATTAAAGTCATGAATATGCGCATATTCATTAATTTAATGAGCGGTACCACGTGACTGCTGCAGGAAGGAAGAGCTTCCGGAGACCGTGGGAGAAGAGCAGGGGCTGCAGAGACCGCGCCAGGAGGGGGTAAGTATATGCGATATTCACCTGTCCCCGTTCCACCACTGCTCTCCGCTCTGTCCTATGCGTCCTATGGCTGTGACGTTTAGGTCAGAGGGCGCGGTAACATAGTTAGTGCAGCGGTGGAACGGGGACAGGTGAATATCGCAGGTGCCGGGGCCTGAGCCAGTGGTGACACCGGCACCTGTCCCCCATAGCGTGTCGGTGTCCCCGCCTGCTCAGGACACCAGCACCTGGCCACCAGCAACGAGAGGTGAGTATTTTTATTTTTTTTTAATATTATTCACAGCAGCATATGGGGCATAATATATGGGGCATAATATATGTAGCATCATATGGGGCATAATATACAGAGCATCATATGGGGCATAATATGTGGAGAATCATAAGGGGCATAATATGCAGAGCATCATATGGGGTATAATATACGGAGCATCTTATGGGGCAGCATATACGGAGCATCTTATGGGGCAGCATATACAGAGCATCTTATGGGTATAATATACGGAGCATCTTATGGGGTATAATATACAGAGCATCTTATGGGGCATAATATATGGAGCATCTTATGGGGCATAATCTATGGAGCATCTTATGGGGCCATAACCTTTATGGAGCAGCATATGGGGCCTATTCTATGGAGCATCTTATGGGGCCATTATTAACCTTTGTGCAGCATTACATGGGGCGTATTTTGTATGGAGCATCTTATGGGGCCATCATGAACTGTATGGAGCATTATGTGGGGCTCCTGATTCAATATGGCTATTCAAAAACATTTAACCTACTGATGTCTCAATTAATTTTACTTTTATTGGTATCTATTTTTATTTTTGTAATTTACAAGTAGCTGCTGCATTTTCCTCCCTAGGCTTATACGTTTTAGTCAATACGTTTTCCCAGTTTTTTGTGGCAAAATTAGGGGGGGGTCGGCTTATACTCGAGTACATACGGTATAACCTCACCTTCTTGCTTTAATAATGTTACATTGCAGTGAAATCTATTTGACTAATTTAATTACCGTATATACCCACGTATAAGCCGAGATTTTCAGCCCATTTTTTAGGGCTGAAAGTCCCCCTCTCGGCTTATACGCGGGTCATATACGGGGTTCGGCGGGGGAGGGGGAGCGGGGGTGTCGGATCATACTCACCCCTCCGCCGGCACGGTCCTCTGCAGCCCCCCTGCTTCTCCCACGATCTCCGGCTCCTTCCTGCAGCTGTCACATGGCACCGCTCATTAAAGTCATGAATATGCAAATATTCATGACTTTAATGAGCGGTAGCACGTGACCGCTGCAGGACTGAAGCGCTGCGAGAGCGCCGGGAGAAGAGGAGAGGCTGCAGGGACGCGCGGCGGAGGGGTGAGTATAGCGATATTTACCTGTCCCTCGGTCCACCGCAGCGCACTGCTCCCTCGGTCTGACTCCTCTGTGTGTGAATGATCAGGCAGAGGGTGCGATGACGTCGTTAGTGCGCGCCCCGCCCCCTGCCAGATCATTCACAGCCAGAGGAGTCAGACCGAGGGAGCAGTGCGTTGCGGTGGACCGATGGACAGGTAAATATCTCAGGTGCCGGGGTCCTGAGCGAGCGGTGACACCGGCACCTGTCCCCCATAGCGCGCTGGTGTCACCGCCTGCTCAGGACACCGGCACCTGGCCCCCCAGCGACAAGAGGTGAGTATGTCATTTTTTTTTTTTGCAGCAGCATATGAGGCCTATACTATGGGGCATAATTGTGCAGCATATGGGGCATAATCTGGAGCATATGGGGGCATAATATGGAGCATATGGGGGCATAAGCTGTGGAACATATGGGGCATAATCTGGAGCATATGGGGGCATAATATGGAGCATATGGGGGCATAAGCTGTGGAACATATGGGGCATAATCTGGAGCATATGGGGGCATAATATGGAGCATATGGGGCATAAGCTGTGGAACATATGGGGCATAATCTGGAGCATATGGGGGCATAAACTGTGGAACATATGGGGAATAATCTGGAGCATATGGGGGCATAATATGGAGCATATGGGGCATAATATGGAGCATATGGGGGCATAATCTGGAGCATATGGGGGCATAATATGGAGCATATGGGGGCATAATCTGTGGAACATATGGGGGCATATTATGGAGCATATGGGGGCATAATCTGTGGAACATATGGGGCATAATCTGGAGCATATGGGGCATAATCTGTGGAACATATGGGGCATAATCTGGAGCATATGGGGGCATAATCTGTGGATCATACGGGGGCATAATCTGTGGAATATATGGGGGCATAATCTGGAGCATATGGGGGCATAATCTGTGGAGCATATTGGGCATAATCTGTGGAGCATATGGGGGCATAATCTGTGGAGCATCATATGGGGGCATAATAATTTTTCACCCTAGGCTTATACACGAGTCAATAAGTTTTCACAGTTTTTTGTGGCAAAATTAGGGGGGTCGGCTTATACACGGGTCGGCTTATACATGAGTATATACGGTACATGTCAATCTTTATTTAATAATGGTTTTGTGCTAATCAATAACTACAATGCTATCGATGCCATCCAGTATAATCATTTTGCAAATTTATATTATTTCAAATTAGTTATTTTCAAATCTGTAACCATGACAAGAGTACCCCAATAACTGTACACAAATGGGTGCAATATCACCTTCTGAGGTTTGCTTGCTTGTTAGTGAACACCTATTTGCAGATTATCAGATCCTTGGGGTTATTTCATGATCATAATTCAGGAGCAAACTGCTCCCCTGACCCCCGGCTTTCCTACTTGCTGTTGGGAAGTGCACACCTGAACGACTTACAGTACTAACAGGAGGCATGGTTGCAATTTTATCTCTGCAGCATCAGAGGTGTGCAGGGGCACTTAAAGGGAACCTGTCAGCAGGATTGTGCTCAGTAACCTACAGTGTCAGGTTGGCGCCGTTATACTGATTACAATGATACCTGGGTTGATGAAATCCATCTTGTGGTTGTTTAATCTTTATTTTCAGCTTTCAGTTAATGATATGGTCATGCTCCGCGGCGACCTCTGGGGGGGTCTTGATGTGGTGGTGCTCTGCTTAGGTATTCATAATGCAGCCTGTTGACAGGTCACTGATCCCTTACTGTCCTGCCCCCAGTTTACATAATGAATATATATATATATATATATATATATATATAAGCCTGCGCTGCAGCATGATGCATGCGTAATGTGCAGTTCATTCTTTATATCATGCTGTAAATAAATTCATCAGAAAAAAAAAAGTGTCTGAAAATGGAGCCGGCCGTACCTGCACAGTAACAGCCTTCGGATCGCCGATAGACACAAATAAGACACAAGATTTGGCGCCTTATTGAATCAAAATATCAAAAGTATCACCAAGTATAAAAAGTACTGCCAACTCTGTTCTCACTCCTTTTATGAGATTGGTGACTTGGAGTGCTAGTACCTCCTAGTTGTTCTTATTCCCCTGAGAGAGGCGAGGGACAACACCCCTAAGACATTTTCAGCCATTCATTATGCAACAACTTATCTTCTTGCTCCTATTATCTGAAAAGGCTGAAAATGCTTACAATCGGGTGAACAGGGATTTATGGAGGCACCACATTTACAAATAGGATTGGGCCTTAAAATCCTTCAAAAATATAAACTCTTCATAGAGACCCCTGAGCTCAAATAAGAGTAAATGGCATTCTACACCACGCCACTAGGCAGGGTTGTCCCCATCACAATTACTCTATGGAACTGCGACAGAACACTTACTAATATCTATAAGAAAGAGCACCGATGGTATGGAACCATCTAAAATGTTCAACTTTTTGCAGATTACCTTATAGTTTTTTCAACCTTATTATCATCCTTCATGTCCAAGATATGTGAAGTCTGTTTTTTTCAGTAATTACAAAATCAACCTATTGAAACGGGTTCTCGCAACATAACTATGGACCTTCGGACTGTCCAGTCCATACACCGTAATTACGTCTACAACCGGTAAACTAGGGTTTTCAAGTATTTAGGAGTGCAGATTTTAGGGGACCGAGCAGACACATTTTGCTTATATTATGCTTCTCTCATTTCTATTATCAATTCAGGCATTTTTAAATTGGAATACAAAGACTTTTATTTGTTCAGGAGAATCAAAATATTAAAAATGAACATTTTCTCATGTCGCTTCCATTTACTACATTCACGTGGGAATCAAAACGTCAAAGAGTTGCCAAAATAGCCCTCACAAAAACAAAAAAAAATAAAATTAAATAAAAATGGAGGCCTAGCCTACCCAGGTCCCTTATGCTACTTCATGCTAGCTGTCTGACAAAACGGACTAGTTCTACCAACAAAACTCAAAAACATGTGTCAAGCTAGAACAGTTACGAAATGCTGGGTCCTTTGAATTCTGTTTAGGTTGACCTGTCCTGAGTGGGTACTGCTCATCGACGATTCCTTACATGGCCAATATTACTGTACACGGATGTCAATTATATCTTTCCAAGCCAAAACGTTTTTCACCCGACAATCCTCTTATTCCAGTCATAGATAGACAGTTGGGGGAAACTGTGGACTATCTGTGCACCACATTTGACCCCTTCCTCCCGACATTCCACATAATTCTGAAGCTTCCTCATTGAAACCCTACTTAGAATTGGAGCCAGTCTGACTACTCCATGGTCAGACTTTTCGAGAACCTTCAATTACAACACTTTTATGAGACGAACAAAGTGTGACTTTCTCTGCACAGAGAGCTGACCCCTTCTGAGAAACTAGAACGACTCCAGCGAAGGCGTTCTCATTTATTTATAATTTATCCCTTGATACTTAAACCGAAGCTTCACTGACCTTTCTAGTAATCTGTGGAAAAAAATACTCAATTGCACCCTCAGCTCTACAGAGTGGGCTAATGAGTTCACTGTCACAAGCTCTTCTCTGTAACTTGCAAAGCGCAAGAAAAGAACTATAAAATCAGCTGAGCGATGGGCATCCTGCAAATTTATTAGGCATCATGTCTCCTATGCTTGTTTTACGTCTTCCTTGGTTTAGTGCACATTGTGCTTCCTTTTCTTTGACCTCACTTTCTTTTTTAGTTTAAAATGCCTAAAGCGCTGAAGAGAGAAAATGTATAGAAAATTATAGCTGTCTTGGCTATTTCTTTGCAAGCTCATTCCTTTCAGAGTGAAAAGAAAGATAACCAAGAAGCCTAAAGTACTTGATTAATGTGATTTATATGGGATTGTTACAGATCTTTCAAGCTCTTTAGGTGCATTTACACTGCAAGCTCATTGAAAATGAGTATTCCTTGGAATGCTCGTTTCTTTACAAAATGCAGTGATAACAGACTGGCAAATCATCAGAAAAAAAAAAAAATAGCAAAATGCTTGTTAGTCAGGTGAAATGATTTTTAAGCATGCTTGGAAAGCATCTTTCTTATCAGTTGAACATCCTGTGTAAACAAAACTTGTGCTGCCGAGAACAGTGGCAGCATATGCGTGTCGAACAATGTATTACAGGTTATTTAGTTAACACTGTTCAGCATGGACTGCCTGTGGACAAAGGCATTAAACCATTGGTGGTCAGAAAATATTTACTGATCGACAGCAGTTTTTATTGACATCACTCAATTCTTAGAAAAAAATCCTTATTGTCTGTCACGTTCATTTACTTTGAAACCTCAAAAAAACTTGAATTATTATTATTATACATTTATATAGCGCCATTTATTCCATGGCGCTTTACATATGAAAAGGGAAAAATATAGACAGGTACAATAAACATGTGCTAGACAAGGGACACACAAGTACAGAAGGAGAGAGGACCCTGCCCGCGAGGGCTCACAGTCTACAGATTAAACAGAGAAACAAAAAACTTACAATAATAAATTATTGTGGAGATGGAAACAGATCAGTGATTGGAAGAACGGCTCTATAAACTGCCGATGCTGGAAAATTGTGATTATGCAGGACCAACAAGGGAGGGATGTAAGCAGGTAGCTGCTGTACGGAAATTAATTGGCTAGATACTGCGGACTGGGATGTCAGGACGATGATGGAAGATAGAAAAAACAAGTCAAATAGCAAACATACACATTCACGTAGTCTAAGCAACTTTATAAAATGAGAATATCCCTTTAATGAACTTAAATATAATCCTTTAATGCAGGGGTGGGTAACCTCTATTTTCTACTAAGGGCCATTTTGAATATTTATACCATCGTTCATGGGCCACACAAAATAATCAGCTACAGAGTTTTCTCACACGAGAGTATATATGTTATACTATTGGGCAGAGCAGATCTACGATTATTTTCTCATGCTAATTTGGCATTAGAGAACAATTGCAGAATGCTGCGAGTGTATCCAACAATTGTATTGCACTCACACATTCAAGTCTATGGGTGCGTGTGAAACATCGGACTGAACTCGGATGTCACCAGACTTCAGTCCAATGTACTAGCGCAAAGACAATTGACAATAAGGAGAAATTAAGTTCTCAATCTTCCCGCCCCTACGCTGCGATTCTTTAGTGCGAGATAATCGGATCACACTAAGGTGACACTTGGATTAATCTCTGACAGAGTGTGACCACCGGTCTAAATATTATTATTCAATATTTGGTCAAACATTTAATTAACATACCTAATGTGATGACTGAAACTGCTCTTTGGTGAGGCTTGTGAGGTTAGGTGGTATTGGTGATGTTGCTACTTGCAAATGCTTTTCCAGGTTCAGTCAAAAGTGCAGTCGACATTTAGCAATGATAAGCCTTGAAAAGAACTGCTTGCAGCAGTAAATTGTTCTGAACACAGATGCATATTTCAATGCAAGCCTCCACAAAGTGGTAAATTCTTCACTTCTCATAACATTTAAAGAACTCAAGCAAAGGGAGGCCTGAAGTATACATTATATAAGATACACGGAGAATGCTGAATGTACATCATATGCCATGTTGCAATTGCTGTACAAATCACAAACAATGAGACTGCTGTATGTGCATCACATGGGAAACAAAGAGACTGCTGCATACATCACATAGGAGACAGACTGCTATATGTGAATACCATAGGAGACAGACTGCTGTATACATCTCATAGGACACACTGAGACTGCTGTACACATCCTATAGGAAACACGAAGACTGCTGTATGCATCCCATTGGAGACACGAGACTGCTGTATACATTCCATAGGAATTCCATATGTGTGTATATAAATATATTATAATATATACATATATATATATATATATATGTATATATATATATATTATTTATATTATATATAAACTTTCTTGGGGAAGGCCATATTAGATGTGCTTGTGTATATATACATATATACACATACACACACATCTAATATGGCCTTCCCCAAGAAAGTTTTTCAAAATAACAAATTGTTGCCATTTTTAAAAACATGAATACACAGATTAATATAATTATTATAATGAATATAATTAATAATTCAGAATAATATAAAACTAAATAAGTGAGTTAGTGCATGCGTGTGTACTCTATAAAATGAGGGGCCATATCTAACACATTTTTGTAATGCATGAACATTTAATTGGAAAATAGCTGAAAACATTGCATCCGCATCACATTAATCTTTGTTCTGTCCTGTGCATTGAAGAGTGAAGAAAGCCTGTACTTAGTATTTAATCAATCACTTGTCAGCTGGGCATTCATTTACAGGGAGTACTTGTCTAGAAACCATATAGTGTCCGCTACAATCTGAAGAAAATATCTAGGGAGAAATCTTAAAATAGCAGAAAAGTTTCTCATTTGTGTAGACGTAATTTATAATACAGATATAATGACAGTGGTTTTAAATTCATCACCACAGGTGCAGCTGTAATCGCGGGTCCAGGCAAGTGAGTACAAAAAGGAAGCCACACTTACCTGATTACTTCCACCAGACTACTAAGAGTCTGTGCATTAGACCTGCAAAGTTATTTTTGCAGTGAATAAATCAGCCCAATTAAAAAGGTATACTCCGGGGAGGTAAAGAATTATTCTAATGTCCATGCCTTCATATACAATAAAGTTAACATGAACAGTGCCGTTTCCCATTCTCACAGTACCTGCAATTCAGCTGATGCTGGAACTGCTCCCTCTCCCTTCCAGGATGTTATGTCACACATCAGGAGGAATGGCCTGCTCCTAGCTTAAAGTAGCAGACATGGGAGGAAGGCAGAACAGTAAAAATGGACCGCCGGTCGCAAGCGGTGATTGCACAGACTGTACGGGACCGCTACCACCCAGACTGCGACGCAAACGGGTATTACAGCAGCCGCCATACAGCCACGGGGTATAAGAGTCTAAGCCCCAGTAAGAACAGATTAGCTGCCTTCGGTGAAACTGATAGCCGGTCACAGGCTGTAGTTGATCAGACTGTACGGGAACCCTAACACCCACACTGCTACGTTACTGCAGCCCGCCAAGAAGTGCTACATCATTCCCGCCATGCGGAAGCCGCCGCCCATAGACTCCGTTTCCCACCAAAATACTCAGCAGTACGCAGCTAATCGCACAATGTCTCGATGCGATACATCCTCACTCAAAACAGGTCATGAGCAGGCTCTAACAAGTCTTCAATAAAAGAGCTTGCTGTTGTAGCTCGTGCCGAAGCCAAGGTGGCCAAAGCAATGTCCTCCTTCGCCGAACCAGAGATGCAATTAAAGTTGAAACAAGCAGAACGAGAGGCGGAAAATGCACGTTTCCAGGCAGAGCAAGAGGCAGAGAGTGAGCGCCTGCGAGCGTCTCTAGAAAGACGTGTGACAGAAAAAGAGACAGCAGCTACAATATCTAAGGCAGAGTACTTGGAAGCTATGGAGGATCCTGATTATGAGAGACGCAGCAACGTTCTCGGAACAGAGCAGCAAGATCCAGCGCAGCGCGTCGCAGAGTATGTCCATCAACATTCTGGCATGAATGACAGCCCGACGCACTACCTTGACCAGCCTATGCCAATCACCAGCGATCCAACCCCGAACTTCACTACTACAGACAAGGAGACGTCCAGCACAGAGATGTCGACCACAGCTACCATTCCACAGAGCAGAAGGTACAGCTCTTATCCTGCCTTAAAGAGACACCTTCTTCACCGAGAAGGTACTGCAGAGACTACCTGAAGTCAGAAGCATCTTACAGGTATGGTGATACACCACACACTAGACATGACTATAACACACTGGCTCGTACCAGCATTGACCAAGCCACCATGGACTTTGCAAAGTTCTTTGCCCGCCGAGAACTGGTTACAAAATGAATTGTAAAGTTCACTGATAAACACGAGAACTATAGGTCATGGCGAGCCTCGTTCAAGAATGCCATTCATGGTCTGGACCTTTCTAGTAGTGAGGAGTTAGATCTCCAAGTAAAGAGGCTCGGAAGTGAGTGGGTCAAGCATGCCAAAAGACTAAGAGACATTAATATAAAGCATCCACACACGTAATGTGTGGGAAAGACTTGATGAATGCTATGGGACAGTAGAAGTCATAGAGAATGCTTTATACAAAAGAATAGATAATTTCCGCAAGAGAGGACCCAAAGGTCATCAAAAGCTTAGAGAATTGAATAATTTATTGATAGAGTTATAGGTTGCTCAGGACGAGGGAGCCTTGCCCGGATTGGCATTCTTAGACTCCGCTAGGGGTGTCAATCCGATAATACAAAAACTTCCTTATAACCTACAATAAAAGTGGGTTACATATGGTTCACGGTATAAGCAAACTCATAACGTACTGTTCCCTCCCTTCACTGTATTCGTAGATTTTGTCACCCAAGAAGCTAAGGTCAGAAATGACCCTAGTTTTGACTTCACTCTGTCATGTTCCACTGCCCCCGGGGTCAAACACAGTAAGTAGGACACCCGTGGCAGTCCACAAAACTAACATTGTTTCCACAGGCCTTCCTCACAATGCGAGTAAACCCACTCCAGAAGAGAACAAAGCTCAGGATGTCAGTAGGTAGTGTCCTCTACACAAGAAACCACATCCTCTACTAAAATGCAGAGCCTTCAGGGAGAAGTCTTTGGAGGATCGCAAAGGGCTCCTCAAGGAAAACAAAATCTGCTTCAAATGTTGGGCCACAACCTCTCACCTCGCCAGGAACTGTGAAGCTAGCATGAAATGTGCAGAATAGCGTGGAAATGTGCAGAATGCAGTAGCACAGATCACAATACAGCCTTGCACCCTGAACCACCTCCATGAGTGTTGTCGCAAGCAGCGGAGCATGATGGGAAGCAGAAGAACACTGACAAAGACACCCCGTAGTCATCTCTCAATATACTGAGATCTGTAAGGGACTCACAGGAAGAAGGTCCTTGTTATGAATGTGCTAGAGATGGTTTCTGAGCAGAGGCTCACTCTGGTGGTTACAGACAGTACTGAACCTTTCAGCGAGGAATGGCAATCTGGGATCACTGACTGGTCTGATATAAGGGAGGTTCCCTCCCATGATGGTTGCCGGTGATCAATTGTTCTTGTCTCAATTGTGGTTCCTGGTTCATTTGGAAGTTTGCTGAGTCTTGCCTGCACCTTCTGCTTTCAGATAAGATATTTTCTGCTTTTATTTTTGTGCTTGCTTTTTGCATAGTTCTCTGCACTTTTGTGGAGGTCAGCCGGGTCCCCTCCTGGGTCCTGTCCTCCTCTCAATCTATCTGTAGCCACTGTTATTTGTTCATTTGCTTTTTCCTGTTTTTTCAGTGGCTGCGGCTTAGTTTTGTCACACCAGAGATCTGATTTAGGTGGTGGAGATCGTGTGATCTCAGGCGTTTTTTGCAATCAGAAGAGTTGGTATTTTTTAGGGGTTTTTTTTGATTGCAGTAAGAATCCTTTCCTGTACTTTTCTGTCTAGACAGATTGGGCCCCAGCGTTTGTTCATTCTATTTTCTGTCTGTGTCCGTGCTTCTTCTTGTCTAACCGCCAATACATGTTTGGGGGCTTCCTATTTTCTTTGGGGATCTGCTCCAGGGCATATAGCTTTCATCTTTCTGCCTTTAGGTGTAGTTATCTCTCAGGCTGTGACGAGGCGTCTAGGATCAACGTAGGAACGCTCCACGGCTACCTCTAGTTGTGTGGTTAGTTCAGGTTACTGCAATCCAATAGGTTCCAGCCTCTCTGGTGTATTGCCGTTTTTGCTTTTTCTCCTCAGCTACCTAAACATAACAGGTACTGTTCTAAAATCTGCCTTGTACAAGTCTAACCAGCAGGTTCGCAAGATAAACAGTTTTGCAATCCTGGATGATCAAAGTAACAGGTCTGTAGCCAGGTTCATCTTTTTTGACAACTTCAGCATTATAGGCCCTGGTTCTCCCTACTCCCTGAGGACGTGTTCAGGTACCGTTGAGACGGCAGGGAGGAAAGCAAACGGATACAAGGTGGAGTCCATAGATGGCCAAACCTGCCTATCACTACCAACTATCCTGGAGTGCAACCAGATTCCCGACAACAGGTCAGAGATACCTTCACCGGAGGTGGCGACACATCACCCCCATCTGATGCTAATAGCCCACCTGATATCCAAGTTGAATCCACGAGGCCCCAATAGCTTTTCTCCTAGGAAGAGATATACTACGAGTCCACAAGGCCAGAGAATATATTAACAGCTTCCAGAATGCTCCATACACTCAGAGGTTCAACCTTGAATGGGTCATCATGGGAGACGTCTGTCTAAGAGAAGCACACAAGCTGGCCTCAGTCAACAGTATGCTCACCAGCACACTAGAAAAATGGACGTCCGTCTCTCTTCCAGCAATGTCATAATAGTCTGCTGGTAAAGGAATTACCGAGCAGCACTCTCCTACCTTGCCCTTTCTCAGTTCCTACCAACGAAGACCACGCCTGTGAAGGTGAACAAGATCACATAGGATGTATAGTCTTCCACAGGACAAAGGAAGACAACAAGGTAGCAATGTCTATAGAAGAAAGAATGTTCTTGAACATCATAGATAGACAAATAGTCAAAGACAAATCGAACAGCTTGGTCGCACCTCTACCATTTCGACCTCAGAGAAGGCGCCTACCCAACAACAGGGAACTGGTCTAGAGCCAATTCATCTCCCTCAGGCATAAGCTTCAGAAGTCACCCAAGACGAAGTAACACTTCTTTACCTTCATGGGGAAGATATTCCAGAACAACCTCAGAGTTTGCACCTGCACTTCGGCCCTCAGAGGAGTGTTGGTACCTGCCCATCTTCAGAGTGTATTCGACTCAAGCGCCAAATGCGAAGATGTCTCATTGAATGATGTCCTACTGTTGGGCCCAGACCTCAACAACAGACTTCTAGAAGTATTACTCTCTTTCTGCAGAGATACAGTGGCATTTATGGCTGACATACAACAGATCTTCCACTGTTTTCTCGTCAAAGAAGAACACAGAAACTACTTGAGGTTCTTCTGGTACCGTGACAATGACCCGGACAAAGACATCACAGAGTACCGGATGAGGGTACACATCTTTGGGAACTGCCCTTCCCCAGCAGTCGCTGTCTACAGCCTCCAAAATTCCGCCAAAGAGGGCGAAGAAGAGTACGGGTCAGACGTCAAATCCTTCGTAGAAAAGGACTTCTATGTAGACGATTGTTTTAAGTCCACACCGACAAATGAGGCTGCAATCAGTCTACTAAAAACGGCCCAAGAAATGCTAGCTCAGTCTAACCTAAGGTTACACAAGATTTTCTTTAACAGCCAAGAGTTGATGGAAGCTTTTCCCTCTCAAGACTATTCCAGCGATCTAAAGACTTAGACCTAAGCATTGACTCCCTTCCCATGCAGCGGAGCCTTGGATTGCTTTGGGATCTGAAGATGGATGCCTTCACTTTTCAGATCAGTAAAGACGAGAAATCTTTCACACGCAGAGGAGTTCTTTCTTTTGTGAATAGTCTATACGACCACCTGGGATTCATAGCTCCAGTAACCATCCAAGGAAAAATGATGCTAAGAGACTTCACTCAAGACACGTCTGATTGGGACGATCCACTTCCAGCAGAAAAAGCAGACTTGTGGGCAGAGTGGAGGAAGTTT
>JARQOD010000006.1:87206081-87219305 GCA_033576555.1 Oophaga sylvatica
AATATGCAAACTTGGGGGCAGGTCAGTTTGGGATCAGTGACCTGTCAGCAGTCTGCATTATGAATACCTAATCGGAGCACCACATGAAGACCCCCGCCCACAGACCGCCTTAGAGCGCTGGCATATCATTAACTAAAAACTGAAAATAAAGATTCCACAAGACAGATTTCATCCTACACTGTGTGTAGGTTACTGTGCCCAATCCTGCTGACAGGTTCACTTTAAATGTATGTTCAGTAAATGCACTCAATATTTGGGCGTGGCTCCTCTTGCATCATTACTGCATCAATGCAGCGTGGCATGGAGGCGATCAGCCTGTGGCACTGCTGAGGTGTTATGGAAGCCCAGGTTGCTTTGATAGCAGTCTTCAGCTCATCTGCATTGTTGGGTCTGGTGTCTCTCATCTTCCACTTTATAATACCCATAGATTATGGGGTTAAGGTCAGGCGAGTTTGCTGGCCAGTCAAGCACAGTGATACTGTTGTTTTTAAGCCAGGTATTGGTACTTTTGGCAGTGTGGACAGGTGCCAAGTCCTCCTGGAGAATGAAATTTCCGTCTCCAAAAAGCTTGTAGGAAGAGGGATGCATGACGTGCTCTAAAATTTCCTGGTAGACGGCTGCGCTGACTTTGGTCTTGATAAAACACAGTGGACCTATACCAGCTGATGACATGGCTCCCGAAACTATCACTGATTGTAGAAACTTCACACTAGACCTCCAGCAGCTTGGATTGTGGCCTCTCCACTCTTCCTCCAGACTCTGGGACCTTGATTTCCAAATGAAATTCAAAATTTACTTTCCTTGTGGAGTGTGTCAATGACGACCTTCTGGACATCTGTCAAGTCAACAGTCTTCCCCATGATTGTGGAGCCTACTGAAACAGATTAATGGACCATTTTAAATGCTTAGGGAGCCTTTGCAGTTGTTTTTTTGTTAATTATTCTAATTTACTGAGATAATGACTTTTGGGTTTTCATTGGCTGTAAGCCATAATCATCACCATTAACAGAAATAAACACTTGAAATAGATCACTCTGTAATGACTTCATATAATATGAGTTTCACTTTTTGTATTTAAGAACGGAAATAATTTAACTTTTTGATGGTATTCTAACTTTGTGAGAAGCACCTGTATTAATTTTCTTTGTGTGACTCGAGCTACTGGAAATTACCCCTAGTTGTGTACTGATTACCTTTAGTGGAGTACTAATTTCCCCTAGTGGAATATTCCTGGGCAATTCAGAAGAATAGTAGAAGTAATATTTAGTGTAAGTAATTGGGACGCTATTTAAAAAGCTAAAGTTGCATGCTAAAAGCTGATGTTATAGTTACAAGATGTTAGTAATTTTTACATCAAGAATACTTCTATGGCACTCTGCCCTCAACTGCAGGATAAAAACATGGAAAGCAGAGGCCTAAGTAGTGGCTGACTAGTTTACTGTCAGCGTAGTACTCCTGGTTGCTGCGTGTGAACTGTGTGTAGTTGCTGGTATACTACGGGTAGAGCCAACTCTGCAGTTAATTTTTTTTATTATATTAATGTGTGTAAAGATTGTATTCACACTTTTCAGTCACGTTGCAGGTTTTTGCTGTTTTTCAAAAATCATGAAAGCTGCCTTAAGATTAGTTAATTAATGATCACATTTGCAAAATGAAATAAGATTTTTGGTGTTTTATACCTCTAATGAGTAACTTAGTTTTAGACTCCATTTTCTTTTTATTTTCTCTTTTTTTTGTTTCAATCGATTTTTATTTATTTTTCCAAAAAAAAACAAAAATAAACATTTTTTTTAACAACAATAATAAGCTGTGCATGTGGCATATCACCTCTATCTTTTATAACTTGCATTTTATTCATTTTAAATCCCTGTCCATTTTTAGTTTAGAGGTCCAGAGGGCGGGGAGAATACGTACATACATAGTGCTCAGTATGTGATTGACGTTGAACACTCGACCTCTGAGCCCTTCTTAGTGCTGGGATTTAAAAGAATAAAATACAAAACTAAATATTAGAGCAGGAGGAGCTAAAAAACAAACCTGTTGCTGAGAGATCAGACTACTTGCTAAACTTTAATGTATAAAATAATCCCTAAAGTATTAAAAAGGCAATACATGAATAGCAGAATTTATGTCTTCTCTTTTAATATCCGCATTGTTGGTAGCACGCCGGCATCATAGGTCTCAGCAGGTGGCACATTTGTAGGAGGAACGGTAAAAGTAGTCATAAACTGCTTTGATGCTTGAGATAATCTTCCATATTCATGTAGTTTGATGAATGTGTTGGTATTGATATGGAGCCCACCGGACGAAGGCTTAATGAGAGGCGCACAGATTTGGGAGGCTCCAGCCGTACTCTTAAAAAGTAAATTATAATGGTAAAAAAATGCTGCGGAAATGAATGTAATTTTTCAAGTGAATGCAGCGGGTATTGTGATTTTACATGGCTGATTAGTTTTATACGGCCATCTGCTATCCCCAGGTGTTTATTGTAATGATGTGGAGCATTTCAACTTCATTTAAATATTAAAAATGACAGAGTTATTAAAATCATCTTTTCTCTTTATGGGAAGAGCAGATTTGCTGCAGACAATCGTTTAAACAGTCAACAACCTAAAATAAGAGAATGAAATTGCGTGTGATTGCTTCCACCTGTGCGATGACTAAATATATTTTTATTCAATTTACACGTTCCGGATGTGTGTTCCAGGCAGTTCTCCATCTATTTCAGCAAACCTTTTTTTTCTGGTCTTGCTTGTTCTGAAAATAGCTATTATTTCATATCATTGGCTAAAACAATTGCTAAGACTATGCCCATATTTAATGGACTGTATAATGGACTGAAATACTCTTTCCCGTTGAGCAAAATGTGGGATTAAAATGGTTTTCATTCTAGCAGTTGTTTATAGAGTTTTGCCGTGGGTTCATGGTTTTATGTGGTTCTCTGTAAATGTTTGGAAGCACTTTGTTTAATCATGTTTTACTCCTGCCTTTGAAGAATCAGCAGTTATGTTACAGGCGATGGTGATAATCAGTGTCTATAAAACTATAGTAAAAAACAAAAATATCATAAAATCTAATAATAAAGATTATGACTATATGCAATGCTCACAGGCAGCATGCAGAACCCAGTGGGGGCAACTTTGGCAGCTTATTTTCATTAGTGACAAAATGATCCAGCGTTGATGTTCATCATGTCCACCCATTGTTTTCCTGACGTAATTTGTCAGGAGAGTCAGGAAGCCACATACACATGGAATAGTCAGCTAGCTGGTCTTGGGTTTGACTGAGTCTTCTCTAATGTTTATGGGCACCCTTAAACCCCCCCATGTACATTGGACTGAACCCGCCAATATGGACAAGTTTGTCCGACTGTCTAATGTGTATAGGGGGAGGTGTAGCTCTGGACAGTGTATTGTCGGGGGAGATATCGATCCGGCATGTCAGATTTTGGACTGTCGATCTTTGTTTTTACATGTCTATTGGTGGCTCTGTCATAGAGCACACGGGAGTGCTCGGCCGCATCATTCGGCTGACAGCCATCTCGTGTATGGTGGCCTTTAAACTTCAAAGATGTCCATGGGTCTGCCAACAGATCTTAATTCTGTTACTAGTTTTGTCATGATTGAGTTTTTTTTCTATAGGATCTGTCACTATCTTCTTGACATTGAGGTCAATGGAAGAATGATTAAAAAGTCAATAGAAACGGATGTCAGTGTAGATCAGTTGGAGAACCTCGGATTGGAAACAATCTGATTTATTAAATCAACGACTGCAGTTTTATGGGTTCAGTGTGAATGCTTATTTCTCAGGTTCCCCTGCTCCTATTTTTTCTTCTTTTACATACACAGCTTTTTGTGAAATGTCCATATAAACTAGGTGTCCTTCCAGTACAGCTGATTTGCAAAGCCTTTACCATTGGGTGGTAAAGTAAAGCTTGGCAATGCTCAGTAGTGTGCACTGTATGCCTTAAACACACGAGCGTTATATCAGTATACCCACGGGACTAGTCAGAATCTCATTATTCACACAGATCTTGGATCGTATCTGCTGCATCACTTCTGTATTAGATTGAAAAATAAAGCCTCCTTTTTTCGTGTCATTTAGACCCTCTTTGTGGACCCCTAACACAATTGCCAGCTGTAGCCTTTCTCATATGTGAGCCGACATTTGAATACCTATAGCTGCAATGTATTCCATTGCTTCCAGCAGAAATAAATAAGCTCCCATAATAATCAGCCATATAGTGTATATGTTTACGGCTCAGTATTCACAGTAGAACATCTCATCTGAGGCACAATGATTGACAAAGACATTTCCTGTCTGAATTTGCAACAGCTTTTACATTTCATCTGTAGGAATTGTCTTAAAATATGCAGAAAGCAGTGGTGCAGGCACTTGACATTTCAATGAGAATGAAGACATCCTGCAGCAGTTCAAATAGCATTATACAATCCCTTATCATTTCTACATCCAGACTGACAATCCAGACGGTGCTGCTCTTCTTGAGGCCAGTCACACCAGCGAAAGGCATCGGATGCGATATGCTAATGACCCTCTGTTCCTGCTCTGCTGCGAGTGTGAGCCGAGTTTCAGTGCTCTGTGCTCCGATCCTCTCACATGACAGGATCAGAGCACAGCTGCGGAGGAGACGGAAAAAGTAATTTCTCCATCTCGTCTGCTGCTGGCTTTGGCGGGAATCACACTGCACTGGGGTTATATCCGAGTGCAGTCAGATGTTTCACTTCCACCCATAGACTTGTATGGGTGTGAGTGAGCTGAGTTTCAGTGCTCTGTGCTCCGATCCTCTCACATGACAGGATCAGAGCACAGCTGCGGAGGAGACGGAGAAAGTAATTTCTCCATCTCTGCTGCTGGCGTTGGCCGGAATCACACTGCACTGGGGTGATGTCCGAGTGCAGTCAGATGTTTCACTTGCACCCATAGACTTGTATGGGTGGGAGTGATCTGAGTCTCGCTGCCAATCGCAGCATGCTGCGATTGTTCTCTCATGCCAAATCAGCATGAGAAAATAATCGCAGATCTGAGCTGCCCCATAGTAAAACATTCTAAAAACGGAAAGGGGAAATAAGGAAAGTCTGCTCACAACGACTGTGGGGGGTAAAGAAGTGGAGGTTCTGTGGCCAGAGACCTGTGTGAGAACACTTGCCACGGTGACTGAGGAGGAAGAAGCAGCAGATGCGGTTGATGGGACGGCCGGTGAATGTCGAAGCCCGTTAGTCCACATTATAGCGCTGTTTCTGTTTCACTGAGCACACCACATCTTTCTCAATCCAACATAACATCTCCCCTTTCACCCTACTCCATCCTCTCTCAGCCCAGCAGCCAGTCCTTGGTCCCGCAGTTGTGGTTACTTAAAAGAATGTTTCCTCCTACACATGCAAAAGATAAGAACTTGAACGCCACCATCTCCAATCTTTTGGCCACGGAAATGCTGCCTTTCTACCTGGTGGATACAAACTGTTCTGAAAGCTGATGGCCATCTCAGTCCCCCAGTACCAGTTGCCCAGTCGCCATTACGAAAGCCGTTCCTGCGTCACACCAGCATGTCACAGACAACATGACCTGTTCCTTGAAAAAAATCTGTATGCCAGGCTGCATTTTACCACTGACATCTGGACTAGCAAACATGGGCAGGGGCACTGGGTGACCCTTGCTGTGGGGTCAGGCGGGCAAGGTCTGCTCCACAAGTCTTGGAATCCCCAAGGCTTGTGGGACAAACCTCTGTACCTAACACTTCCTCTACTGCTTCTGGCTATTTGACCTCCTCTAAGGCCTCTTCCTGTGCCCTCATCCTCTCCCTTAATGAGAAACATGTGCCAACAGTGCAGAGATAATCTCCCCCATCTCTGTACTACGCAGCCAGGGCTCACCGCTGTCAGGTAGTGATTAAATTAATATGCCTTAGAGATCGCAGTCACACAGCTGAAGAGTTGTGGACAACTGCCCATGCTGGGTTTGAGCAGTGGTTGTCTCCACTTAACCTGTATCCATGGAATGCCGTGTGCAATAACGGTGCACACCTGCTGGTGGCTCTATGCTGGGGCAACCTCACACACATGCCTTGCATGGCTCACATCCTTAACCAAGTGGTACAGCAATTTCTCCACCTCTAGCCCAGCCTGGGTGCGCTGCTGCGGAAAGCACGGTCGCTGTGTGTTTACTTCCGCCATTCTCACCCCACAGGTTATTGATGTGCATCGCTACAGAGGTCTTTCGGCCTACCGGTTACCTGTTTGATATGCAATGTGCCGACAAGGTCGAATTCCACTCCGCACATGTTGCAGCGAAAGTGGCAGCAGCGACAAGCCCTGGTGCAGTACGTCCTTTTGCATAACCTGGGCCAACGCAGTACGAACGTGGTGCAAATCACGCTTGCAGAGTGGGCACAGATGAAGGACCACCTGCACCCTTCTGCACAGTTTCAAAATGGCTATTGAGTGTTAGAGCTGACAATTCTGTCATTAGCATCACTATTCCGGTCATCTACATGCTGAAGCAGTCTTCAAATAGCCTTCGGGAGGAGGTCTTGGTCCCAGAGGAAGAGGTTGAAGCTGAAGAGGAGAATGCGGAAGGGATAACAATACCTCTAAGTTCCGGACTATCGTCGCACAGGTGGGTGCATGGGAGGGTGGATTATAGTGATCGAGGGGGCTCATGGTACCAGACAAACTGTTAGGGTGCTAGTGCCGAGGAACAAATTGAGGAGGACGAGGTGATGGGCATGCAACAGTCAGGAGATGAAGAGGATAATGATCCCCTCTCTGTTGTCCGTGGTTGGGGAAGGGGACGGTGGAAGCAACCTTGAGTGTTACCCCGCCACCAACACACCATGGACTTTGACTTCATGGAAGTGTCCGACACATGGGCGCCTTCTTGATGCATTATTTGAAACATGATGCCCTTAGTTTTGGATTAAAAATAGTGCAGCCTATTGGGTTGCCACTCTGTTAGATCCACTCTACAAGAGTAAATTTTGCAGATGCTTTCCCCCCCTCCCTGGAAAGGTAAGCTCGAATGCTGGAGTATCGAAACACGCTTGTAGACCATCTTAAGGCTATGCACACATGATACGTTTTTGATGCGTTTTCGTGGTGTTCTTTCCATGTGGAAATGGTCCAAAAACGCAAAATCCTTATGCAAGGTAATTCAATGACAATCTTGAAGTGTTGTGCACATGATCACTATATTTCCGAGCGTATTTGCAGTGAGTTTTTTCTGAAGCATGTCAATTCTTTTTGCATTTCTGCAGCGTTTCTGCACCAAGACTTCAATTGAGTGAGTCAAATCCACAGCAAAAACGCAAGTATAAAAATGTTTGCGGATTTGTTGATTTTTTGTTTTGTGTTTTTACCGGCTTCCTATGGTGTTTCCCACGCTGTCATCTGTGTGACAACATGGGAAACACCGGCGCGGTAGTTCTTATCGGCGGTAACGTTACCACCGGTCAAAACGCTGCAGGGTCATGCTGTCTGATGTCAGCATGACCCCGCAGCTGTGACTGTCACCCGCGGTAGCATTACCGATGGTACTGTCGGCCACAGCTCTGCAGGATCATGCTGTCAGATGTCAGCGTGACCCCGCAGCTGTGACTGTGACCCGCAGGCGTTGGCTGATGAGACTACTGCTCCCATCAGGCTATGTCTGCTGTCACTGAAAACAGTAACAGCAGGTTCCGCTGACGGGAGACTGTGCTCACAGTTAAAAAGAAAGAAGTAAAATTACATATATATTCAAATAAAACTAAAAAAAAAATACCTAACACCAAATCCCCGACACCCTCGTCTCCTAGAAAAAATGTAAAATAATAAACCAACATATACTCACCTGTCCACTGTAGGCCAGGTAATCCTGAGTGTGCCACGGGGATCTGACGTGTAGAACAGTCACATTGGGAGATGTGACCACTATACCCGGCCGCTGCCGATACACTGACAGGAGGTAATCGCTCCCGCAGTGTATCACTGAGCTGCCGTGAGAATTCACCAGAGTTGATCAGCTCCAGTGCTCTCGCTTACTGCAAAGCTGCGTGAGAACTTTCTCATGCAGCAGTGATGCTGTAAGGGAGATCACCGGAGCTGATCAGCTGATGAACTCCGGGGAACTCTCTCACTGCAGCTCAGTGCTATATACTGCGGGAGCGATTACCTCCTGTCACTGTATCGCTGGCTGTCTTTGAGAGCAGTCACATCACTGATGTGACTGCTCTCAAAGTGATCAGGATCATTGTGGGACATTATGGATTATCTTCTAAGCGGACAGGTGAGGAATATTGTGGTTTATTTTTGTGCAGGAGACTTTGGCTTCGGTGGATTTGGCGTTCGGTGAGTATGGTTTAATTAAGATTATTAAAGAAGTCTGTCATTATTTCAAATAAAGAACTTTATTCTGGGTGTCTGTGTTTTCGTACAATATCACTATGGGGTTACTAATGGATAGGTGTCCTATAGATGCCTCTCTATTACTAACCTGTGGGCTTGATGTCACCGGATAATACAAAGGTGACATCAACCCCACAAATATGAACCCCACTTGCCATCGCTACAGGTCAAGTGGGAAGAGCGAGGCTAAGGGCCAGATTTTGCGCCTTTTCTGGGGCAGCTGAGAGCTGATGTTTTTAGTCTAGGAGGGGCCTAGGCTATTAATATCAGCTCACAGCTGTCTGCCAAGCCTTTGCTGGTTAGATTTTATAAGGGGACCCTATGTAAATTTTTTTCTGGGGTCCCCCAGTAAACTAGCCAGTAATGTCTATGCAAACCGCTGCAAGCTGATATTAATAGCCTGGGAACCTTTATGGCTATTAACTCCTTCCCAGAATATTAACAACAGCCCTCAACCATCAGCTTTTCCTCTGCTGGTTATTAAAATTACACGGGAGCCCAGGCAAATTTTTTTTTTTTTCTTTAAAATTAACAGTTGCTGTCTGGTTACGTGCTATGTAGGTTTGTTCTGTTAAAGCTCCTACATAGGCTGGTGACATTGTGTGTGTTTGTGTTTACTTATCGACTTAGTAATGAGGGTGTCAGGCTGACACCTTTTCATTACTAAGCCAAGAGCTAGGTGTCAATGACAGCTGCTGACACCAAGCCCTTATCCCATTATTCTGATGCTACTGCTTCAGCATGAAAAAGGTGGTGTTGAGCCAAGAAATTAGAGCACAAAACACTTATTAAATATCTTTATTTAGTTCAAAAAAGCATTCATTGCTGTACGAAAACGTGGTAAAACCGCATGTTTTAGCCACAGCGTTTTTCCTGCCAAAAGATGCAGAAACCTTGCAGAAATTTCTGCAAGCTAATACTCAATGTGCGCACATAGCCTTAGTGGTTTTCTCTAAGACAGAAGTGAGGCACACAGTGTACATCAACCCTGGGAACATTGAGTCGTCAACACAAAAACATTAGCAGCACCAGTGTAAGTGGCGTAAGCAATTTCTGTGAATTGTTTCACACATTTTTTACACCAGCCCGTGCACGAGCAGAACAGAGTTCTAGTCTGGCCTGTTGTGAATGACTTGAGAGGATAGTGCATGAGTATCCTAAGCTCAATATCAATGCCATGAGGGGGAATTTGGACCCTTTTGCATTTTGGTCTTCAAAAATAGAAGAGTGGCCTGAGCTCGCCTGTCACACCTTGGAGGTTTTGTCATGCCTGGCAGCCAGCATTCTGTCAGAACTTGTCTGCAGTGCTGCTGGTGGTGTGCTGACGGATAAGCGCATCCTGCTGTCCCCTAAAAGCGTAGACTGCCTAACTTTCATAGATGAACAAGTCATGGATCTTCATTGACTTTTGCACCCCAATTGTAGACTGGGCAAACAAGGCGATGGTGTTGTTTTAATTGTCATGCATTGATCTTGCGTTATTGCAGTCTGTTACACTTTTGTCAAGGCTTCTGTGCCTGCAGTTGCTACTGCTGCTGATGTTACAATTTTTTTAAATATGGAGACTCCAAGTGGGGTCTCCATCTAGTGGGTTGCCTGCAGTGGAAGGGGGTGTCAGAAGCACATTATGCAATTTCTACTCTGGGGAGATTGATTTCACTTTAGTGGTGTGTGGCAATATTTTTTTAAATTTGGAGACTACCAAGTTGGGTCTCCTTCATGTGTGTTGCTTGTATCAGTAGGGCTCCAAGACTGACAGTCCTGCACTTATTTTCAGTCAATTAGCTGTGTTACTATCCTTAAATTTTGATAACGTTTATGGTCTTCCAAGCTGATATTTGTGCCACCTGAGTGTGGCTGAGCAAAAATCCAGTTTAAGCTGTTGCATAAGGTATCAGGGCTCCCAGCAAAGCAGGCTTACACCACTCCCTCACCCACCCTGCCTTAATTGGAACTTCAAATCATAGCTATAAATGCAGGAATAGACCCTGATACATCGTGCATGGCCCATGTTTGACTTCTTCTGTGCCATTATAAAATTTCTACTGTGGGTCAATTGATGTCACTTTTCCTCTGGTCTGCCCCTAATTTTTGGAATTGTTTGGACTCCTATTTGGGTCTCCTGTCATGTGTGTTGCCTGCACCTGTCACTCATACATCTGTTACTGGTCAATGTTTCGTCTAGAAATGCTGGTTCTAGCCTTGTGCCATGCATCCATTCTGCGCAATTATACGATTTGTACTCTGGGTCAAATGATTCCACTTTTCCTGGAGTCTGTCCCTAATTTGAGCTGTTTGACAAGCTTTTTGCCCCCCCCCCCCCTTAAGTTGTTTATGTGTTTAGTTTTGCCTCCCATTGAATTTAATGGGGTTCAGGTATGTTTGGCGAACATCAGGATGTGAACCGAACCAAACCTTGAAAGGTTCTCTCAGCTCTAGTCATAACTATGGATACCTAAGGTCCTGCAGTGCCTGCACATGATGAAAGAGACAGCGAATCAAAAGAACTTTACTACATTTCTAATTGGAATCATTTGCTATTATTATTATTTTTAATAAACCTACTATGTATTGGGATGGGATCTTGAAGATGGGAATACTCCTTTAAGTCTACCTTCAACCTTGAAAAGTATGAAACTATATGTTCAAATTTTTGGGCCTCTTTTAAACCCTCAGGTTTTCAAAAGGCACCAAGAGTTGAAAAAAAGTAACTTCCATTCTTCGGGCGTATTTTGCTAGGAAGGCGTTCAGTACTTTATAGTAGAAATCACTGGGAATGCTAAATAAAAAAAGACTGCAAAAAAGAAATCTCAAGAAACATCCAAGAAATGTAAAAAAAAAAAAAAAGATGATTTCAGGCCTAGATTCCTCAAGATCGGTGTTGTTCACATCACAGTTCCTGATTTATTAGGATAATAGTAGTAATAATTCTTATTTCTATAGCGCCAACATATTCCGCAGCACGTTACATTTCAGAAGGTAAATCTTACTCCAGCCAGAGACTTTAGTAAGATTTATGGTGTATGGTACATCATCGCTTGTCATGAATCAGGAGCGAGCATGTCGCCACACCTGTCTCGCCGCAGCTCCACCTATTTTGGCACAGGTGAGGAAAACTGTTGTGAAAATGCCCAAGTGCTGCAAAATGTTGCAGTGTTTCAAAGTGCTCTAGATTTCTGGCTTGAACACTTTGATGAATTGAGGCCTAAATTTTCAAAACTCCTGAGAAAAAAGATTGATCCCTGAAGCGTCTTTTGCTTTAAAACTTGATAGTAAAATATGCAATGTAAACATACTCTTAACCCCTTAGTGACAGAGCCAATTTTGTACTTAATGACCAAACCTATTTTTACAATTCTGACCTCTGTCACTTTCAGGTTATAGCTCTGGAACGCTTCAACGGATCCCACTGATTCTAAGTTTGTTTTTTCATGACATATTGTACTTCATGTTAGTGATAAAAATTTGTTTGATATGACTTGCGTTTATGAAAAAATAAAAAATAAATTTGGCAAAATTTGTTAAAATTTTGCAATTTTCCAACTTTTCATTTTTGTACTCAAATCAGAGAGTCATATCACACAAAATAGTTAATAAATAACATTTCCCACATGTCTACTTTACATCAGCACAATTTTGGAAACATATTTTTTTGTTAGGAAGTTATGTGTTAAAAGTTCACCAGCGATTTCTTATTTTTACAACAAATTTTCAAAACCATTTTTTTTAGGGACCACCTCACATTTGAAGTGAGTTTGGGGGGTCAGTAACAGAAAATACCCAAAAGTGACACCATTCTAAAAACTGCACCCCTCAAGGTGCACAAAACCACATTCAAGAAGTTTATTAACCCTTTAGGTGCTTCACGAGAACTAAAGCAGTGTGGAAGGAAAAAAATAACATTTTACTTTTTTCTCACAAAAAAATTACTTTAGAACCAACCTTTTTTATTTTTGTAAGAGTATCCGGAGAAAATGGACCACAAAATGTGGACCATATGTGGGGAAAAGACACTGGGCGCATGGCAGGGCTCAGAAGGGAGAGAGCACCTTTTGACTTTTTGAACGCAAAATTGGCTCGAATCAATGGCGGGCGCCATGTCGCGTTTGGAGACTCCCTGATGTACCTAAATAGTGGAAACCCCCCCAATTCTAACTCCAACCTTAACACAGCCCTAACCCTAATCCCAACCCTAACCATCACCCTAATCACAACCCTAAACCTAGAACCAACCCTAGCCCCTACCCTAACCCTAGCTCTAGCCCCAACCCTAGCTCTAACCCCAATCCTAACCCTAGCCCCAACCCTAACCCTAATGGAAAAATGGAAATAAGTACATTTGTTTATTTTATTATTTTTATCTAACTAAGGGGGTGATAAAGGGGGGGCTTGATTTACTTTTCTTTATTTTGATCACTGAGCCAGTAGGAAAAATCTCCTGTTGCCGGGTGCCGGCCGGCAGATCTCGAGGGAAGCACTACGCATGCGCCCTCCTTTTTCTTCCAGAAGAATACGCCAGGGAACACAGCCAGAGGGAGTGGGGGACACCAGAGGTACTGGGGGAGCTCGGGGGACCTCATTTCTCTCTCTGATGTGCTAGATAATATCAGCAGAAATGGAAATAAATAGGAAATCGGACTTTTGTTTTGTGGCCGCCGTTATTCCGTGAATAACAGTTATTGCAACAGTGGGGTCGGTAAAACCAGACCTGAATCATGTTCTCTGGGGTCTTGGCTACCCCTGGTAACCGAGACCCCGGAGATTTTCTGACGCTGGGGAGGCGGGCGCTATAACCTTATTTGTCTGCGCCGTTAAAAAGCAGCGC
>JARQOD010000006.1:87219405-87338557 GCA_033576555.1 Oophaga sylvatica
CCCCCTTTTCGCTGGTGTGACTGCCCAAAAAGAGCACCCCGTCTGGATTGTCATTTCTGGAGTAGAAATGATAAGGATTGTATAATGCTATTTGAACTGCTGCAGGATGTCTTCATTCTCATTGAAATGTCAAGTGCCTGCACCACTGCTTTCTGCATATTTTAAGACAATTCCTACAGATGAAATGTAAAAGCTGTTGCAAATTCAGACAGGAAATGTCTTTGTCAATCATTGTGCCTCAGATGAGATGTTCTACTGTGAATACTGAGCCGTAAACATATACACTATATGGCTGATTATTATGGGAGCTTATTTATTTCTGCTGGAAGCAATGGAATACATTGCAGCTATAGGTATCAATGTCGGCTCACATATGAGAAAGGCTACAGCTGGCAATTGTGTTAGGGGTCCACAAAGAGGGTCTAAATGACACGAAAAAAGGAGGCTTTATTTTCAATCTAATACAGAAGTGATGCAGCAGATACGATCCAAGATCTGTGTGAATAATGAGATTCTGACTAGTCCCGTGGGTATACTGATATAACGCTCGTGTGTTTAAGGCATACAGTGCACACTACTGAGCATTGCCAAGCTTTACTTTACCACCCAATGGTAAAGGCTTTGCAAATCAGCTGTACTGGAAGGACACCTAGTTTATATGGACATTTCACAAAAAGCTGTGTATGTAAAAGAAGAAAAAATAGGAGCAGGGGAACCTGAGAAATAAGCATTCACACTGAACCCATAAAACTGCAGTCGTTGATTTAATAAATCAGATTGTTTCCAATCCGAGGTTCTCCAACTGATCTACACTGACATCCGTTTCTATTGACTTTTTAATCATTCTTCCATTGACCTCAATGTCAAGAAGATAGTGACAGATCCTATAGAAAAAAAACTCAATCATGACAAAACTAGTAACAGAATTAAGATCTGTTGGCAGACCCATGGACATCTTTGAAGTTTAAAGGCCACCATACACGAGATGGCTGTCAGCCGAATGATGCGGCCGAGCACTCCCGTGTGCTCTATGACAGAGCCACCAATAGACATGTAAAAACAAAGATCGACAGTCCAAAATCTGACATGCCGGATCGATATCTCCCCCGACAATACACTGTCCAGAGCTACACCTCCCCCTATACACATTAGACAGTCGGACAAACTTGTCCATATTGGCGGGTTCAGTCCAATGTACATGGGGGGGTTTAAGGGTGCCCATAAACATTAGAGAAGACTCAGTCAAACCCAAGACCAGCTAGCTGACTATTCCATGTGTATGTGGCTTCCTGACTCTCCTGACAAATTACGTCAGGAAAACAATGGGTGGACATGATGAACATCAACGCTGGATCATTTTGTCACTAATGAAAATAAGCTGCCAAAGTTGCCCCCACTGGGTTCTGCATGCTGCCTGTGAGCATTGCATATAGTCATAATCTTTATTATTAGATTTTATGATATTTTTGTTTTTTACTATAGTTTTATAGACACTGATTATCACCATCGCCTGTAACATAACTGCTGATTCTTCAAAGGCAGGAGTAAAACATGATTAAACAAAGTGCTTCCAAACATTTACAGAGAACCACATAAAACCATGAACCCACGGCAAAACTCTATAAACAACTGCTAGAATGAAAACCATTTTAATCCCACATTTTGCTCAACGGGAAAGAGTATTTCAGTCCATTATACAGTCCATTAAATATGGGCATAGTCTTAGCAATTGTTTTAGCCAATGATATGAAATAATAGCTATTTTCAGAACAAGCAAGACCAGAAAAAAAAGGTTTGCTGAAATAGATGGAGAACTGCCTGGAACACACATCCGGAACGTGTAAATTGAATAAAAATATATTTAGTCATCGCACAGGTGGAAGCAATCACACGCAATTTCATTCTCTTATTTTAGGTTGTTGACTGTTTAAACGATTGTCTGCAGCAAATCTGCTCTTCCCATAAAGAGAAAAGATGATTTTAATAACTCTGTCATTTTTAATATTTAAATGAAGTTGAAATGCTCCACATCATTACAATAAACACCTGGGGATAGCAGATGGCCGTATAAAACTAATCAGCCATGTAAAATCACAATACCCGCTGCATTCACTTGAAAAATTACATTCATTTCCGCAGCATTTTTTTACCATTATAATTTACTTTTTAAGAGTACGGCTGGAGCCTCCCAAATCTGTGCGCCTCTCATTAAGCCTTCGTCCGGTGGGCTCCATATCAATACCAACACATTCATCAAACTACATGAATATGGAAGATTATCTCAAGCATCAAAGCAGTTTATGACTACTTTTACCGTTCCTCCTACAAATGTGCCACCTGCTGAGACCTATGATGCCGGCGTGCTACCAACAATGCGGATATTAAAAGAGAAGACATAAATTCTGCTATTCATGTATTGCCTTTTTAATACTTTAGGGATTATTTTATACATTAAAGTTTAGCAAGTAGTCTGATCTCTCAGCAACAGGTTTGTGTTTTTAGCTCCTCCTGCTCTAATATTTAGTTTTGTATTTTATTCTTTTAAATCCCAGCACTAAGAAGGGCTCAGAGGTCGAGTGTTCAACGTCAATCACATACTGAGCACTATGTATGTACGTATTCTCACCCGCCCTCTGGACCTCTAAACTAAAAATGGACAGGGATTTAAAATGAATAAAATGCAAGTTATAAAAGATAGAGGTGATATGCCACATGCACAGCTTATTATTGTTGTTAAAAAAAATGTTTATTTTTGTTTTTTTTTGGAAAAATAAATAAAAATCGATTGAAACAAAAAAAAGAGAAAATAAAAAGAAAATGGAGTCTAAAACTAAGTTACTCATTAGAGGTATAAAACACCAAAAATCTTATTTCATTTTGCAAATGTGATCATTAATTAACTAATCTTAAGGCAGCTTTCATGATTTTTGAAAAACAGCAAAAACCTGCAACGTGACTGAAAAGTGTGAATACAATCTTTACACACATTAATATAATAAAAAAAATTAACTGCAGAGTTGGCTCTACCCGTAGTATACCAGCAACTACACACAGTTCACACGCAGCAACCAGGAGTACTACGCTGACAGTAAACTAGTCAGCCACTACTTAGGCCTCTGCTTTCCATGTTTTTATCCTGCAGTTGAGGGCAGAGTGCCATAGAAGTATTCTTGATGTAAAAATTACTAACATCTTGTAACTATAACATCAGCTTTTAGCATGCAACTTTAGCTTTTTAAATAGCGTCCCAATTACTTACACTAAATATTACTTCTACTATTCTTCTGAATTGCCCAGGAATATTCCACTAGGGGAAATTAGTACTCCACTAAAGGTAATCAGTACACAACTAGGGGTAATTTCCAGTAGCTCGAGTCACACAAAGAAAATTAATACAGGTGCTTCTCACAAAGTTAGAATACCATCAAAAAGTTAAATTATTTCCGTTCTTAAATACAAAAAGTGAAACTCATATTATATGAAGTCATTACAGAGTGATCTATTTCAAGTGTTTATTTCTGTTAATGGTGATGATTATGGCTTACAGCCAATGAAAACCCAAAAGTCATTATCTCAGTAAATTAGAATAATTAACAAAAAAACAACTGCAAAGGCTCCCTAAGCATTTAAAATGGTCCATTAATCTGTTTCAGTAGGCTCCACAATCATGGGGAAGACTGTTGACTTGACAGATGTCCAGAAGGTCGTCATTGACACACTCCACAAGGAAAGTAAATTTTGAATTTCATTTGGAAATCAAGGTCCCAGAGTCTGGAGGAAGAGTGGAGAGGCCACAATCCAAGCTGCTGGAGGTCTAGTGTGAAGTTTCTACAATCAGTGATAGTTTCGGGAGCCATGTCATCAGCTGGTATAGGTCCACTGTGTTTTATCAAGACCAAAGTCAGCGCAGCCGTCTACCAGGAAATTTTAGAGCACGTCATGCATCCCTCTTCCTACAAGCTTTTTGGAGACGGAAATTTCATTCTCCAGGAGGACTTGGCACCTGTCCACACTGCCAAAAGTACCAATACCTGGCTTAAAAACAACAGTATCACTGTGCTTGACTGGCCAGCAAACTCGCCTGACCTTAACCCCATAATCTATGGGGTATTATAAAGTGGAAGATGAGAGACACCAGACCCAACAATGCAGATGAGCTGAAGACTGCTATCAAAGCAACCTGGGCTTCCATAACACCTCAGCAGTGCCACAGGCTGATCGCCTCCATGCCACGCTGCATTGATGCAGTAATTGATGCAAGAGGAGCCACGCCCAAATATTGAGTGCATTTACTGAACATACATTTAAAGTGAACCTGTCAGCAGGATTGGGCACAGTAACCTACACACAGTGTAGGATGAAATCTGTCTTGTGGAATCTTTATTTTCAGTTTTTAGTTAATGATATGCCAGCGCTCTAAGGCGGTCTGTGGGCGGGGGTCTTCATGTGGTGCTCCGATTAGGTATTCATAATGCAGACTGCTGACAGGTCACTGATCCCAAACTGACCTGCCCCCAAGTTTGCATATTGAATATCTGTACACATTTAAAAAAAAAAAAAAATCTTTTGCAGGCAGGTGACAGTCGTGGCACATGCTCTGCAGCATAAATCGCATGTTTCATGTGCCGATAATATATGTTCTTCGTGTTATTCACGTAGAAAAAAAAAATTTGAAAATGGCGCCCGCCGCGCCTGCGCAGTAGCAGCTATCAGAGTATAGCTGTGATCTGATAGCTGCTACTGCACATGCGCTGGCGAACCTTCTTGCTGGAGAAGAAAAATAATTCCTCCTCCAAGATGGCGCCACCTGCGCAGTAGCGGCTCTAGGAGAGAGCAGAGAGCTGTTACTGCGCAGGTGGTGCCATCTTGGAGGAGGAATTTTTTTTCTTCTCCAGCAAGATGGCATTTTGCAAAACGATCTGGATAAGATGTCTGAATGGGCAAACACTTGGCAAATGAGGTTTAATGTAGATAAATGTAGAGTAATGCGCCTAGGACGGAGTAATCCTATTGCAGCATATACACTGCTCAAAGGGAACACTCAAATAACACATCCTAGATCTAAATGAATGAAATATTCTCATTGAATACTTTGTTGTGTACAAAGTTGAATGTGCTATCAACATAATCACACTAAAATCATCAATGGAAATTAAATTTTTGAATCAATGGAGGCCTGGATTTGGAGAGACCCCCAAAATGAAAGTGGAAACAAGTCAAAATGAAGATCAAAACAAGACAAAATTAAAGTGGAAACAAGTCAAAATGATGCACAGTTTTGTGTGTAGCCTCCACGTGCCTGTATGACCTCTCAACAATGCCTGGGCATGCTCCTGATGAGGTTGCGGATGTTCTCCTGAGGGATATCCTCCCAGACCTGGACTAAAGCATCCGTCAACTCCTGAACAGTCTGTGGAGCAACTTGACGTTGGTGGATGGAGCGAGACATGATGTCCCAGATGTGCTCAATCGGATTCAGGTCTGGGGAATGGGCGGGCGAGTCCGTAGCTTAAATGCCTTCATCTTGCAGGAACTGCTGACACACTCCAGTCACATGAGGTCTGGCATTGTCCTGCATTAGGAGGAACCCAGGGCCTACCGCACCAGCATATGGTCTCACAGGGGTCTCATCTTGGTACCTAATGAATGAGGGCCCATATCTCAGGAGAGGCGTATGAGCAAAAATATATAAAAACAACCATACCATCATTAGAACAGCAGCATTTACACCAGGTAAAGAAAATACACATCTATGGCAAGTGACAGGTCATCTTTAAGTGTATAATAAAACAAGAACGCTATTGTCTGGTTTACAAATCTATTACTATTCAGTATAATCGCAAAAACTATAAAAACACAATAAATGAAAGCAGTAGCCTCACAAGCTTGTGTCAGTGAGCCTGACATGTAACCTCTCATTCTGATAAGCACGGAAGGGGTGTACCTGACAGAAATTAACATTTTCATATATAAATATTGTCAACCATGCATCAGCAAGATGAAAGATCTGGAAGCAATGCAACATATCCATTCTGCCCACGCAACACCTTTTCTGCTCGGATGAATAAAAATAAACTGGAATATATTAGAACGTTTAGTGCCCTGAAGTTATTGATCCTCTAATTTTGAGAAATAAAATGCACAAACACTCAATAACGAACCCATCCTAAACATTAGAGGTCTGCCAAAAAATAATGCTTAGAGAAAAAGAAATGGATGTCGTAAAACTGGCTCTAATGGGAACAAATCTGAAAATGAGGTTTTCTATATATCAAGCTTTAGGTTGTAAATGTATTTTTTTTTTATTTTGACAATGCTTTTTTTTCTACTGTCACAATCTGTATTAAAAAAAAAAAATAGAAATCTTGCAAATTTCACAATGGCCAATGTTTGCGATTTATTAAAATCACTTTTATTTCATTGTCTTGCGTACTCATTTGTTTTATGAGCCAAATTATTCAAAAATGGTGCACGAGGTTCATGTGTTTAAACAGAAATTTAAAAATGCTTTTTATGTCTGTCTTTAAGTTACGTCTTCGAGCAAAATGTCACAAATCCTGTAAAAAGTTGCACGTTTGTCTAAAAAAGTAAAAACTTCACTGGAAACCTACTCCAGGCAGTGACTGCAGTGAGATGTACAAAAAAAGTGACAGTTGGTAAAAGTCACATTGTTGGCGACAGATTAAAAAAATTTTTTTTTTTTAGAGAGAACGAGAAGCAAATACTAAAATAACTAAAAAAGAGCAAAGTACCCCAGAAAACTAGAGAAACAACAATGGTGAATCCGGGCCTTTATGTTTATTTGGTACTGTTTCTGAGCATTTTTAAGGGGATGTCCACTACTAGGAAAAACCCTTCTTGATCTGAGTTTTTGCCTAGTTAAAATAAAAAAAACTTGCATTGGGGCCAGCCACAGCTGTCACCTCCTCTTGATTACGTATACGTATGAAGGCAGGGACAGTGACACCAGTGCTGATTGGGCACAGGGCTCGTGCCATAATAACAACTGCACGTGACCTCGGGAAAGCACTTATTTTTAAGTGCCAACAGCGCTGGCAGGGCTGCAAGGGGGCAGAGTATAAATGCTTTTATTATCAAGGGGCAAACATTCAGATCGAGAAGGGGTTGTCCTAGTAGTGAACAACCCCTTTAATGAACAGAAATAAAATTGAAACTTTTCATATAACTGGTAATTAGCTGGCATACTGATTCCCTCTTTTTTTATGTGTTACAATAATGACAGGATAGATATAATAGACGAAAATATGCAAATATTTTAAGACTATTTTCATCAAACTGTCATACTGATTCTCTGGGAATTAGGAACTTGGCAAATAGTAAAAAGAAGAATGACTTCTAGAATCAGCCACATCTGTCATAAAGCTTGATTGGCGGGGACCTGATTTTAGACACTGCAACAGTGAAATAATATTTTCTTATGGGAAAGTGATATAAAAGGATCCAGGCAGTGATGAGGAAATGGTGCTACATCAAAGAAGCCTCAGTCAAGTCCAAGTTACAGTCAGTGTGTGTGTACAATGGGTGAGGCCAAGTTAAACGTATACTAGTATATACTAACATTACTATATATAGTTTGTATATAATAAAGTTTTTTTTTAAGATATGGACCACACTTCTGTTGAGTTGACCTATTTGTTTTTGTTTTTTTCGGAAAAAAGAAGTACGGTAGTTCTCCAGCGATGATGGAAACAGAAGTATAAAACTTCACATTTATTAGATCAGTATAAGTCCAACATATCTAGAGATTGTTTCCCTTAAAGTATTGATGACCAACTGGACCTAGGTATATTGGGCACCAGTTTCTCATTTAAATTCCCTCTAAGACAGTGTTTCTCAACTCCAGTCCTAAAGACCCACCAAAAGGTCATGTTTTCTGGATTTCCTTAGCATTTCATAGGTGATGGAACTATTGCTTGAGCAGGTGATGAAATTATCACCTGTGCAATGCTAAGGAAATTCTGAAAACTTGACATGTTGGTAGGTGCTGGCATTGAGAAATACTGCTCTAAGGCAAGCTCCATTAAGAACTATGTACACTCTTAAAAAGAACTTGTCAGCACAGTTTTATAATACCATGTAAAGACATGGCATGTAATGGTGCTAGAATACGGATTACAAGGACACTTTTGGTGAAGAAATCTACTTTGTGGTTTTTCTGGAATCAGAATTTGAAGTTTTCTACTAATTAGGTCTCCTTCCTGTCTGTGATTCACCCAATCCCTCCACCTGCCACCGTTCTGATTCCCAGACCCGTCCTCCCACCACCGGTCTATGAATGACAGGTCACTGCTGAAATTTCACATAGAGAAAGAAGGTCATTCATAGGCTGTAGGTAGCAGAGGGGCCGGGGAATCACACACCGGGAGGAGAAGACCCCATACACAGTCCCGTCCCTGTGAACAGAAATCTAAAAATTTCAAAGGGTGATTAAAGAAGAACCACAAAGGGGATTTCGTCACCTAAAGTGTCTAGGTAATCAGTTTTACAGCACCATTACAGCCGTGTTTTTACTGTACATTACAAAATTGTGCTGACATGTTCTCTATCAGGGGCTTGTCCTGGCTTGAGACAAAAGTCTGTAGTCACGCTGTGATTCCCTGGTATTGTCGGTGCAAGCAAGCAGTCACGTGACCAATGTATGCGATTGTAAACTTGCAATCACGTGCCGACTAGAAGTGCTTGTCTTCTTTCCATAGAAGTGAATTGAGAGAAACTGGAAACGTTTAGCTGGCACATGTCAAGTGTGCAAATTGTGACCAACTGCCCGCACTGGCAATATTAGAGAATTGTGACAACATGCGCTCACGATTTGCCAGTCTGAAGTCACAGAGTGACTGCCGACTTTTGTCCCAAGCATGGATAAGCCCTTTAATAACATAGTATAAAAATAGGGCTGTTCAACATAAGACAAACTAATGCTTAAGGGCATTATATCAATAAAAGTCATGGGAAGCTGAAGCATATGTTATCTCCACTCCATCCTCAATAATATGGTGATCGATGCAGAACTAATCATAGTTTTTGCTGTTAGCAAAGCTTTTAAACTAATGTACCATGTCACATTATATAAACTGCTGGCTGCCATTTATACCCAGTTAGCTGGACGGCCACAGTGTCCAAAGGAGAAAACACAAATACACGTGTCCAAATGCTGGTATGGTGCCAAGTAAATGAATGAAAATACATTAGAGGACTTTCTTCATTATGGAGACAGAAGCCTTACGTGCTACCGAGCTGATGTACAATCCTATAATTAGGGGATTTACACACGATGGGGCCATGAACATAACGGATCTTGGCTCCAATACTCTTCAATGATTTTATAAAAGCATAGTATTTTATTCTCAGGTTAGTTACTGTGACAAATGCAAAGCTTGCAGATCAATGAAGAAATAAACAGACTAATTAGTAAATAAATGCAAAACCAATGACAAATGCTAATCTGACAACACTTGTGCTTAAATTTAGCAGCGTTATCTAAAAAGCGCTTAAATCACAGGAAAATAGCTAAAGAAGATGTCAGATTAGTAGTCTGCTGTCTTCCTAAATGGTCATACACTACAATAAGAAAAAGTTATTGAAAAGAACGGACTAGAGCAGAGTTCAGCAATCGCCAGCAAAAGGTTCCTGATCCCTATTCTAGAGTACAGCTGCACTTTTTCAGTAACTTTAGCAATATATAACAAGCAAATGGAGTAAGAAAACAAGAAAACATTCAGTATTCGTATCTGGAATTCACTACATGCTTGTGAAGGATACTATTCTTATCATGTGTCTTTATAGAGTGCTTAAAGGGGCTGTCTTAAGATAAATCTTCCGCATCCGTTCCCCAGTTTCCCGATTTGCTGGGGCGGTGTGCTCCTGAAGACTGATAGTTCAGACAAGCTGTATGGTCATGCCATTTGTCAGAACTCGTGAATAAGTGGGAAACCCCTAAGAAAACTACCAGGACAATGGACGTTTATGCAGTTGTATGATGCCAAAATCAGGTCAGCCAGAACTCTTGCAAAAAAAAGTAAAATGAGTATGGACAAGCAGAGGAGAGAAAACAGACACAAGTCAAGCAAAACCTCAGGAACTAATGAAAAACCTTGTCATATAATACAGGAATCATAAAAGACCAGTATTTCAATATGGCGCACACCAGTGTTGGGGTTCTTAATAGGTTAGCGGACCAGTAGATTGGCTTCATCCTGTCTCGGACCAATATCATTGTATTAGTAAATGCAGCTAGAACGAAGTGACTATGCAAGGGATCGTCTGAGTGAAGATAGCCCGTTTATGGTTGTATTACAGGCTATACAGTACTAGAAGCAAGATGACAAACCCTCCAGCAGCCAGTCTGACATGGACAGGCTCTTAACAAAAATTGCTAAAGAGGAAAATAAACAGATTAAAAGGTGTTGTCTGGGACAGACATATTGCTCATCTAACCTTAGGATGGGTCATCAATATGAGATCGGTGGAGGTCCTATACCTCGCACCCTACTAATGAAAGCGGCCAGGACTAAGCATTGCATGGGCTGACCAAAGCAACTCCATACCCCGACTAGTGGCTGCTGCCGAGTACTGCAATTCATCTCACATTCAAGTGAATTATAGCAATAGAGGGCCTGTGCGGTACATTTATATTAATCGCCTACCCTTAGGAAAGGTAGTCCATATAAAATTGGTGGGGGTGCAACACCATGCACCCCCTCAGATCAGATATTCCCGATTTTGAATGAATAGGGCTGGATCTGCAGCATCCTGTTGACGGAGCTGTGCCGTTCCACAACTGATAATATCTGGTTGGCGACGGCAGCAGGAATATCTGATTGGAGGGAGTGCCAAGTGTTACACCCCCAATGATCTCCTATTAATGGCCTATCCTAAGGATAGGCAATCAATATAAAGTACTAGACAATGCCTTTAAGCTGCCAATACATATACGAGATAAGTCTGATGAGACTTTTCTATTTAGGGAGAATCAGCCAACTATATAACATGTATGAAGGTCTCAAAGCATCATCCATAAGACAGTTCTGGAGGAAAACAGATCGTGCATGCTGAATTTTAACATGTACGATCCTTTGTTTTCACAAGGGATTTCTGTCAGCTACTTAGTCTTGTCTCCCCACTGACAATACTATTGACGGTGTATGGTACTGTTTAGATAACAACTTATAATCTATCATGGCAGCATACTGATAATTATTTCCACATGTAAAATGCTATGTAAAATTTGTATTTGAAATAAATATATACATTACGGTCAGGAGAGCGGAATTGTATTTTCGGAGAGGAAACTAATTAATGGGTAGGATTAATAAGGTACGTTTTCTTCAAAGCTTCCAATTTAACTATGGAAGGTGTACGTTGATCTTCGGAGAGAAGTTTTTTTTTTTTAAAGGGTCAGTTATGAATTCTCCAACAATAAAAAGTTATTTTCAAAACTGTTGGAGAATAAAATTGTGAAAGAGTCCAATTTGTATTTAAATCAAAGATTCCAGCAGAGTGGTAAAAATGTAAAGTAATAGTCAGAGAGAATAATGTAACTAGTTTTACACGCAAGTCCTCATGGCAATATTAATTAGGCCAATGTACGTATAATGGAAGTTGACACCTGAGTGAAGTGATAGCACCACTACTTGTCATGCTGAAAATGTCTCCATTAAATGGTGCTTAAAACATTCTCAAATGGGAAATCTAAATTAAAGTCATTTTAAATGAGACAGTGATCTGTGACTTTCTTTCTAAGTCAGGCTGAAAATTATGTGGTGTGACAATTTTCTTGTCCAGGAAACCTGTAAAGATTAAAATGAAATACAATAATGTAATTATTTAATACTTATATTATAAATCAGCAGTCCGTCATATATTGGAAGAACTCTGCAATGGAACAGAGTGCATTAATTACATGTGGAACAATGGGACTTCCACCATCAGTACTGGAAAGGGTTCTTTACAGTTAGCGCAGCCAACTTTGGAATTTACTACTGAGACTGTAAAAAAAAAAAAAACATGACAATTTAAAAATGGTCTAATAATATTCAACCAGAAGTTCTGTGTTCCTTGAAAGCAAACCAATGGCTCTGAGAAGGGATAGAGGGGATGTATATTCCTGTTTTTTTTTCTCTCATTCAAATATTTTATTGTATTTTATCAATAGGACAAAGTGTGAAATCAGGCATACAGCTATGGGATGTGGAAAAAAAGAGGCACATGAAAAAGGAGAAGAAAGGGACCAGGAGTTGATGCAGATATCATGCGGTCTGGTATAGAATTAACCAAAAGGATAGGCTGACACTTGACAAATGTGAATGGACAAATGCTATCCACGGGTCCCAGATTTTGAAGAATATAGCCCAAGTTTCACTCAAGACACTTGTTGGTCATAAAGTGATCTACACAAGCTAAAAATTCTGGGCATAAGCTGAAAGTTTCTTCCAACCTTGGGCCATCATTTGCTTTGCTGCTAGACATAGAAAAATAAGTTTACACTGAGACAAAATGAATGTTTAAGATTTATGGTACAACAAAGCTCCCAGGGATCACTAGTGAGGAAGATCTGGAAGATAGTTTGGGCCAAATAGAGTACTCAAGACCGGAAGCTAGATACCCACAGACAAGTGCACCCAAACTTGCAGCATATCACCTTTGGAAGCAAATTCCCTGAAAACAATAATTAGCAAGAAAATCAGGAACCATGTGTTCTGTTCACACAGAGACCATGTCTCAGTGCATGAGGACTTTGTAAGTAGATTGCTTCTCATTGATGTACAGTGCCTACAAGTAGTATTCAACCCCCTGCAGAATTAGCTGGTTTGATAAGATGCAAATAAGTTAGAGCCTTCAAACTGCAAACGAGAGTAGGATTTATTAACAGAAACATAAATCTTACAAAACAAAAAGTTATGTTGCTCAGTTGAATTTTAATAAATTTTAAACATAAAAGTGTGGGTCAATTATTATACAACCCCTTGTTTAATATTTCGTGGAATAACCCTTGTTTGCAATTACAGCTAATAATCATCTTTTATAAGACCTGATCAGGCCGGCACAGGTCTGTGGAGTTATCTTGGCCCACTCCTCCATGCAGATCTTCTCCAAGTTATCTAGGTTCTTTGGGTGTCTCATGTGGACTTTAATCTTGAGCTCCTTCCACAAGTTTTCAATTGGGTTAAGGTCAGGAGACTGACTAGGCCACTCCAACACCTTGACTTTTTCCCTCTTGAACCAGGCCTTGGTTTTCTTGGCTGTGTGCTTTGGGTCGTTGTCTTGTTGGAAGATGAAATTACGACCCATCTTAAGATCCTTGATGGAGGAGCGAGGTTCTTGGCCAAAATCTCCAGGTAGGCCGTGCTATCCATCCTCCCATGGATGCGGACCAGATGGCCAGGCCCCTTGGCTGAGAAACAGCCCCACAGCATGATGCTGCCACCACCATGCTTGACTGTAGGGATGGTATTCTTGGGGTCGTATGCAGTGCCATCCAGTCTCCAAACGTCACGTGTGTGGTTGGCACCAAAGATCTCGATCTTGGTCTCATCAGACCATAGAACCTTGAACCAGTCTGTCTCAGAGTCCTCCAAGTGATCATGAGCAAACTGTAGACGAGCCTTGACATGACGCCTTGAAAGTAAAGGTACCTTATGGGCTCGTCTAGAACGGAGACCATTGCGGTGGAGTACGTTACTTATGGTATTGACTGAAACCAATGTCCCCACTGCCATGAGATCTTCCGGAGCTCCTTCCTTGTTGTCCTTGGGTTAGCCTTGACTCTTCGGACAAGCCTGGCCTCGGCACGGGAGGAAACTTTCAAAGGCTGTCCAGGCCGTGGAATGCTAACAGTAGTTCCATAAGCCTTCCACTTATGGATGATGCTCAAACAGTGGAGACAGGTAGGGCCAACTCCTTGGAAAGGGTTTTGAACCCCTTGCCAGCCTTGTGACCCTCCACGATCTTGTCTCTGATGTCCTTGGAATGCTCCTTTGTCTTTCCCATGTTGACCATGTATGAGTGCTGTTCACAAGTTTGGGGAGGGTCTTAAATAGTCAGAAAAGGCTGGCAAAAGAGATCATTAATCCACACATGTGAAGCTCATTATTCTTGGTGCCTGAACTACTTCTTAATACTTTAGGGGGACCAAACAGAATTCTTGTGGTTTGAGGGTTGAATAATAAATGACACTCTGAATTTACTTTTAACGTTTTAAAAAAAAAAAAATAATAAATTACAACAAAAATTTTTGCTGCAGTGCATTTCCCACTTCCAGGCTGATCTACAGTACAAATGTCACAATGCCAAGTTAATTCCGCATGTGTCAACCAGCTAAATCTGCAGGGGGTTGAATACTACTTGTAGGCACTGTATATGGAGCAGGAAGAAATAACGATCTGTGCATTATTCCAACGGGATCTGACATGTGTGTCCCACCGAGTCCATCTCCAATCTGCATACACAATGGAGTATGGTACAATGAAGAACACTATTCAATAATGAGTAGATAACGGAAATCAGATCTCTGGCGTGTGGAGATGATTGGCAAATATATTCAAATGATGTAAATGTATGATCAAATCCAAGCACATAGCTTGGCAACCAATGTTTTATTTGCAAATATCTCAAATTTTCTGAAGGAAATTAGTATTTATCTCATTACATCAAAGGAGACAAGGCCAGAAGAGCAGAAAAAAAATAAAAAACTCTCAAAGCCATTTGCCCACCAACACAAAAACATGTAGTTGTCATAGAAAAAAATTAAAGTCCACAAACAAGGCGAGGGGGCATATCTCCCTCACACTGATCATACGGGGTTAATTATAGCTGGGGAAGTGAGACACTAATTATAACCAGGGCAGTGGACGCAGAATCGTGGAGTCAGAGTCAGAGTTGGAGTCAGTATAAAATGAGCCGACTCCTAAGATATATATAAGTTGAGTTCAGTAGTTCAGTGTAGGATGTGCTGTAAATGGCTTCATAATAATTTGGGAAAGTTATGAAATGTCCTATAAATGTCTGTCCCGTTCCTGATCTTGGCTTTTCGTTTAGATGAATCTGTGCTGCATTTTATGTGCGAGTTCAGTAGCGAGGCAGTGCTGTGGATTTGGAGTTGTAGGTCAGAAGTCAAGGAAATTGAGTTGTCAGAGATTTGGCTTACCGACTCTACAGCCCTGAGGAAGTGAGAAAGAGCTGATACACTAACATTCATTGAAGAAGGGACCTCTTGCAGTGACCAGATAATTAATACAGGAAAATTTTCTCTGGGAACCCGATACCAAAATTGGGATTTGTTTATTCAACATACAAGGGCTTCCTTTGATCAAAGGATTATTCTGAAATATTTTGAAGCCATTGGCCAGTGATTAACATTGGGATTTGCACTGAGCCGATATTTATGGAGATATATTTTTGCATTCTAGTGAAGGGACGAACATAACACATTCACTCACATCACCGTAAGGTTATTCTATCCCCTTCAACATAAAGGGTCCAATGGCTGATGCTATCCTGATCATGTTTTATCTCAGTATAAAAGGTAAAATCGCAATATTAAAGCATAACGGTATCTACCGCCTGGGACCTCCAGAGGCAAAGATATCCTGTAAGTTAGGGATCTCATAAATTCTAAAAAGACCCATCACATACCGCAATAAGCCCCCACATGAGCTCACCAAGGGGAGGTATTTGGGAGCAACGTTGATCAAATAAAAAGCAGAATTTGAGTTTGGTCGCTTGTAACTCCTAGAAGGTAATGTTTGCTGTGTGTTCTGTCCGTTTTCCTACGGAGTACCTCCCTCCACTTTGCTCTGAGACATTTCCGTGACCTACTGCATTCCCGAAATCTGAAAGATCTGGAGATGATCTGTATGAAGGAGTGGGGCCAAAATCCCAGCCGTAATTTGTGAAAACTTGATCAAAAACTGCGGGAAATGTCTGACCTCTGTAATTGCAAACAAAGGTTTCTGTACCAAATATTAAGCTCTGATTTTATATTGTATCAAATACTTATTTCATGCAATAAAATGAAATTTCATTATTTCAAAATCACACAATGTGATTTTCTTTTTTTTTTTTCTTTTTTCTAGATTTTTTTTTTTAGATTCTGCCTCTCACAGTTGAAGTGTACCTACGATAAAAATTACAGACCTCTCCATTCTTTGTAGGTGGGAAAACTTGCAAAATGGGCAATCGAATACTTATTTTCCTCAATGTATATTAGAGCCGTGTGTGTATGTAAATGTGCATATACTGTATATATTAGAGCCATGTGTGTGTTCAAATGTGCATATTTAGCAGAGCTGTTTGCGTATGTAAATGTGCATATTTAGCAGAGCAATGTGCATATGTAGCAGAGCTGCGGGTATATGTAGGAGAGCCGAGTATGCATGTACTGTCAATGCAACATTACTGTGAATATATGTGCGCAAGGTGCAGAGAAGCAGTAACGACAGATTTCTAACTTAGTGCATTTAAATTAGTGGAGTGTGAACCCGTATTTAGAGTTCGGTACTAGAGACCTCATAAAAGTCAGCCACCAGCCACTCTCTGAAGAATAGATGTAGAGGAGGGAAATGTAAACCGCACCTTGGCATCTGATGGCTGACACTTCAAAACCACATAAGGAAGTGAAGAAACAAAGTGAGCAGCTACCAGTTCAACATGAAACTTACACCTCTTGATTGCTATGGAGTAAATAGTCTACTAGACGGGCGAGCAAACATTGCCTTTTTCTTAGGTGGTCCGTGTTCACTCCCGTTAACAGGCAAAATCTTTCACACTTGATTTAAAAAAAAAAAAAAAAAGTAGAATGCTTGAAAATTAAAAACTATAAAGTATACTTCTATACCAATTCTTAACACTGGTCAGATCCTGCCGTCAGTCTCCATGCTACCTTTTCTAGTTGGACAGGCAGTGACCAATGTGTTGTTGCTTTAGCAGTCACAGAACCGTATGGCTAAAGGATGTCGTAGAAGGAGTAGTGGAGGATCAGTAAGGTAAATATATATTTTTTTCTTTATTCTTTTTAACTTTCTGGTTGGTTTATAAAAAAAAAATCAGGCGTGGACAATCCCTTTAACTTGAGTGGCATGTGTCTTTTCCATGTAACTGTAATTCCCATCTGTAATCATGAATGCCATTTCTATGTTCTGTTATAGTTGATTCAATTTCACTTTAAGATTCCTGGAATATATTACTTTTCTGTAAACTTATTAGAGTCGATAATGCCTATAAGGCTTAAAAACAAAAAATAATATGTATATATTATCTCCGATTTTTTTTACGCTACTTTTTTGTCTGGTAGTAATTGCTGATTTTTTTTACCAAATAAATAAAAATGGCACATGTGGCTCATGAATTTTGTGCAAAATTAAAAAAAAATGCTAGTTATGTTTTACTTTACCTTTTGGCGATTTGTTAACGGATAAAAAGTTGCTTGTTCTGCTAAAATGGCACAAAATTTGCACCAAAATAGGTGCCTTACATAAAATCACTCCAGGAGGGACTAGAGTACATTTGCGTCAAATTGTACAATTTTTTAAAAAGTCCCAGTTGTTGAATCAGACAAAAACCCCAAAACCTACCCACAGTGCCGAGCATAACAAACAAAAACAGCTGAATACATATACTGTATAACAGACTCCAGAAATTGAAGCAAAAGAAAAAAAACAAGAAAAATACCTAAAACTAGTAAAAAAAAAATACAGAAATGCAGCCCGAAAAGTGTTATATGACGGATTATACTAGTAGTTTATGGACTGTCCACATCAATACTTTTTCTCATTCTTTTTGTTTGATCTGTAATCATTTTTTTATACTCCTACTTGAAATGTTGAGATTGAAAATGGAGCATTTAGGACTGTACAATAACTAAGGTATAACCTGTGTGCTTCGTGATGGCAAATGCAATTTTTTTTTCCACATTTCTGTCACAACCTTCACAAACTCTTAAAAGCTGGAAACTTTTCTAACAATCTAATGGCTGAGGTAATCTTCTCTTGTGGTCCAGTCAGGGGGTCGGCAGCAACGAGCTTCACTGTAAATACCAGGTAATGTTAGTTCATGCCCGCTATGGTTTGGGCAAAACATTCAACAATTTGGAGACATTAAATCCTTTTTTCCCTTACTCCCATTGTGCTGAGATATCAGAAATACACATTTTGCTGCACTTGGCCTTAGTAAGGTTTCAATCTGACCTCCACAATTCACTTTAACACACCACTTCATTGATTGTTCTTTATTTTCAGCATGGGAGTGGTGATATGAATTCAGCATGGGAGTGGTGCTATGAATCTAAGGCCCCTGCACTTTGTCTTAGACCACTTTCACACATTCAGTATTTGGTCAGTATTTACCACAATATTTGTCAGCCAAAACCAGGAGTGGAAAAATCAGAGGAAATGTATAACAGAAACACGTCATCACTTCTGTATTTATCACCCACTCCTGGTTTTGGCTTACAAATACTGAGATAAAGTACTGAGCAAATACCGATTGTGTGAATGTGGCTTTACACTTATCAGTCGCCGTCTTCTGCTATTAACACAGCTCCGTTAGGTCTCCAGAAGTTTGTGACCTGCCAGATCGCTCCAGTGTTTGCTGGAGCGACCTGGAGGCCACTTTTCAATGCAAGTCAATGAGACCCTAGTTCTGGCTCTCAGACTTGCATTGAGAGCTTGTGACTGTTACATCTGAATTCTGGCGAGTCAGAAATTTGGTAACAAGATGGAAGAGCGGAAGACAGCGGGTGTAGAGAGTCTAGTAGTAGTAGGGATCTTTTGTTAGTAGCACCAATTCAGCACAGCATTAAAAACAAACAAACGCTGGAGTGGTGCTTTAAGGCCAGATTAACATCACATTTTTGCAACAGGTCAATGGCACCATCAGGGCTTTCACCTGAAGTCCTGAGAAACGGGATTCATGCGTATTCACCTACGGGGCTATTTAATTTTATGAAGCAGACGAAGTGAATATGTGTTCTGCATGACCTCATTTTCAGTAATATGTGCCTTAGTCAGGCCGGAACTAAAACTTGATAGCTGGACAACAGATCCTTCCGAAAAAATGCTGTTTGGACACATGGCAGGGCTCAGGAAGGAAAGAGAACCATTATATTTTTTAGGCCGGGGTCACACTTGCGAGTGTGATGCGCGAATCTCTCGCATCAATAAACGGCACTGCCGCCGCCACTTGGACAGGAGTGTGCGGCTGCATAGAAATACATGCAGCCGCACACTCCGTTCCTGAGTGCCATCAGTAGTGCCAGGTATTGATGCGCGAGTTTCTCGCATCACACTCGCAAGTGTGACCCCGGCCTTAGAGTGCAAATTGGTCTGGAATAGATTGTGAATGCCATGTCACATTTGCAGAGCCCCTGACATGACAAAACAGCAGATACCCCACAAAAATGACCCCATTTTGGAAACTAAACCCCACAAGGAATTCATCTAGGGGTGTAGTGAACATTTTTAACCTACATGTGAATCACAAAATTTTGTAACATTTAGATGTTGTGGTGTAGTGACCCCTGATGCAGCTAGGGGGCACTGTGTATGCTCCTCGGGATATGCATGGAGGCATGTGATGGATGGACGGTATGTATCGCAGAGGTGGGTGGCCCTGTGATGGAAGCCTGGGTGTGTTTTGTTCAGCAGATCTACTGCTGAAAGTTTTGCTATACATTGGGAGGCTTCCAGGTGACTTGGAGAGCTGGGTGGGTCCGGTCACCTACAAACCCACCCAAGGGGTATGTGTCTGAATACCCAAGATAAAACCTGTATGTGGTTGTGTGTATCTGAAGGACCTGTGATGAGGTCATGACCAGGTGACCTAACCATGTGATCCTGACCTCACCTGTGGGTGGGGTTACAACTATGTAACGGAGTGTGTTTGGCACCAAAGAGAGTGTTGTGGGAGTCTGCCAGTGTGGACAGACTTCCATGTGTCCAGGCGAGACATTACAGAGAGGTCTCTGTGTCTAAAGAGAGTGTTGCGGGAGTCTGCCAGTGTGGACAGACTTCCATGTGTCCAGGCGGGACATTACAGAGAGGTCTTGTGTAGGAAGGGAGAAGCCTTCCTGTAGCTGTGTTTGTAGAGAACTTAAGAAGCCTTACTGAAGACTTGTATTGCATGTGGCTTTGTGGTTTATGGAGGTAATAAACCTGATGACTTTTTGATATAAAAGTGTCTCCTAATTGCCTCTGAAGCAGCTGAGCAAGTTGAAACCTTACAATTGGTGGATGGAATGCTGGCAGCGACCCAAGGACCACATATTGCAGGACTGGGAACCAGGAACCAGAGGAGGAACGGACGGTCTGTGAAAACCGTGAGTGTGACCAGTGGTCACGAGTAAACTGTGCATTGATGTTTATATGTGGTGCCTCTGAAGATATGAGGTATCTGAAGATGCGGTTAAGCCAATGGTGACAGACAGGAGTCTGTGTTGTGTTGACCGGGGTCATTGAGATAAAAGAGCACACTGATAGGATACCTCAGAGGAGGTGTCCGGAAAATCTCTGTGGCCGAGAGTGTAACAGACAGGAGTCTGTGTTGTACTGACGGGTCAGTGACTGTTTTTTCCTCTGTGGGATGCCTCTATGAAGAGGAGGTGTCCGGAAACTTGCGTGACCAACAGGTAACAAACAGGAGTCTGTGGTGTGCTGACGGGTCAGTGAAAGACTGTTTTTCCTTTGTGGGATGCCTCTGAGAGAGGAGGTGTCCGGAAAATCTATGTGGCCGAGAGTGTAACAGACAGGAGTCTGTGTTGTGCTGACGGGTCAGTGAGAGACTGGTTTGCTCTGTTGGATGCCTCTGAGAGGAGGTGTCCAGAAATCTCTGTGGCCGAGAGTGTGACAGACAGGAGTCTGTGTTGTGCTGACGGGTCAGTGAGAAACTGTTTTTTTTTTTTTCTGGAACACGTGTGAGGTGTTTGCTGTGGCTCGGAGGTGAAGGTGACAAGCGGCTGGCTGTGACTTGTGGGGTCACGAAGGTGACAAGCGGCAAGACGGCGCAGCGTGCAGAGACTTGTGGTAGCAGGAGCTACAGTGACTGCTGCAGCAAGAGGTTCTGCAGCAGCCGGAGCTGCAGTAACAGCCACAGCAGCTTAGGAGTAGCATCTGGAGGTGCTGGGGGTTTGTGGCTGCAACGGAAGCGGTGGCAGAACCAGCAGGAGCTGGTGTGGTAAAAAGGACAGTGTGAACCAAGGCACACAAACTCTTAAAGGGCCAGTACACGCCCTAAGAAAAAAGTCACTATCTAAGGGTACTGTGTGGACTGGGGCCTGTAAGAGCTGTGGTGTGTACCCCAGTGATGGGTGGTGTCCCTAAAAGGGGAGGAGTCCCAAAAGGGGGGCGGCAACCCAAAACAGGGATGGTTACCCAAAAGGGGGCGGAGTCCCAAAAGGGGCGGTAACCCAAATTGAGATGGTGTCCCAAAAGGGGCGGAGTCCCAAAAGGGGGCGGTAACCCAAATTGGGATGGTGGCCCAAAAGGGGGTGGAGTCTCAAAAGGGGGTGGTAGCCCAAATCAGACCAGATAGGGCGTATGGGTGCAAGGGAATTGCGACGCCGTACTGACTGCTGAGGATGCGGGTGTTCTGACAGGAGGGACTCGTCAGCAAAATATGTGACAGAATCGGAGGACAGACGCCTACCAAAGAGATCAGTAGCAGGGTCCGACTTAGAGAGACAGTTTGACTGGCAGAGACGACCGAGAAGGATCTCTGGTCAGGTAACACGTGTTCAACCCCACAAGTTTGAACAGAGGGGGGAGGTATGTGGTGTAGTGACCCCTGATGCAGCTAGGGGGCACTGTGTATGCTCCTCGGGATATGCATGGAGGCATGTGATGGATGGACGGTATGTATCGCAGAGGTGGGTGGCCCTGTGATGGAAGCCTGGGTGTGTTTTGTTCAGCAGATCTACTGCTGAAAGTTTTGCTATACATTGGGAGGCTTCCAGGTGACTTGGAGAGCTGGGTGGGTCCGGTCACCTACAAACCCACCCAAGGGGTATGTGTCTGAATACCCAAGATAAAACCTGTACAGGTCCTTCTCAAAAAATTAGCATATAGTGCAAAATTTCATTATTTTCCATAATGTAATGATTACAATTAAACTTTCATATATTTTAGAATCATTACACACCAACTGAGATTTGTCAGGTCTTTTATTGTTTTAATACTGATGATTTTGGCATACAACTCCTGATAACCCAAAAAACCTGTCTCAAAAAATTAACATATTTCAACCGTCCAATAAAATAAAAGTGTTTTTTGAAAACAAACAAAAAAACCATCAAATAATAAAGTTCAGTTATGCACTCAATACTTGGTCGGGAATCCTTTTGCAGAAATGACTGCTTCAATGCGGCGTGGCATGGAGGCAATCAGTCTGTGACACTGCTGAGGTGTTATGGAGGCCCAGGATGTGTCATGTATAGTGTACAGTTCCTATAGCGTCTTGTGCTTGGGTGCGAGGAAACACAGGAGACATAGGTTGAAATGAAATGACTTGTATTACTTCATACAAGCATGCTGAAAAGTTCACACAGTTTGCAGGAACAGCGACAGGAGACACAGCAGGCCAGAGTAACTTCAAGCACTACAATAAATCTCCAAAGCAGGTTCAGGATCTCTTCTCTGTACTGTAATTCCTCTGCAAACATGGATTCACCAAACAGCAGGTTTCCAGAGTCCAAAAGTGTTCCAAGGTTCCTCAGTAGGGAATAGCTGGAGTACAAGTCCAAGGCTTCCAGGAGTCAGGTCACAGACTGACTGAGGCTTGATTCAGGAGCACTGATTGTTCAGCTGAGGCTGCTTAAGAAGCAAGAGGGAAGAATCAGGGCGGGAACATGAAAACTGGAAACTCCATATTAACTGAGGGCAAGAGCTGCAGAAAGACAGAAAGCAAAATGGCCAAAGGAAAACTGAGTTTCAAGGAACATGTCAACAGAGACAAAGAACCTTACATTATGCTTCGATAGCGGCCTTAAGCTCATCCAGAGTGTTGGGTCTTGCGTCTCTCAACTTTCTCTTCACAATATCCCACAGATTCTCTATGGGGTTCAGGTCAGGAGAGTTGGCAGGCCAATTGAGCACATTAATACCATGGTCAGTAAACCATTTACCAGTGGTTTTGGCACTGTGAGCAGGTGCCAGGTCGTGCTGAAAAATGAAATCTTCATCTCCATAAAGCATTTCAGCCGATGGAAGCATGAAGTGCTCCAAAATCTCCTGATAGCTAGCTGCATTGACCCTGCCCTTGATGAAACATAGTGGACCAACACCAGCAGCTGACATGGCACCCCACACATCACTGACTGTGGGTACTTGACACTGGACTTCAGGCATTTTGGCATTTCCTTCTCCCCAGTCTTCCTCCAGACTCTGGCACCTTGATTTCCGAATGACATGCAAAATTTGCTTTCATCAGAAAAAAGTACTTGGGACCACTTAGCAACAGTCCAGTGCTGCTTCTCTGTAGCCCAGGTCAGGCGCTTCTGCCGCTGTTTATGGTTCAAAAGTGGCTTTACCTGGGGAATGCGGCACCTGTAGCCCATTTCCTGCACACGCCTGTGCACGGTGGCTCGGATGTTTCTACACCAGACTCAGTCCACTGCTTCCTCAGGTCCCCAAGGTCTGGAATCGGTCCTTCTCCACAATCTTCCTCAGGGTCCGGTCACCTCTTCTCGTTGTACAGCGTTTTCTGCCACATTGTTTCCTTCCAACAGACTTCCCATTGAGGTGCCTTGATACAGCACTCTGGGAACAGCCTATTTGTTGAGAAATTTCTTTCTGGGTCTTACCCTCTTGCTTGAGGGTGTCAATGATGGCCTTCTTGACATCAGTAAGGTCGCTAGTCTTACCATGATGGGGGTTTTGAGTAATGAACCAGGCAGGGAGTTTTTAAAAGCCTCAGGAATATTTTGCATGTGTTTAGAGTTAATTAGTTGATTCAGAAGATTAGGGTAATAGGTCATTTAGAGAACCTTTTCTTGATATGCTAATTTTTTGAGACAGGTTTTTTGGGTTATCAGGAGTTGTATGCCAAAATCATCAGTATTAAAACAATAAAAGACCTGACAAATTTCAGTTGGTGTGTAATGAATCTAAAATATATGAAAGTTTAATTGTAATCATTACATTATGGAAAATAATGAAATTTTGCACTATATGCTAATTTTTTGAGAAGGACCTGTATATGGTTGTGTGTATCTGAAGGACCTGTGATGAGGTCATGACCAGGTGACCTAACCATGTGATCCTGACCTCACCTGTGGGTGGGGTTACAGCTATGTAACGGAGTGTGTTTGGCACCAAAGAGAGTGTTGTGGGAGTCTGCCAGTGTGGACAGACTTCCATGTGTCCAGGCGGGACATTACAGAGAGGTCTCTGTGTAGGAAGGGAGAAGCCTTCCTGTAGCTGTGTTTGAAGACAACTTAAGAAGCCTTACTGAAGACTTGTATTGCATGTGGCTTTGTGGTTTATGGAGGTAATAAACCTGATGACTTTTTGATATAAAAGTGTCTCCTAATTGCCTCTGAAGCAGCTGAGCGAGTTGAAACCTTACAATGTGAAAACAATTTTTTCCCCAAAACTGTTTTAGCACAAAAATTAATAAATTTACACTAGTTATAACAGGAGAAAATGGACCCCATAATTTGTGTGCAATTTTTACCTAACGTAGCAGTACCTCATATGTGTTTGCACACTACTGTTTGAGCTCACAGCAGGGATCAGATGAGAAGGAGCGCTACTTGGCTTTTAGAACACAGATTCCATTTGAACAGATTGTGGGCTCCATTAGCCGAGCCCCTGAGGTGTCAGATCAGCAGGAAACCCTCACATTTGACCCCATATTGGAAACTTCACTGCTTTAGGATTTCATCTGGGGGCATAGTGAGTATTTTGAACCCACAGGTGCATCAAAAAATTTTACAACATTGGGAAGGTAAAATATACCATTTCAGTGGTAAAAATGTAATTTTTTATTTGCTGCAAATTGTCAGTTACACAAGGGTTAATAGGTGAAACTGATTCTTGCATTTTATTGCGCGATTTCTCCCAAATGCAGTCATACCCCATATGTCGTCGGAACTATTGTTCAGCCACACATTAGGCTGATAACGAAGAACATTATTTGGCTTTTAGTTCCACAGCTACGGGCAGAAATTATTCTGTAAATAGCTATATAAACTGCAACACCACGGTGTCATTTATTTAATAGAATGTGTGGAATGTAACATCCAGTAAGTAGGGTGTACTACTGGCCCTCTACAAAAGCTCATAACAAGACACATACCTGATGCTTCTAACTCTACAGCACTTAATACATCAGAGGTCTCAAAGCATTTTTCCCACAAGCATAATGGTAATACTAATGCATTAAAATTCATGGGCATTGAAAGAGTGTTCAAACAAAAAAGGGGTGGGGACCTTAAGAGGAAAATTCTCAACAGAGAATCATTCTGGATCTATAGACTGCACACCAGATTACCTTTAGGTATGAATTCCCGACAAGATCTGATAATTCAGTATAACTCGATTTTTTTTTTGTGTGTTTTTTGATTTTTTTATTGTCATTATCATTCTAAAATTTATTTTATGTATGTGCTCTAGTGAATAATTCATTTATAGTGTATCTGTGTCTAGGTGACTAATAGGTTAAAAATTTGGATTGTTTAACCACTTGATTTCACTCACCTGATATCTCTAGCCATGGACTCTTTATAAATCTGTTTTACATCTACCTGTATATACCATGACTAAGCCTTATCGCTGAAATGCGTAGGTTTCTTATATGTGCATCATCTGTACAGTTACCCATATTGGTTGCTTACAATATTAAATAAAAAGTTATTGTTATCCCTCCATTGGGACCATTTTTTCATCGCTGGAGAACTTTCTTTCATTTTTTCCTTCATCGACTGAGTCTGAGACTGGGACTGCCCCGTGCGGATGACGCTCATGAACAAGGTGCAAGGCATTTCAGTGAGCTGACTTTCCTTAATTCCCCTATCTGTTTTTTAGCTTGTAGCGTAGATTTTACTGGAATAATTTGTGGGCGACATTTGCAGAGCCCCTAAGGTGCCAGAACAGCAGAAAAACCCAAAAAGTGACCCCACTGCAGAAATTGCACCTCTCAATTAATTCATCTACAGCTGCAGTGGCTATTTTGTAACATCCACATCATACTTTGTTCTGGTGAATTGCAAGACTGCTAGTTTAGTGCCCATACACGGTGTCCTCATACACTGTAGAGCCCCTATATATTGTAGCGGCCCCCATACATTGTGCTCAGCTTTTACTTTTAGGCTAAGTGCACAAGTTCAGGATTATTTGCATTTTTTTCGCGGCAAAAAACACGTAAAAAACGCATGAATGAAGCATCCTATTATTTAGAATAAATTCCGCAATTTTTGTGCACATGGTGCATTTCTTTCCGCGATATAAACGCATCACGGAAAAAAAAAGCAACATGTTCATTAATTTCGCGGAATTCTAGCGTTTTTCCCGCTATATTATTGACCTAGAAAGTTCAGGAAAAAATCACGGTAAAAACGCGCAAAATCCACCACGCGCAAAAAACGCGACAAAACCACATGCGTTTTTACCGCGAAAAGTCCGGTTTTGCTCAGGAAAATTCTGCACACATTCCTGAACGTGTGCACTTAGCCTCAGAGACACGCACCCTGTGAATTTTTAATTGAGCGCTCTTCATTAATATAATGCCAAACATATGGTGGCTTACTGTGGTTTAGACACAGTGGGACTCAGAAAGGGGGGGTGATTTGCATTTGAGAGTGCAGAGTTCACCGGTCTTTACTTGAGAGGGTGGGTGCCATGTCGCTTTTCCAGAGTCTTTGGTCTACCAGTAACGTGGGAACCCCCTATATTTTCAGTGACAGATGATGGACCTGAGTGGGGGTTGGTTTTGTGCTGGATAAATTAGGGTTTTTATTGGTAATATTTGGGGTACATACCATTTTTTTTTTTAATCGCTTCCAAAATAAGACTGGGATCATATTTTGTGTTCTATACTGAGCACTTACCTCAGGGTTTCATGGCAAATCCCACAAAAATGCGATTTAGAGGAAACCCCAGATGGAACCACTCACTCCATGAGGCAGATGGAGACACTTTGGACTCAGTCTGGTCTATGTTCCGGTAGTATCTATCTTTTTAGGCGTGCACAGAACTGTGGACGACCACACTTGTGCACTAAAAACTAAACTGATGGGGCGAAACAAAGTCCATAGTGTCTCCATGTGTCTCATAAGTGTGTGGTTTAGTCGGGGGATTTGTCTCAATATTTTGGTGGATTTACATAGAAATTCCAATGTAAGCACTCAGCGGAGAGCACAGGATAAATGTGAGCCAAGCTGTGTTATGATTTTTGAGAGGCAGAATGAACAAATAGAGAACAGGACGAGAACAGTTCTTAGTTTTATTTTTGAAATGCTCATCGTGCGGTACAAGTGATGAGGCGGCTTTATTCTTCGGGTCAGTGAGATTACAGCGATATCGGATATATATCTTTTTTTTTTTAGGTTTTACTGCCATCACACAGTAAAAATGCTTTTCTATTAAAAAAAGTTATTTCATTGCCATAATCTGAGAGCTGCAACTTTTACTTTTTGACTAATAGAGCTATATGAGGGCTTATTTTCTGTGTGTTGATGAGCTGGAGATTATTTTGTTACCAGTTTGAGGTACATAACATTTTTTGATCGCTTTTTATTCAGATTTTTCAGCCACAGAAAGGACAAAAAACAGCAATTCGGTTGTTTTTATTCATTTTTTGCACAGTTCACCGTGCGGTAAATGTGATAAGACCGATTTATTCTTCAGGACAGTATGGTTACAGTTATACCAAATTTATATTTATTTATGCTTTGCTACTTTTACAGACTAAAACAATAACTTACAAAAATGAATTTATTCTTGCATCGCCATGTTCTGAGAGCTGTAACTTTTTTATTTTTTTGCCAAATGACCTGTTTTTTACAGGATGCTTTGGTGTTTTCATTTATACCATTTATTTTTACATACAATTTTATTTTTTGCTTTTTATTCATTTTTTTGTTGAAGTGTGATGAAAGTGACATTTTTTAGGTTTTTGTATGGTATTCGCGTACAAATAAAAGTGACAGTTTTATAGAAACAGGTTGTTTCTGGAATGCGGGCAGAGTACCAATTATGTGCACTTTGATTTATTTATTTTTGTTTTATTACAAAGGCTTCGTTTTTAGAGGTGAATGGTCTTTTCGATATTTGTGTGCGTTTTTTTATTATTTATTTACTTTTTTACATGTTTTATTTACCTTTAACTTTTTTTTTTTACTTTTTCACTTAGTCCCACTGAGGGACAAGTATTTTTTTACTTTGATAGCTGGTCTCATGCATTACAGTACTCGTGTACATGAGTGCATAAGACCAGTCAGTGAGTCACTGTCAGATTCTTTAAGACCCTGCTTATAGCAGGATCTCACAGGCCATTGTACTCTGGGGTCATCAGATGACCTCAGGGTACAATAGCAACAATTGGCATCAGTGATTGCGATCGCGGGTGGTTTCAATCCTGTTAAAGGGGGTCTTTTAACCACTTAAATACTGCTGTCAATCGCAACAGCAGTTTCTAAGGGCTTAATCGGCCCCGATAGGTTACAAAACCAGCCGGGCCCATACTGCAGGGTGTCAGCTGTCACGTACAGCTATCAGCCGCGTGAATTCACTATTTACCTATTGCCAATCTCAGTTTTAAAACGGCGATGAGTTAATAAGGCCTCTTAACGACAGCAGTTTTAATGCGTATCGGCAGTTGTTAAAAATATAATGAGTAATCATCATTTAAAAAAATATATTGCACAAATCAAGAGTGCACAAGAAAATAAGCAAATTTGTAATTTATCTGATCAGATAAATCTGCTTTTTGTCTCCTCCTGGACAGATCATTCATTTTCAAACTTCTCAATTTAAAATCTGTATTCAGTTTAGACAGATTGTGACAATATTGAGATTGAGGAGATGGCAGTTGGTGCTGATAAAAGTCTATGTAGAGAGGAGGAGGAGGTGGGCGCTCTGACATGAGCTCCTCCCTCCTCAGTCCTCTTCTTCTCTCCCTCCTACAATACAATCCTGCCAGCAGTAACCGCCATCTCCTATCTCAGCAATGTAACAATCTGTCAGGACTAAGTAGAGATTTTACGCGCGAATTGAGAAATTTGAAACTGAAAGATCAGTCCTGATAGAGAAAGCAGATTTTTCTGATAAGACAAATTACAAAGTTTATTTTATTTCCATGTGTACTACTGATTTAAGAAATAAAACTTTAAATGACGGTTACTCTCAGCAGCACCTAGCATATGCAGTTCATACTTCTGCTTGAAATATCATAAATCTTTGGGTCCCAGCAGCTGACTTGTACCGCTGAGACTGCTGCACCTATAAGATAGTTCTCTGCCCATCTGTGCCCGCTACAGCAAAAAAAGTACGGTAACTGCACAGATTTTCTCGGGTGTTACACTCACTCAGCTGAATTTCCTTCAAATGCATTCAAGTCATGTCATCCACTATACTTGTCAGTACAAATCCCAGCTGCATGTCACTCCACTGAGTAGAGACTGCTGCCTCGGCATATTTTGTCATTTTACCACTAAAGCCTGGGGGATTTCATTTTCATCTACTCTGAATGTACACAATTGTTCATTTCAGCAAGGCAGCTTTTATATTATTTTGCTTTCAGCAAACCTACTGCATGTTTTACTATATGCTTCATGGTTTCTACTTCTAGGAACACAACTGAGCATCACAGAGGTTACTTCAACATGTGTATCCTTAGTGATGGAAAGCTCATTGAACTGATAAATCTGCACAAACATGCTCATTTCTACTGATATGTTAAAAGAACACCCTCACCTCCACTTACTGCTAGAGTTAAAGGGCTAAGGCTCTAATCGAAGGCGGTCCCCCTCCAGATCAAAGATTTCTGTATCTTAAAAGATTCTTAGGACAAGTTATTGATCATGTATCCTTAGTATAGGTCATCAATATTAGATCGGTGGAGGCCTACTACTGGCTCCCCCACCAAATAGCTGCTATTTGCTCCAGTGGAGGGTGAATGCACACACTAAATTGAGCAAAAGAGTAGACAGGACAAAAAGAGTAGACAGACAGGACAAAAAGAGTAGACAGACAGGACAAAAAGAGTAGACAGACAGAACAAAAAGTAGACAGAAAAAAATATGTGAACCCAGCCTAAGGGCTCATTCTGCTGTGCATATTACACAGAGGTGTGCTGTCCATGTGTGCTAAAGACTGCACATGGAGAGCACACACACCCATTATAAGCAATATGCCAGTGCACATGTCCAATTTTCCACAAGATCCAATTGTCTGTGTTAAAAAAAAAAATCACAATATGCACAACTTTGGCCTGGTTTAAAGACCAGACTAGTGCATGCAAATAACTGGCAGCTCCTGCACTCATTTGCGATGTTGACAAGCACACCGAGCTGCACACTGAGCAATTTGCGAACAAATTATGTGAACTCAGCCTAAGGGCTCATTTGGAGCTTCACTTTACTAACTGCATATTAAACTTTCTACTATATACGGTAACACTGTATTCCTAAAGATCCAACCATCTGAGAGATATTTGCATTCAGAGAGTGAAAAGCCAAGCTATTAGCAGACACGCTCTCTTTGACATCAATATGCTTAAACAAGGCATGTGGAAAGAAGTGCTCCACAAGAGGCAACATCTTTAAAAGGGGGCGAGACTTCCTTGCAAAATATCCAAATAAAACAAACAGATGAGTATTATGACAGAAAACTACAATCCTTAATTCACTTCTTACCCCAGTCTTTCACTTCAAAGCCGCCTCCTATCCATGGACTGCATGTATACATAATGGACATGGCAGTCTCCGTGTCTATAGGACTTAAGTTGGTGGCAGACCCATACTTCGTCCACTTTTGCGCAGATGTGTACAGTTACAACCAGCAAAATCTCTTATAGCCACAACTGGCAGAGGTGGAAACAGCTAGAGAATATGGTGGTCAAAAGTAGGTATGTCACTCTCCACAAGGAGTAACCTTACCCCCCAGACCCCAGTCCAGAGCCTCTCATCTAGCCAAATCAGATCTCTCCTACTTTGCACTGACGAGGACCAACAGTCCGAAACACCGTGTCTACAAATGGAGATTCTGATTTGGCTTTTATCCTAAGTCATATTACAAGACTCTTTAAAGGGTTGATTGTGACTTGTAGGATCGCTACTTCCAATAGGTGGCGCTATAGAGTACAAGTCCTCTTTGTTTGAAGAGGCAATTTGCATATTAGAAATTACTAGACATTCCGTACAAATAAAGTACTTTTCCCCTGTCCATAAAAAAAATTTGGAGGTGTCTGATTTATTTGAAGCTGAAGAAATTCACAATATTTTGGCTGTAATTATTTTACAGTGAAGGCAGCTGATTTCTTTATATCAAAATTATGGACTGTAAGCAAATATCACTTATAATCATAAGGATTTATTACAGTATTCCAAATTGTCCATAAAAATATTGTCTGTGATTTTTTAACAAGGTGCCTAAAAAAAAATTAAGAAGTCAAGTTGGCAACTACGCTATGGAAATAGCCAAAGAAGTGCTCATGTGGGACAAAGACCACCACATCCATTGTTCAAGTATGCTATCTGTAAAAGAGTGGACCTACCCATAACTGTTTATAGAATGTTAAAATGTTACCAGAATGTGGCAAACCCATTTAAGTTTCTACATGTAGAAAATTTGCTGTTTTTTTATCTGATAGAATCTTAAACATAGGCTTTATGATAACTAATGGCTTACCCAATGTACGTGATTTTTACACTCAAAGTAAAAAAATCCATTTGTGAGATTAGACACCGATGCTGGACGGGAAGGTCTGCAGGTTGGCATTCCAATTTGCCACAAAGGTGCTCAATCTTGAAAAAGGCATGACAATGCGCAGACCTCTCGAGGTCCACCACACAAATATGTCTTTTGGACCTTGGTTTGAGCACAGGGAACACTCATGCGATTAGAGTTAGGACCTTCCATGAACCTCTGAAATACACTTAAAGCATGTTGCATGCTTTTAGAAAGTAATATGCTTCCATGATTAACATTATCCTTCACTCAGGGCCGGCGTCAGCACCTGGCACACCCGGGCAAGTGCCGGGGCCCTGAGCAGGCGGGGGCCCACTCGCCGTCGGGCACCCCGGCGCCCGTTAGCGGTGTCAGCGGCGCCACTGGGCCCCCTCCTGCTTGCTCAGGGCCCCGGCAGAAGCAATACTTACCGTATATACTCGTGTATAAGCTGACCAGTGTATAAGCCGACCCCCTAATTTTGCCACAAAAAACTGGGAAAACTTATTGACTTGTGTATAAGCCGGGTGTATAAACTGCCCTCCTGCTCTGTGCTGCCCCCGTCCTGCTCCTTGCTCCCCCATCCAGCTCTGTGCTCCCCCATTCTCCTCTGTACTCCCCCCCTCCTGCTCCGTCCTCCGCTGTGCTCTCCCATTCCTTCTCCGTCCTCCTGTGCCCCCCCGTCCTGCTCCGTGCTCCTCTGTGCCCTCCATCCTCTCCCCGTCCTGCTCCGTGCTCCTCTGTGCCCTCTATCCTCCCCCGGTCCTGCTCCATGCTCATTGTCCTCCTCCATGCTTCCCCGTCCTCCGTTCTCCCCCATCCTGCTCCGTGCTCATTGTCCTCCTCCATGCTTCCCCCGTCCACTGTTCTCCCCCCCGTCCTGCTCCGTGCTCCTTGTCCTCTCCTCCATGCTCCCCCCCATCCTCCTCCATCATACTCACCCTCCCCGTGCCATCGCTGAACGTCCCTGCAATCCTGCATTTCCCCGGCTTCCTGCAGCTCTCCAGCGCTGAGCGGTGACGTAATACCGCTCATTAAGGCCATGAATATGGACGCCACGCCTATGGGAGTGGCGTCGCATCCATATTAACCACAGCTACATTTATTGATGTGCTTTACAGTAGAGTTCTACCTACATTAGTGCAATATGGAAAGGTTTGCCTCTATGACACATATTTTACCTTGAAATATCGTCACTATCTAGAATTACCAACCGTTTAAGAACCTTTATTTCATTTCTTTATTGTCTCCTCTGATTTAACCCTAGTTTAAGTCAGAAATATGAAATAGAGGGGTGCAGTCACCACGATACTGTGACACCAACGATCTACGAATAGTTCCCCAATATGTTTGTCCTGGAAGACCTTTAAGGGTCATGACAGTTGTAAAATGATCAAACGTACAAGTTATGAGTAGTGTTGAGCGATAGTGCTCGATATCTAAAAATATCGTATCGAAATTGTATCGCCGATAGCACTAAATATCGTCGATATCCGATTTCGATACCGGAAGTCCAATGTAAGTCTATGGGAACAAAATATCGCAACTAAAAAAAACCTTTATTTCCTTGTAAACACTAAATATACACACATAGAATACATATATATTATATATATACATGTCATTGTGACATATATATATATACATATATGTATAGTTTATACACTTCTACATAGTAAAATATCCTCTGATTCAATTGCCGGGTAAAGCCGGCTTCTGTGAAAAGACAGAAGCACCCGACATGAAATGACACTTGGTGTACATAGGGTTAACCATGTCTTTTCATGTCGTTTGCAATCTGATTTGCACAAACAATTACATCAGTCTGTGTGTGCAAAATTTCACACCTGTAGGGGTTAATTAAAGGTGTAAATTCGTTGTAAAAAAAACTGACTTTTTTGCTACGAATTTACACCTTTAATTAACCCCTACAGGTGTGAAATTTTGCACACTTACACTCATGTAATTGTTTGTGCAAATCAGATATCAAACTACATGAAAAGACATGGTTAACTCTATGTAAACCAAGTGTCATTTCATGTCGGGTTCTGCATTTTCACAAAAGCCGGCAATTGAATTAGCGGCTATTATACTATGTAGAAGTGTATGAACTATAAATATAAATATATATATATATATGTGTCACAAATTCAATGACATGTATATATATATATGAGGTGTAAAATTGCTGAAAAAAAATGCGTGGGCTCCCGCCCTATTTTCGCAACCAGACAGACAAAGCCAGTGAGTGGGGGCAGATAATAATAGCCCAGAGAGGGACCATTATTTTTGGCCCCCCCCGGCTACTAAAATCTGCCCCCAGACACCCCAGAAAGGGCAAATCTCTAATTAGATTTGCCCTTTCTGGCACTTTGCCCGTCTATTCCCATTGCCCTGTAGCGGTGGTGAATGGGTTAATAAGGGGTTAAAATGACCTTGCAATTGAAAGGTCACTTTAAGCCAGGTTAATAATTGAGAGCTGTCAATCAGACAACTATCAATTATTAATCCTATTGTATGAAAGAAAAATCAAACACACACACTTTAATAAAAAAGAAGTTTAATGAAATAATCACACAGTTTTTGACCATATTTTATTTACCTGCTAAAACCATTTCCTGTAATAAAAATAAAATAAAAAGCAAAATTATTCTTACCAATCCGATGTACAGTCAGGTCCCACGGTGTAATCCATCAGAAAGGGTTAATTTTTACTGCAGGGACCGCAGCTAATGCTGCAGCCTCACAGTAAACCCCAAATGAATAAGTTCCTCTCCTGGCTGACAGGAGAGGAACTGGAAAGCTTAATTGATTGCTTTCCACTTTCACTTCAGGTCAGCCAGGGACACAATCAGTGACGTCAGAGGGAACGGGTTAACAAAAATAGGGGATCCCCTCGAAAAAAAATGGCGTGGGGTCCCCCCTATTTTTGTTAACCAGCCAGATGAAGCAGACCGCTGAGGCCTGGTTTTTCAGGCTGGTAAGGATCCAATATCCATGGACCTTGCAAGCCTGATAATACCAGGCCACAGCAGTCTGCTTAGCTTGGCTGGTTAACAAAAATAGGGGATCCCCTCGAAAAAAAAACGGCATAGGGGTCCCCTATTTTTGTTAACCAGCCAAGTAAAATGCAGACTGCTGCGGCCTGGTATTAAAAGACTGTCAAGGCCCATGGATTTTGGCCCTCAACAGCCTGATAATACCAGGCTACAGCAGCCCCACATTTGGCGCATCAAAAGATGTGCCAATTGTGGCACTTTACCCGGCTCTTCCCACTGCCCTGTAGCGGTGGCAAGTGGGGTAATAAGGGGTTAATGTCACCGTTGATTGCACGGTGACAATAAGTTAATAATGGAGAGGCGTCAATAAGACACCGATCCATTATTAATCCCAAAGTTATTAAATGTTTAAAAAAAAGACACAGCAAGAAAAAAGTCTTTTAATGAAATAAAAGAGACAACACAGTTTTCATTTCTTTTATTGTACTCTCATTCCTGCGGCGCCATCGATCTCCTGTAAAAAAAGAAAAAAAACAAACCAACAGTATACCACCTGTCCGACGCAGTCCATAGTAACGACAGTCCCACGACGATCCAGCTGTGCTACATCGCAATGACAGGCAGAGCCTGTCATCGCGACGCAGCACAGCTGATTACCTGCTTCCCCGGCGGTGACGTCATCGGACTGACTGCTTTACGGCCGGGATTACCCAGCAGTCACTGCAGTTATTGCGAGAAACTGCATGTGACCGCCGGGGAGAAGAGGATGGCGGCCATGAAGCAGTCCAGGCCGTGACCGCCGGAGATCTTCTGCCAGGTAAGTGCCGCTGACTCCTGACAGACCCGACCGACGGACACTGACAGACCCGACCGACGGACACAGACAGTGACAGTGACAAATCCGATTCCGGTATTCGATAAGACGAAAATATCGAAACGAATTATCGAAAGGCCGATAGAGCTAATATCGGCCGATAGCCGATATTTGCATTATCGTATCGCTCAACACTAGTTATGAGAGTACATTCCCATGGGTCACTTCCAAATGATTCATTAGAAATAACAATCACAACTGACAAATTTGCAGCAATCGTCAATCTACGCCAAGGATATTTCTGCAATTTGTGCATACAATTCATAAAATGTCATACACCTTGCCTCTACTGGAAAACAGCCGATTTTTCGCCTTCTGCCTTTGCACCTTAGGGGAATTTACCGTTAGATATTTGTAAAACACTGACATTTTACAGGCCAGATTAAGATGCTAAGACACTAACAAAATACTACATATTCCACAGATTTGTACACAAAACATAGTGACTTACATCACTGGACTCGTAAATCATTCTGACAATACTTATTCGGTCTCTTTTTTCATTCTTGGCTATCACAGCATAATACATTATTTTTGCTCACATCATCTAAATCCCGTGGATATGTTTACTGCAGAAACAACAAGGGATCCCGCTTGCAATATATCAAGATTAAATGACATACAAACCGTACACTGCAAGAGTAGATCATCCACATCATGCATCACAATTTATGCCGCAACATACCCTGAAACACCGTGCAAGGGTATTGTCAGGAAAGTGTAGCCGGCATCAATCACATTGCATGAGACAAATGCTGGAGTAAAGGAACAGGGATAATCAGTGCCGTTATACGATTGCAACATATCTTTTGGAAATGAAAATCAAAGAAAAGCGATGTGAAATCTGCCTCTCAGCCCGTCAGTCTCGTCTCATTACTCACTTTTTCTAACCGGCATATGCTGAACTTTCTGTGAACCTGGATACTTTTTCCAGTGCTGGCAGCAAATTAGAGTACTTTTGTCCTATCATTTGTGGTTTTCCTCGTATATGTAGTTACCTACATCACAGATGTCATATGAGAAAGAAAAAGGTCCATTAGGCATTTTGTGGCCATACATATGGCACAGATCTCAACCGCCTTATGCTACACTCGTGGAATCGTTGTGCATGAACATGGAATTTCTGCCCATACCGCCATTCATGACTTTAATGAGCGGTAGCACGTGACCGCTGCAGGACTGAAGCGCTGCCGAGAGCGTCGGGAGAAGAAGAGAGGCTGCAGGGACGCGCCGGCGGAGGGGTAAGTATAGCGATATTTACCTGTCCCGTTCCACCGCTGCGCTGCTCCCTCGGTCTGACTCCTCTGGCTGTGAATGTTCAGGCAGAGGGCGCGATGACGTTGTTAGTGCGCGTCGCGCCCCCTGCCAAATCATTCACAGCCAGAGGAGTCAGACCGAGGGAGCAGCGCTGCGGTGCAGAGAGGACAGGTAAATATCACAGGTGTCGGGGTCCTGAGCGAGCGGTGACACCGGCACCTGGCCCCCATAGCGCGCCGCTGTCACGCCTGCTCAGGACACCGGCACCTGGCCCCCAGCGACGAGAGGTGAGTATGTCATTTTTTTTTTTTTTTGCAGCAGCAGCAGCATATGAGGCTTATACTATGGGGCATAATTGTGCAGCATATGGGGGCATAATTTGGAGCATATGGGGGCATAATATGGATCATATGGGGGCATAAACTGTGGAACATATGGGGCATAATCTGGAGCATATGGGGGCATAAGCTGTGGAACATATGGGGCATAATATGGAGCATATGGGGGCATAAGCTGTGGAACATATGGGGCATAATCTGGAGCATATGGGGGCACAATCTGTGGAACATATGGGGGCATAATATGGAGCATATGGGGGCATAATCTGTGGAATATATGGGGCATAATCTGGAGCATAATCTGTGGAACATATGGGGCATACTCTGGACCATATGGGGGCATAATCGGTGGATCATACAGGGGCATAATCAGGGGAGCATATGGGGCATAATCTGTGGAACATATGGGGCATAATATGGAGCATATGGGGGCATAATCTGTGGAATATATGGGGGCATAATCTGGAGCATATGGAGGCATAATCTGTGGAGCATATTGGGCATAATCTGTGCAGCATATGGGGGCATAATCTGTGGAGCATCATATGGGGGCATAATCATTTTTCACCCTAGGCTTATACGCGAGTCAATAAGTTTTCCCAGTTTTTTGTGGCAAAATTAGGGGGGTCGGCTTATACACGGGTCGGCTTATACATGAGTATATACGGTACTCAAAATAAATCTTTTTTTTTAATCAAGGTGACTATTATACAATTGAAGGCATCTCACATAAATACTAGCACTGCTCCGGATGTAAATAAAAAGGAGAAAAATGCTATCAACACCTCAACTGCCTGTGATGTAATATTATGCCATAATAACGCATATAGCATGTAATGGCATGGGCACAGGAGCGGGGTATAGTAAAAAGCCAAGTTTCTACTGCAACGGAAAGAAATAGCGATCACTTAATCACTTATATGCCAAGTCAGAAAAAAAGGGTTTGTCTCTGTCACGCTATCAGTGCCCTGTGGTGTAATGCTGGAGTGACACTGCATTTGTATGGCAGCCAATCAGGTACAGACTGGGGCTAAAATTCAGCCCACGTCATTAGCAATCACACAGGCCCATGCTGTCCCCGTCTCCAAGCACCAGATGGGATATATTACTAATATTACCCTGGATGGGGGAAAGCAAGATTTACTACAAGACCAATATTTCTAATGATACCTCTGTCACAACTCTTAACAGTTTGAGTGTCTTGAGAACACCAATTCTGTTAACAACATAGCAGACAAGGTGGCCCACAACCAAACAGGCCCTTCTGGCATTTACCAGAATTGCCAGATGGCCAGTCCGGCCCTGCAGCCAATCCAGACCATGGCGCCCAGGTTTGTCATTGAGAGAGAGATTCCTAGGATAGAGCAGCATATAACATGTGAGTGTAGGGTTTTTTTTTTCACAAAAGTAATAAAAATATAAAATTAAAATTACAAAAACAGTAGGGACACTGAAAAATGTCAAGAAAACAAAAATATAATCATTTGGAAATCTTATACATATATTTTATTCACAATAGAATAGAGAATACACATCAGAAGGAACGTTAGACATGTTTCCATTTCATTTGAAAAATACATTTAGAAATTGATGGCAGCAACTATCTCAAAAAAGTTTGAACAAGGTTAACAAAAGAATGAATATGTAAGTGGTACTAAGGAAAAACAGCTGAACGGGCAATTTTCACATAACCATGTTTAACCAGTTCAGACGGAGCCCTTTTTCACTTTTGCGTTTCTTGTTTTACGCTCCCCTTCTTCCCAGAGTCATAACTTTTTTTTATTTTCAGCTGTTCAAACCAGCTGACATGTGTCGGGAAAGATGTGGGCTCACCACTGGAGCCAACGACAAAGGGGGAGACACAACATGCTCCGCACTAGTAGGGCGCATGTCGTGAAGGGGTTAGAAAGATCATGTAATGGTGCAGTCAGACGGCTGTACAACAGATGACGATCGCATCGCAATGCTTGGACTAGCCGGCGGCTCTCCTGACCAGAGTGTGACAGCTGCATAGAAATACATACTGTCATGCTAAGTTCAGGAGAGCCTCCAGCCAGTCCGAACACCGATACACGATCGTCGTCCATGTTATACGGTTGTCTGACTGCGCCATTAGAAATACAGATTCTCTCAAAATTAAAGATAGTCAGAGGTTCACCAATCTGGGAATAATGGAGTCTAAAAACTTGTAGAACAATTTCAGAAAAGTGTGAAAAGAGACTTTGAATCCATCTACAGAACATAATATCAAAAGATTCAGAGATCCTGGAGAAATCCATGTGAAAGGGACAAGGATGACTATCTATCAATAATGGATGCTCGTGATCTACAGGCTCTCAGGCGGCTCTGCATTAAAGGGTCTGTCAGCACAGAATGACTGTTTAAACCAAGTAGAGGCGTTCGGTGCATCACAGTAGAGACAATCATTTATAGACACCTTCCCGCCTGCTTGTTGTCCCTCTATCTCCACCCGCCTCTTCTTTGATTGACAGCTCTGGCTTCACAAAGCCAGAGAAGGGAGGAGATAGATGGAAACCAAACAGGTGGAAAGGTGCACATGAATGATAGGCCACTGAGTGCCTGTACTTGGTTTGAACAGTCATTCTGTGCTGACAGAGTCGTGCAAACCAAAAATGCAAGTTAAAGCTCCATCATGCAAAGAAAACGTTACGTGACAACCCAGAATCGCCGGTGTCTTCTCTAGGTCAAAGCTCATTTAAAATGGATTGAGGCAAAATTGAAAACGGTCCTGGTAAGGTGAATCAAAATATGAAATTCTTCTAAAAACCATGGATGCCGCGCAGTGTCCTACCAACTCTGGTGAAGGACCATAAAACTTTATATTAGCACAAAGTTCTGCATCCTTGATGTTATGGGGCTGCATTAGTGCAGCTTACATATCTTGGAATGATCAATGCTGAGCATTATATAGAGGGCTTACAGCAACATGTGCTCCCCCATTCAGACTTGGTCTATTTCAGGGAAGGCCTTACATATTTCAGCAAAACAATGCAGAACCACAAACTGCATCCATCACTACAGCATGGCTTCACAGAAGAAGAGTTAAGGTGATGAACAGGCGATCTACAATCCAGACGTTTCACCAACAGGAAACATTTGGCATGATATGAAACAAAAAAAATCTGGCAAATCCCAAAACTGTTGAGCGGCTAGAATCCTACATCAGGCAGGAATAGGACAATATTCCTCACCAACAACTTCAGTAATTGGTCTCCTCACTTCCCAGATGTTTACAGACTGTGGGGGCTACTCAATGGTAGGAGTGGACCTGTTCCAACTATTTGGAGATGTGTTGCTGCCAATTTCTAAGTGAATTAATTTTTTCAAATGAAATGGAAACATTCTAATGATGTTCATTTACTGATTTGTGCTCCATGTTCCTTTGTGAATAAAACATTGCCATTTAAATATTTAGAGAGATTTCCAAATCAATGTATTCTTGTTTTCTTTATATTTTACACTGCGTTCCCACTTTTTTTTTTTTAATTACGGTTATATATCCCTTCAAAAAAGATTAATAGCAGTTTTTCAACACACAAGTCTTTAAAAATTGTGCCATTAAAGAAATACATGTAACCCTACATATAAATATAAATTCAGCTACATAAACACGGAAATAAAAACGATGGTTTGTTGGGTCTCTCTTGATCTTTTCCAGAAATGCTGTGGTTAAGAAGTGATTATAAAATTTTGCAGAAAACTTTTTTTTTTTAATACAAAGCATTTTCATCTTTAACAATTTTGGGGTCACTTGGAAAGTGTTTTTCTTTTGAGCATTTTTCAAATACACTTCATTACCAAGAAGAATGTGTGAAGAAAATGACTATACACTGAAAAATGCCCAAAAAAAAAAGCAGTTATGTTATAAAAAAAAAATAAAACGTAAGCAATCTAAAGCATTGCATAAACGTTGGCTAAACCAGACACTTATCCAACATTTTAGGAGGGTATGAACCTGAAAAATGGAGCCCACACAATGCTATTCTGTATCTGTGTGTTTATTTTACACAAAAGGAAGGGGAGAAAACGTTATGAGAAACAATGCAGCAGTGCGTGGGAGTGTGTAGTAGCAAACAATATGGACCTTAAGGCTATGTGCACATGATGAGTTTTCCCCGAGCATAAATGGTCTAAAAAACACAATGGAATACTTATGCAAGGTAATTCAATGACAATCCTGAAGTGTTGTGCACATGATCAGTAAATATTTGCAGCGTTTTATTTTCTGCAGCATGTCAATTCTTTTGCGGTTCTGCAGCGTTTTTGACTTATTGACTTCAATTGAGTCAGTCAAATCTGCAGCAAAAATGCAGGTGTAAAAAGGTTTGCTTCTTTGCTGCGTATTTACTGCTCATTTTCTGCCAAAAATGCTGCGAATTGTCAAAGGAAATTATGTCAGAAGGAGGAAGAATGTGTGGGCAGAGAATGTGTGTGTGGGTGGAGAATGTGTGTGTGGGTGGGTGGAGAATATGTGCGTGCGTCTGTGTCTGTCTGCGTCTGTGTGTACCCATGCTACGCAGCCCATAGTGATTGTACATCGGCGTCATCTGATGGGACTACTACTCCCATCCGGCAACGTCTTTTGTCACATATAACAGAGACCACATGAGCCGATGATGGGAGAACAGTCTCATCATCTGCCGCCTGTGTTCAATAGTAAAAAAAAAAAAATCAAAAAACATTTACATAATTACATACATATTCACATACAAAATACATACTCACCGAACGCCTAATCAACAACGCCCGCGTCTCCTGCAAACAATCAAAAATAATAAACCAACATATACTCCCTGTCTCCCGTAGTCCATTTAATACCGAGTGTCCCAAGGCAATCTCACGTGTAGAACAGTCACATCAGGAGATGTGATCGCTCTACTCGGCCGACGGCGATACACTGACAGGAGGTAATCGCTCCAGCAGTAAATCACTGCGCTGCCGTGAGAGTTCACCGAAGTTCATCAGCCGATCAGCTCCGGTTCTCACGCATCGGTGCCGTAAGTGAGAGCACCAGAGCTGATGTACTCCGGTGAACTCTCATGGCAGCGCAGTGATACACTGCAGGAGCAATTACCTCCTGTCAGTGTATCGCCGGAGGCCGGGCACAGCAGTCACATCTCCCGATGTGACTGTTCTACACGTGAGATCACCGTGGGACACTCGGTATTAAATGGACTACACCGGACAGGATAGTATTATATGTTGGTTTACTATTTTTTGATTGTTTGAAGGAGACGAGGGTGTTGGGGATTAGGTGTTCAGTAAGTATGGTAAATTTAGATTCAATTAAGGAGTCTGTGTGATTATTTCAAATAAAGGACTTTATTCTGAGTGTCTGTGTTTTATACATTATCACTATGGGGTTAGTAATGGATAGGTGTCTTATGGACGCCTCTCCATTACTAAACTGTGTGCTTGATGTTACCTGACAATACAAAGGTGACATCAAGCCCACAAATATGAACTCCACTTGCCACAGCTAAAGGGTGAGTGGGAAGAGCAAGGCTAAGTGCCAGAATTGGCGCATATTTAAGATGCGCCATTGCTGGAGAGGCTGAGAGCTGATGTTTTTAGCCTGGGAGTGTGCCAATATCCATGGCCACTTCCCAGGCTATTAATATCACCCCGAGCCATCTGCCTAGCCTTTGCTGGCTCAATTTTATAGGGGGACCCCATGTCAATTTTTTTGGGGGGTTCCCCTGTAAACTAGCCAGCAAAGGCTAAGCAAACAGCTGTGAGCTGATATTAATAGCCTGGGAACCTTTATGGCTATTAACTCCTTCCCAGAATAATAACATCAGCCCTCAACCGTCGGCTTTCCCTCTGCTGGTTATGAAAATTATGCGGGAGCCCACGCAATTTTTTTGAAAAATAAACATTGCGTTTCACGCAGATTTCTGACAGTGGCTGTTTTGTTACAGCATATGTAGGTTAACTATGTTAATGCTCCTACATAGACTGTGTGTGTGTGTGTGTCTTTATTTAACTCTTTATGTACTGTTTTAGTACTGAAGTATCTGATGACACCTGTTCATTACTAAACCTCGGCTTGGTATTATATATACATTGTGATGCAGTGGTAGCACAATATGTAGTGATGAGGCAATGACCCAGCAAACTGAAAGCAAAATGTCTCTTTAATGTTCAACTTAACAAAACACAGATGATATCCCCAGATCGCAGTTGGGAAACATACTCTCCAGTTTACAGTCACTAAACACGCCAGTCCTCCTCTTGAGACCAGTTTCCGTGGGTGACTGCACTACCATGTTAATGTTCTACTCACAGAATTACACAGTACACAATATCCTCTGGATCGTAGCCAGGAACCATATCCTCCAGTTTACAGTCACTAAACATGCCAGTCCTCCTCTGACCAGTTGCCGTGGGCGACTGCATCCCTGTGTACGCTGTGGGTGCCAGGTTAATCAGCTGCCTTGGCAGTTTGGCTCCGCTGGCCTGTGTTGCCTGGGCCGGGAATGAAACGGACTGCACCACTTCCATCTGTAGTCTGTTTCAATATACAAAGGCCCAGAGCAGGTTTTCCCTAAATCTGCCTTGGACAGCCAGCATGTCCTAGATCTATACTCACTTTAGTCTGCATTGCAACCCACCTACGCTTGTGAATGCAATGCACTCTCATGGCCTCAGTACGCCTCCATGCGCATCCTGGGGGGATATATATATTCACTTATATTTGTCTTGTGTGTGTAAACATTATAAATTTGAATATGGTATGTAATGACATTATGGTCTTCAATGGAGAATGAAAAAGAAGAGGAAGAAAATTACATCACAATTCTTTTTTTTTTTTTAATAATATATCTTTATTTAGCTCTATGGATTTACAAAAACGCATAAAAACCGCATAAAAAAGCACATATTTTCCACTGTGTTTTTCTGCCAAGAGATGCAGAAACCTTGAAGAAGTTTCTGCAAGCAAATACGTAACGTGTGCACATAGCCTTAGAGAGTATGCGTACCGCTATACAGTAGTCATGTGCATCAACCTTAATGAGTGTGAGGGTCACCCAAATGCATACACACTCAATGATTTCCTTGTAAGACTGCAACTGGCTCAGGTACAACCTGTATAAATGAAGAGTTAAGATATTCACATTACAAAATGTGTCCCTTTTTGTATTATTTTTTATACACAGAGCCAGCCTCCATATTGCTAGCTGCAGATTGAGTTGACTGAGAATCCATCTATGCACTTGTCCTGTCTCGGGGAGCTTGTTCTTGGATGTCTTTTTTGTTTTTTCGTTTTTTTCTTCACTCCTCTGTGCCGATTTATCATAACTCCCAACCGTCCCATGTACAGCGGGACAGTCCCGATTATGAAACTCCGCCCTCAGCTGTGATTGGAGGTATAAAGTTTACCTCCGGTCATTGGTATCGGCTGATGGGACTACTGCTCACATCAGCTGACACCTGCTGCCGCTAATAGCAGTGAGAGCAGGAGCGGCTGAGGGGGGTATTCATCAGCAGCTCCTGCGCTGTAAATATATAATAAAAAAAAAAAGAAAAAAAAAACACAAGCAGTGTATTCCCCTGAGCTTTGCCTTGCTTGTTAACAAAAATACAGGTGAACCCATGTCATTTTTTTTAAATTATTATTTATTTACAGCGCAGGCGCCAACTGATGAATACTGCCATCATCCTCTCCTGCTTGCACTGTTATTAGCGGCAGCAGGCGTCGGCTGATGGGAGCAGTAGTTCCATCAGTTGACAACAGTGACCAGAGGTAAACTTTATACCTCCTCAGATCACAGCTGCTAGCTCACGCTGTCTTTTGACAGCGTGGCAACCGCAGCTGTCTGACCAGCGGTGATGATTTTACCGACGATCAGAAGCGGTGCTTGCCGAGCTGTCAAGCACATGACAGCATGGCAAACACTGGATATTCGTGCCCCCATTCAAGTGAATGGAGTCCGGGTACTGTTCTGGTACGGTACCCAAACTTTTTGTAACTGTTCGGCCAAACTCGAACATCCAGGTGTCCGCCCATCTCTATACAGGAACTGCTGCTGCTGCTGGGGGTGACCCTGAGGAGAAGACACCATTGTCTCCTCTTTTGCAGGCACATCATTTGATCAACAGTGACATGAAAGATTAGCCTAATCTTTCATGTCGCTGGTGATCAAATGCTGTGCCTTGCAAAAGAGACGATTGTGTCTTCCATCGGCTATGCTATCACATGGTGGTCGCCTGCCTGGCAGAGTTCCTGGGTCCTAGCGGTACACCCAAGTCAGCTCTACTGGTGACTTCTCCTTGTTAGGCTGGGTGCACACGACCAGGAGCCGCTCCAGGTTTGACGTACTTAAGCAGTGTCAAAACCCGGAGTGGCCAGCTGTTACAGCATAGTGGATGGGATTTCTAGAAATCAATGGTCTACTATGCGTGTCTGTAAACCTGCAGATCACCCGCGGACACTGACATGCGGTGCATATGTAGACCGCAGTATGTCAATTTCCTTTGCAGAGTTGCTAGTCTCCGCAAGAGAAATTAGACCACTAGAATGTATTGAATGTGGAAAATCTGTCACGGGTTGTGCAAAAATCTAATTTTTCAAGACTTTACACAGAAGACCTGATGAGTGGCAAAAACACAATATGAACATAGCCTTAAAGTGACAGGTCCACGCTCAAAATGGCACAAATATTATTAACATGCAGTTGGTTAATTGGAGCAATTAAAGGGGTTATCTGGGACTTTAGTATTTTTTTTTCTAAGACCACACAAACAAGTAGTTGCAAACTACCTGCGTGTTCTGCCCGGCACCAATCTGTACTGGCACCGAGTGGTCAGGGACCGTTGCTGCCAGTGATTCTGCAGCTTCATTTAATCTCACTGATGAGATAGTCGAGTGTCATGCTTCTCATGATTTCAGCAAAAATGCACAAAAATAAAGTTGACTGTATTCTCTAATTGCTCCTATTAACCAAAAGCACAATATTTTTATCTGTCATGTAACGTGCAGCTTTACATAGTGCAGATTTAGGTGACAGATCTGCTTTAAGATAGAATTTTGTAGTTTCAAATATTCTTATTTAAAAATAACACAGTCAAGTTTGCATTTATACTTTAATTCATTACTTGTTCGAAATAAATATTTATTTTTTTCTGTTTTTGATTATGGTACATAAAACAATTTAATCGGCAGTGCTGATTGGGTGTGGTGGTTGGGGGGCGTGGGAATGGGTGTGGTTAGGGGCGTGGTCTAAAAATTTGCCGCTGGGTGCTACATGCGCCACAGACTTTGTCCCTCTTTCCTTTGCAGAAATGTTGGGAGGTATGGATTTATGACCGCACAAACCATATCAAAGTTCAACTGAACGTAGATGAGATCATAGATCAGCTGAGAGGAGTTAAATATAAAACAGATGAGGTCCATAGTCCATCTACAGAAGGAACTGCACAGGGCAATATCTAAGGAACCATGGTTTCAATTATAAAAAAATTGCAAAATTAAAGAAGTCATTTAGTTCTCTCATTTCTGGCTATGAGCTTTCAATACCCATTTAAAATGCCCATTTGTGCAAGGTAATGAACTTTTCTCTTAATATTTTGGACCACTCTTTTTACAACCTTAAGGGTGAGTTTCCACGGTCAGGAAACGCTGCGTGTTTGGCGCTGTGCGCTGGCGCAGCGCCAAACATGCAGCGTCCAGATGTTACAGCATAGTGGAGGGGATTTCAAGAAATCCCGTCTCCACTATGCGTAACAATACGCAGGTGGCAAACCTGCGTAAACGGACATGCGGCGCGTCTTTTCAGACCGCAGCATGTCCTCGCGTATTGCGGCGACGGTGCGTCGCCGCAACAGAATTAACACAGGGCTATGTAGCCCTGCGCTCTTTCCGGAGGTGTTCCGGAGGTGTTCTGAACACCTCCGGAAAGATCGCGCGTCAGAAAGGGGGCGGGGCTTAGACGGAGCGGAATTTCCGCTCCGTCCAAAGCGCTATGGTTCCGGACCGTGGAACCATAGCCTAAAAAATTAGTGAAATGGAGGTCATTCTTCATATGGGATTCATCAAACACTGCCAAAAGCTGGTGTCTCGCTATGCATTATGTTTGCAGCAGGTCATAACAGCCTAAGGGGCTGTACTAAGTACTAAAGATGCTTCTCATTAAGGAACTGAGTACTTCTGAGACTGCAGTGGTCATTAAAAGTGGCATTTTGTGTAGAGATTGGGGAAACCACTTGATATATTTGTTGTGTTGACTTATTTAAAATATTCTTATTTGGTTTATTGCAAACAGCAGTAAGTTTGTAAATTTTGCTAATAAACCTAATTTGCAATTGGGGTTGAATAATTTTAATTTCAACTGAACTGCAACAGAGTTGAACTAAAAGATTGATAGGACCCTTGTCCAGCAGAGACATCAGTAACTTGAGGCCGCCGGAGCAGAGCACTGCAAACCCACAGCTACTTGCAACATCCTTGATGGGTTGTTCGCGACTGACAGAACCGGCTCCTTGATGGGAACGATGGGAGCCAGCACCCCAGTGTGAGCCACTAAATTCTCTGAATGGCGGTGTTTGATGACCAAACCCAAACCAAACCACATCCACTCATAGATTTATTTGGCTGGCTGCAAAATGGGCAGAAATGAGTTTCTGCCCATTTTGGATTTGAAGTTGATATAAAACAGACAGACTCCGAAAATATATAATAAATTGGGTACAATAGTATAATGCAGGTTGTGTTGTAAATGTTTTCATAAGAATTTGGGAAAGTTATGAAATGTCTGTTCTGTTCCTGATGTAAGGATCTCAGGTTTTAGTTGAGATGAATCTGTGCTGCACTTTATGTACACGTTCAGTAGTGAACAGTGCTGTGGAGATGAATCTGTGCTGCACTTTATGTACATGCTCAGTAGTGACCAGTGCTGTGGAGATGAATCTGTGCTACACTTTATGTACACATTCAGTAGTGAACAGTGCTGTGGAGATGAATCTGTGCTGCACTTTATGTACATGCTCAGTAGTGACCAGTGCTGTGGAGATGAATCTGTGCTGCACTTTATGTACATGCTCAGTAGTGACCAGTGCTGTGGAGATGAATCTGTGCTGCACTTTATGTACAGGCTCAGTAGTGAGGCAGTGCTGTGGAGATGAACCTGTGCTGCACTTTATGTACAAGCTCAGTAGTGAGGCAGTGCTGTGGAGATGGATCTGTGCTGCACTTTATGTGCATGCTCAGTAGTGAGGCAGTGCTGTGGAGATGAACCTGTGCTGCACTTTATGTACATGCTCAGTAGTGACCAGTGCTGTGGAGATGAATCTGTGCTGCACTTTATGTACATGCTCAGTAGTGACCAGTGCTGTGGAGATGAATCTGTGCTGCACTTTATATACATGCTCAGTAGTGAGGCAGTGCTGTGGAGATGAATCTGTGCTGCATTTTATGTTCATGCTCAGTAATGAGGCAGTGCTGTGGAGATGAATCTGTGCTGCACTTTATGTACATGCTCAGTAGTGACCAGTGCTGTGGAGATGAATCTGTGCTGCATTTTATGTTCATGCTCAGTAATGAGGCAGTGCTGTGGAGATGAATCTGTGCTGCATTTTATGTTCATGCTCAGTAATGAGGCAGTGCTGTGGAGATGAATCTGTGCTGCATTTTATGTTCATGCTCAGTAATGAGGCAGTGCTGTGGAGATGAATCTGTGCTGCACTTTATGTACATGCTCAGTAGTGACCAGTGCTGTGGAGATGAATCTGTGCTGCACTTTATGTACAGGCTCAGTAGTGAGGCAGTGCTGTGGAGATGAATCTGTGCTGCACTTTATGTACATGCTCAGTAGTGAGGCAGTGCTGTGGAGATGAATCTGTGCTGCACTTTATGTACAGGCTCAGTAGTGACCAGTGCTCTGGTGATGAATCTGTGCTGCTCTTTATGTACATGCTCAGTAGTGAGGCAGTGCTGTGGAGATGAATCTGTGCTGCACTTTATGTACATGCTCAGTAGTGACCAGTGCTGTGGTGATGAATCTGTGCTGCTCTTTATGTAAAGGCTCAGTAGTGAGGCAGCGCTGTGGAGATGAATCTGTGCTGCACTTTATGTACACGCTCAGTAGTGAGGCAGTGCTGTGGAGATAAATCTGTACTGCACTTTATGTACATGCTCAGTAGTGAGGCAGTGCTGTGGAGATGAATCTGTGCTGCACTTTATGTACATGCTCAGTAGTGACCAGTGCTGTGGAGATGAATCTGTGCTGCACTTTATGTTCATGCTCAGTAATGAGGCAGTGCTGTGGAGATGAATCTGTGCTGCACTTTATGTACATGCTCAGTAGTGAGGCAGTGCTGTGGAGATGAATCTGTGCTGCACTTTATGTACATGCTCAGTAGTGAGGCAGTGCTGTGGAGATGAATCTGTGCTGCACTTTATGTACATGCTCAGTAGTGAGGCAGTGCTGTGGAGATGAATCTGTGCTGCACTTTATGTACATGCTCAGTAGTGAGGCAGTGCTGTGGAGATGAATCTGTGCTGCACTTTATGTACAGCTCAGTGTGGAGGCAGTGCTGTGGAGATGAATCTGTGCTGCACTTTATGTACATGCTCAGTAGTGAGGCAGTGCTGTGGAGATGAATCTGTGCTGCACTTTATGTACATGCTCAGTAGTGAGGCAGTGCTGTGGAGATGAATCTGTGCTGCACTTTATGTACATGCTCAGTAGTGAGCCAGGTGCTGTGGAGATGAATCTGTGCTGCACTTTATGTACATGCTCAGTAGTGAGGCAGTGCTGTGGAGATGAATCTGTGCTGCACTTTATGTACATGCTCAGTAGTGAGGCAGTGCTGTGGAATGAATCTGTGCTGCACTTTATGTACAGCTCAGTAGTGAGGCAGTGCTGTGGAGATGAATCTGTGCTGCACTTTATGTACATGCTCAGTAGTGAGGCAGTGCTGTGGAGATGAATCTGTGCTGCACTTTATGTACATGCTCAGTAGTGAGGCAGTGCTGTGGAGATGAATCTGTGCTGCACTTTATGTACATGCTCAGTAGTGACAGTGCTGTGGAGATGAATCTGTGCTGCACTTTATGTACATGCTCAGTAGTGAGGCAGTGCTGTGGAGATGAATCTGTGCTGCACTTTATGTACATGCTCAGTAGTGAGGCAGTGCTGTGGAGATGAATCTGTGCTGCACTTTATGTACATGCTCAGTAGTGAGGCAGTGCTGTGGAGATGAATCTGTGCTGCACTTTATGTACATGCTCAGTAGTGAGGCAGTGCTGTGGAGATGAATCTGTGCTGCACTTTATGTACATGCTCAGTAGTGAGGCAGTGCTGTGGAGATGAATCTGTGCTGCACTTTATGTACATGCTCAGTAGTGAGGCAGTGCTGTGGAGATGAATCTCTGCACTTTATTAAGTGTAGTGACAGGCTGGGATATGTCCCTTTGTATGTAGACAGTGTGGGGTAATCTGTGTTTATGTACCGTGTGACGCTGGGTGATGGTGCATTTTACAGTCAGTGGCAGTGTGTGGATGATCTGTGCGACTTGACTGCCGTGGCGTTGGGAGAATCTGTGTCACTATGTAACTGTGGACGGCTGAGATCTCGACTTTGACGTCGTGTACTGTGTGAGATGATTGTGTTTAGTAATCATGTGACAGGTGGTGAATGGACTTGTATGCTAGTGTGGGCGGTTGGAGATATTGTCTGCTTTTCTCAGTGGACGTCTGTGAGATGAATTGGTGCATTTTGTAACTCGTGTGAGGCTTGAGAATTGCCTTTGTACATTCATAGGAGTCGTGGAGGATTGTGCTGACTTGTATCAGTGTGACAGTGTGAGATACTGGCTGCTTGTAAGTGTGTGAGCGTGTGGGGAGAATCTGTGTGATTATGTAAGTAGTAGCGGCGTGGAGATGACTGCTGCACTTATGTCGCTAGTGTGAGCAGGTTGAGATGATCTGTGCTGCTATGTATGTGTGGACAGGTGGATATGTGCTATATTCACTCGTGAGCAGTGGGTAATCTGCTGCTTAGTCGCATGTAGCGCTGTGATATCTGCTGACTTTATAAGCTCGTATGACTGCTGGGGTGATTTGCTGCCTTGTAATCTCAGTGTGAGGGCTGTGGAGATGAATCTGTGCTGCACTTTATGTAACTCAGTAGTGAGGCAGGCTGTGGAGATGAATCTGTGCGACTTTATGTACATGCTCGTGTGAGCAGTGCTGTGGAGATGAATTGTGCTGCATTTATGTCTGCCAGTAGTGACAGGCTGTGGATGATCTGTGCTGCCTTTATGACTGTCATAGTGAGCAGTGCTGTGGAGTGATCTGTGCTGCACTTTATTACAGTCGTAGTGAGGCAGGCTGTGGAGATGAATTGTGCTGCACTTTATGTCTGTCAGTGTGAGCAGGCTGTGGAGATGAATCTGTCTGCCTTATTACATGTAGTAGTGACGGCTGTGAGATGATCTGTGTGACTTTTGTAATGTCAGTGTAGGCTGCTTGGAGATGATTGGCTGCTTATTAATGCTCAGTAGTGAGCAGGCTGTGAGATGATTCGTTGACTTTATGTACAGTTCTCAGTTGACGGCTGTGGGTAACGTGCTGCCTTTATTACAGCAGTGGGCAGTGTTGGATGAATCTGTGCGCACTTTACTGTTGAGGCGTGTGTGGAGATGAATCTGTGCTGCACTTTATCTGCTCAGTATGAGCAGTGCTGTGGAGATGAATCTGTGTGCACTTTTGTACAGCTGTATGACAGGTGTAGATCTGTGCTGCACTTTATGTACAGCTCAGTAGTGACATGGTGGAGATAATCTGTCTGACTTATGTACATGCGTAGTGACGTGCTGTAGTAATCTGTGTGCTTGTGTGATGGCATTGTGAGTAATTGTGCGATTGATATCGTGGCAGCTGTGAGTGACTGTGTGATTTATTTGCTCATAGGCAGTTGTGGAGTGAATCTGGATCTCTTATGCGGTGTGGTCTGTGAAATCTGTGGCTTGATGTGTGCATTTGAGATTCGTGTGCTTAGTAATGCTCTTATGAATGCTTGGGATAATCTGGTGATTTGTACACGTAGTGAGGCAGTGCTGTGGAGTGATCTGTCTGCACTTTGTACTGCTCAGTAGTAGCAGTGTGGGATGAACTTGCTGCACTTTATGTACAGCTCAGTAGTGAGCAGTTGTGGAGATGATCTGTGCTGCCTTTATTAAGTCAGTAGTAGGCAGTGCTGTGGAGTTGATCTTGTGACTTATTGTACAGCTCAGTAGTGGGAGTGTTGGGTAATGTCTGATTGTAATAAGGGCATGTGGGATGACTGTGTGATTGTCTGCCTAGTACAGTGTGGAGAATCTGTGTGACTTGTCTTAGTAGCAGTGTGGAGGCGTGTGATTTTGTACTAGTAGAGCAGTGTGTGGAGATGAATCTGTGCTGACTTTTGTACAGCTAGTAGTGGCAGCTGTGGGTGATCTGTTGCACTTTATGTCATGCATTGACTGCTATTGAGTACGTGGTTGCTGAGAATTGTGTGATATGTCGCAGTAGCAGTGTGTGGGATGATCTGTGCACTTTATTACAGAGTAGTGACAGCTGTGGGATGAACTGTGCTCACTTATGTAATGCTAGTGAGGCAGTTGTGAGATAATCTGTGCTGCACTTTATGTACATGCTCAGTAGTGAGGCAGGTGGGAGATGAATTTGTGCACTTTTATGCTCAGTATGAGGCAGTGCTGTGGAGTGAATCTGTGTGCACTTTATGTACAGCTCAGTAGTGAGAGTCTGGGATGAATCTTGCTGCACTTTATGTACATGCTCAGTAGTGAGCAGTGTGGAGATGTTGTGCTTTACTGTCAGTAGTGGAGGGGAGTGATTGGTGAATTATCTGCCTTTGAGCTAGTATGTGCAGGCTTGGGTGAATCTGCTGCTTTATGTAGCTATGTGAGCAGTGCTGTGGAGAGAATCTGTGCTGACTTTATGTACAGCTCAGTAGTGACAGTGTGTGGAGTGGAATCTGTGCTGCACTTTTGTACAGCTCAGTAGTGAGGCAGTGCTGTGGAGATGAACTGCTGCACTTTATGTACATGCTCAGTAGTGAGGCAGTGCTGTGGAGATGATCTGTGCTGCACTTTATGTACATGCTCAGTGTGAGGCAGTGCTGTGGAGATGAATCTGTTGCACTTTATGTACAGCTCAGTAGTGACAGTGCTGTGGAGAGAATCTGTGTGACTTTATGTACAGGCTCAGTAGTGAGCAGGCTGTGGAGTGAATGTGCGCACTTTATGTACAGTCAGTATGAGGCAGTGCTGTGGAGATGAATCTGTGCTGCACTTTATGTACATGCTCAGTTGTGAGGAAGGGCTGTGGAGTCGGAGTTGGAAGTCGGGAAAATTGAGGACTCCGATTCAGAGTTGGAGGTTTGGCTTACCGACTCCATAGCCCTAGTTTTGGCTGCATTAAATTTAATTTTAAATGTGGGTTCATCTTGGGTCAACACATTAAATAGGGATCCAGTTAGGATTCAAAAGAGCTGGATCTTTTTGGTAAGAGGAGCCAAGTGATCCAGATAACCAAAAATAGCGGGATGGCCCATCACTACCTAGCATCTCTTTTGATCAGTAGGCCGCTGTGATATCACCACAGGGCGGCCTACCAATCAGAAGACACAGGGCGGCCTACCAATCAGAAGAGATGCCGGGGATGTTGCAGGTGTTAAGAGTTTTGGAAAGTTCTGGTCTGGCGGCCACGGACTTATGATGTAGCCACTGGTTCAGGGCCATGCAAATTTTTTCAATCGACTCTGTATTCTACACCAAGGGAGATTCTGTTGCTCACTGGGGGAAGGGCCAGATCCAATTTCAGTAACCACCCCACCATTAAAAAAAAGAACAAAAAACAAAACAAAACAAAAAAACAGGTCCAATGGCGGTAAGAAAGGCTTAACTCAGCTAAAATGCTAGATTGCATGCTGTGATGTATGGCACTGTTGGAGCATACTCTACACTATTACAAGGCATCCATTTGTGCAAAGCACTGCAGAATATGATAGTAGTATATAAATAACTTATAATAAATAATATATTTTTCTGTTTGCTTTGTAGCATTATAGGAACACAAATAAATAAATGACTGACAGAGAAAGCTTTTTTTCCACTCTGCCGAAATGAAGAAGTTAATGCACACACATCCTCAGAGTGGCACGAAATGGCAAAATCGGCACCGGTGAACAATCAAGACTCCTTTCTGTTGTGGATTTGAAGTTAGAACGGTTACACTTCAGCAAATAAATTTCAACAAAATATTCAACAAAATCCGTGGGAAATCCATTATTTTTGCATAAACATACTCTTTAGCAATGGCGTTACATAAATGCCTATGCTTTCCGATAATCTTTTCATCAGATGTTAACGGTAACAATGTATATTTTCTAGAATGTGATTGCCTTTAGTGAATGCCCAGATATGTGTATGTGTTCTGCTTTAATTACGCAGTATCCTAAAGAGTTCTAGAACTCAAAAATGTGGAGCAGACAAAATTCTGTTATTACTGGAAAAGAAAGCAGGAAAACCATCTGATAGAAAACCAAGGCAGGAAAAAACAGGAGTGGACGACATCGAGCGGCTATGTACTTTGTCTTTGAACCTCAGTGTTGGTCACACTCACTTGTACAGAGCTGATAACACAAGGAAAAAAATGTGAGATTATCCTATTTGTTCTATAAATAAAAGCAAGCAATGCAAGGCCAGTCACATAGGCACTATTAATCCAATGTAATATTCGACAGCTATGAGGAGTCGCGTGGCTGCAAACCACATACGTCTCTCGTAGGAAATCTGGACAAGGGGATGTCCGGCCATAGGCTGCAAGTCAGCAGTCTCACTCTATGTGACTGCAGACTTGTGAATCCTCACATCGGGCGCTCTGCACACGGTGATGGTTTTCCGGTGCTGGGAGTGGCGGGCGCATGACCACAAGTATGCAATTTGCATACATTTGGTCATGTGCCAACTAGACTTGTGTGTATTGGTCAATGCAAGTGTACTCAGCGAGACCAGACATGTATAGTGGACATGTGGCCGGAAGAATGCAAAACACAAACTTGCAGTCACGTGATCGCCACTACCAGCGTCGGAGAATCCTCACAGCGAGCACTGTGCATGATGTGAAAATTCACAAGTATGCATTCACAGAGTTACTGCTGACATGTAAGCTAAGGCCGAACAACCCCTTTAAAGGCATGCTTTCACATAAAGATGTAGTGGTACAGCTATAAAGATGCTTGTTCCACAATAAAAAAAATTTTTTTTCTAGAGATCTGATGCGCCAACATAAGTAATCTAGTGAACAAACCTAATACAGATCAGGCTTGAAATGAACGAGGAGTGCATCAAGAAGCAGTCCAAGTGCATTGACACCACCTGGGCACAAGCAGCAGGATTTATTGGGGGACAAGCTATACCACTACTTCCATATGTAAAAATTAGATGATATGCTCCCTTTTAGCTGTTTTGTGTGTATTAACCCCTTCATGCCTTGGCCATTTTCCAGTTTCTTTTTTTTTTCTCCCCTTCTTTCAAGAGACATAACATTTTTATTTTTCTGTCAATATAGCAGTATGAGATATTGTTTTTTGCGGGATGAGTTGTACGTTTGAAAGACAACATTGATTTTACCATATATTATAATGGAAAATGGGGAAAAAATGCCAAACAACTACAATTCCACAATTTTGGGGGGGGGGGGTTGCATTCACCATGTTAGCTATATGGTAAAATCTCTATGTAGAAACAGGACGACAATTTTCTCTGTATGAAACGTAAGTCGCTGCAAAAGTCCCTGGCAGGGGGTAGGAGGGAGCAGCTGGGTCAAGAGTTGAAGAGGGGAATGATAAATGCAGGGACAAGAAACTTCCTGTTTCTACATACAGTAGAGCAGAGAAGAGACAAGAATTAGCTGTGAAGAAAGGAAAATGAGCAACTGTAAGTACACAGTGCCATATAATGTGATGATTGCAATATAGTAAGAGGATAAAACTTTGATGGGAGGAGTGCTTCTTTAAAGGAAAGCTATCATCACAACTTTACAATGTAAGCCTATGGAGCCTTTTTCTTTGTTCTCTCGCTCCATAGGCTTGCATTTAAAAAAAAAAAAAAAAAACCTTCCAGGTCACACAAAGCGCAGTGTGATCCACATAGTCTGAATTGTCATCACGTGACTCGAAAGAAGACCAAAGCAGCGTTCTGTACTGGAGACAACGATGAGAGGCAAGTACATTAACAAACAGACACTGCAATCATACATAGGTTTAAAGCTAACTTGTCAGCAGGATTTTGCAAAGTAAACCACAGGACTTGTCAGGTTTCCACTGTTAAACTGATTAAAATGATACCTCGGGTGAAGAAATCCGTCTTGTGGTTCTTGTGTTATCAGTGTTAGAAGTGTTCAGTTAATGATATGCCTGTGCTCTGGGGCGTAACTGTGGGCACAGTCTTATCTTCCTGCTCTAAGCCAGAGAAACCAAGGACAGACCTGCCCACAGGCCGCCCTGAAGCACAATCATGTTCCTCATCATGAAGACAGAGAGAGAGAGACAGACTGCTTCGGGGAGGCCTGTGGGCAGGTCTCTTCTTGGTTTATCTGGTTTAGAGCAGGAAGATAAGACTCTGCCTACAGTCCTGCCCCGAAGCACGGGCATATCATTAACTGAAAACTTCTAACACAGATTACACAGGAACCACAAGACAGATTTCTTCAACCCAGGTATTATGTTAAGCAGTTTAACAGCACCAACCTGAGAATGCCTGAAGTTTACTTAGCAAAATCCTGCTGACAAGTTTGCTTTAAGGAAAATAGTGAATGCTAATGCTCCTTTAAGAAGGCATTTACAGATTATCTGTTCTCCCCATTCATTCCTAGCTTCAGGGTCCCTTTATTGCTATACAACATTAAATATACAGAATACCAATTACAGAGAGGTAAAGTGTATTTACATTCCCTCCAATCTCATCAAATATAACACCAGATTCTTCCTTTATAAGGCAAAAAGACTACAATATTTACAGAGACTCAGTGAAGCATAGATCATTGATACATTATTCAGACATTTTGGGCTCTGTGCTAGCAGTGTAGTTCCTCTGCTCATAAAAACACATGTGCAGATTTATGGTTGCCCACTTGGGTTTGCTATAATAACGTCACATCCAAGACAAACTCCGAAGAAGGACGATGCCAGTGCTGTGCAAACGTTTACTGCTGGTATGGCTGAAAGATAGCATCAACACAGCAAATAAACCACACGAAGACGACATATTAAGTGCAAACAAACAAGAAGACCCTTCATTGTGCATCTAGGTCAAGGTTGTATAATAAATTGCTAAATCTCAACTATGACCTAAACTGCACATCCTTTACCAGCAAGCAACATATAACATTAAGGCAAACTCCTACATACATTCTGTATTAACGCTTCATCTGTTCACTTTTTTTCCATTGTAATCTTATTGTGAGTATATATTTTTTCTTTCCAATTAAAAAGGGGGCTATCTAGTTTGAATAGAAAAAAAAAATCTTACAAAATGTGTAAGGCTGTGGTTCCACGGTCCGGAACCACAGCGCTTTGGACGGAGCGGAAATTCCGCACCGCCCAAAGCTCCGCCCCCTTTTTGACGCGCGCTCTTTCCGGATGTGTTCCGGACACCTCCGGAAACACATCCGGACAGAACGCAGGGCTGCATAGCCCTGTGTTATTTCCGTTGCGGCGACGCAGCGTCGCCGCAACGGGCTAGGACATGCTGCGGTCTGAAAAGACGCGCCGCATGTCCGGATACGCAGGTCTTCCGCCTGCGTGTTTTACAGCATAGTGGAGACGGGATTTCTTGAAATCCCGTCCACTATGCTGTAACATCTGGACGCTGCGTGTTTGACGCTGCGCCAACGCACAGAGTCAAACACGCAGCATTTCCTGAAGCATTCCGGATCGTGGAAACTCACCCTAAACCGGTGATATGTACAACTTACTCAAATATTCCTATTAACAAAGATGCCTTGGTATCATGGTATCAGCAACAATCCAAGCAGCTCCACACAGGTGGTCAGTTCCTATGTCGGCACACGATCGGTGCGGTGTTGACTGGCCTATTTGAACAGATAGAGTGACCCCATAGAAGGGGGCTGGTAGAGCTATCGGAGTGACACTCTGGTGGCAGCTTTACACACAGCACTGGTCACGTGCCAACACAGAAATCGCTTAAACATTTTCTTTTAGCTCAAAGCATGAAGAATATTTCAGGATTCCCATCACTTGGGACTACATGCGAGACCCCCTGTATCGATGGCTCTATTGGGTCTACAATCCCCATCCACAAAATGGAACTATTGGCTGGAAGAACAATGGAATGATAGAGTTCCTTGATTACTGCTCTTGGGTTTGGCCTTATGTATTGTGGTACACCAAAGGGGGTCTTGCTGGATGGGAGATATATTTCTCCCAGTAGGCTAAGGTTTGGTCAGGATATTCCCTGATCACAAGGACCTGTGATGAGGTCATAGTCACGTGAGCAGATCAGCTGATGTGTACCTCACCTGTGGGTGTGGACTAGGCCTATTTAACAAAGAGCTGTTGTAGTATGTGGGTGTGGAAGGAAGGAGTTTGGCTGGAGTCAGCCTGGAAGAAGTGATTTCTGTTACAGTGTGTCAGGGAGCACCAGGAAGTCAGTACCAGACCACCCGGGAATAGCACCTGGCGGTGCCTGCTAGCCTGCAGCCACTTAGTTAAGCCCGTCCCAACAAGGGTGAGTCTGGGACCAGTGGTTCTCCAAACTGGAGTATGTTATGTTCTGTTTTTGATTTTGTTATCTGGACTTTTGAACCCGGCATTAAAAACCACTGAACTTTGAACTAAAAGTCTGTGTATTGCCTCATTACTGCGGCCCGGCCCCTGCCTACCAGAGCGGATCCCTACAGTTGGTGGAGAATGCGGGCACAAGCAGTGAGGTCAGGCTTTTTTTTTTTCTTTTTCCTCTGCATGACAGTCAATGTCCTGGGTGAAAAAAGTAACGCAAAACCCGGTGGAGAACTGTCCGGAGATGGAGAGCACGGTAAAAATGCTTGTGGAGGCCATGCAACAGCAGCAGCTGGCTACGCAGCAGCAACAGCATGCTATGCAGCAGCAACAGCAGGCTATGCAGCAGCAGTAGGCTATACAGCAGCAGGCTATGGAGCAGCAACAAGAAACCAACAGTCTACTGATGCAGCACATTACAGCGCCGCAGACAGCAGGAGCTGCCCCGGGACGTCAGGAGGTCTGGAAAGCGGTACGCACAGTGATTCCTAAAATGGAGAAATCAGATGACGTCGAGGGTAACCGGAGAGGTTTGAAGGCGTGGCTGAGAGGGAGATACTACCCCGGGACCAGTGGGCCGAAATCGTGGCTCCGTTTTTGGCTCCAGGACCTGCGAAAGCCTATAGGAACCTACAACCCGAGCAACAGAGAGACTACGAGATCGTCAAGGGTGAGATACTCGCACGTCTTGGGGTAAATGTCTTGGTCCGGGCCAAGCGGGTACACCAGTGGATGTTTTCCCCTTCCGAACCAGCTTGGTCCCAGTATTATGACTTGATACACCTGGTAGAAAAGTGGTTGCAGCCGGAGGTGTTGTCACCCAGCGCTATGCTGGATCGCATAGTAACTGATCAGTTCTGGAGAACTTTGCCCCACACCCTTCAAACATGGGTTGGACAGGCAGCCCCGACTGATGGCCTCCAGATGGTAGACCTCATTGAAAGATATGGGGCTACCAAGGAGATACAGGAAGAGACTACCCGGAAGGTAACGAGTAAATTCCCCAACCCTTCACCCGCCGCTCGGCGAGCAGAGACTCGGAAGGCCGCCCAGGACGGGTCTGGGGACGAAAGGGGCCCCATAATCTGTTGGTGGTGCCAAGAACCAGGACATGTGAGAGCTGATTGCCCCCACCTGACTGAGCCCATGGACACAAACTATGGGTACTATCAGTCTCACTATGCCGAACATATGTGTGCAGTGGGCAAACCAGAGGGACCCAATACAAACCATTTGTGTAAAGTGGAGGTGGAGGGTAACCCTGCTGTGGCTCTACTGGACTCAGGGAGTCTCGTGACCCTAATACGAGCCAGCCACGTCCAGCGAGTATACTGGTCGGAAAATGGGTGTGTTGTGTATAAATGGGGACCTAAAACATTATCCTACCGCCCTGGTGATGATAAACACGCCAGCGGGAAGGAGGTGCCACGAGGTGGGGGTGGTGGTTAATTTGCATTATGATGTAATAATGGGTAGAGATTTTCCGTTATTTTCTGTGCTTTGGCCTGTAATTACCCCTTACACGGAGCAATCGTCGGCACCAGTGGCAACCAGGTAGCATTCTCCAGAAATCGGGCATGAACCTGGTGGCCCAGAGGAAGATGTGCTGACGGTAGGAATACCTGTTCCTTCGGTGGAGGAAAAACCCTCTCCTATAGAAGTGTTAGCTGGAGAGGGAACCCCAACAACCCGGGGCAGCTACAGTATTTCCCCGATTCGAGCTGAACCAAGATTTGCTGTATCGGGTTGAGAAAATACGTGAGGAAATTGTCGTGCAATTGCTGGTACCTCAGTCCTATCATAGGTTGGTAATGGACTTAGCGCATGCGCATATACTGGGGGACATTTGGGTCAAAAGAAAACCCTGGATTGAATTCTACAACGGTTTTACTGGCTAGGGGTCTATGAAGAAGTATAACGGTATTGTAACTCTTGTCCCGTGTGCCAGGTAACCAGTCCGCAGCATCATTTTCAGAGTCCCTTGGTACCATTACCAATTATAGAGGTCCCGTTTGAGAGAATAGCCATGGATCAGGTGGGGCTTGTTAATAAATCAGCAAGGAGTCACCAACACATCCTCGTAGTTCTAGATTACACTACCAGGTATCCTGAGGCCATTCCCCTGCGCAACACCTCCGCCAAACTTATCGCCAAAGAACTCATGGGTATGTTTTCCCGTGTGGGAATCCCTCAAGAAATCTTAACAGACCAGGGAACCCCCTTTTGTCCAAAATCATGAAGGAACTCTGTCACTTTTAAATGTTAAACAGTTGCGCACATCGGTCTATCATCCCCAAACAATCGGGCTGGTAGAAAGGTTCAATAAGACCCTGAAGAATATGTTGAAAAAAGCAGTCTCTAAAGATGGTAAGGACTGGGATCTCTTGTTGCCATACCTAATGTTTGCAGTGCAGGAGGTGCCCCAGGCATCTACGGGTTCTCGCCCTTCGAACTATTATATGGCAGACATCCCCGAGGCTTACTCGATACAGCTAAAGAGGCCTGGGAGAACCAAGCAACTCCCCACAAAAGTGTGATAAAACATGTGGCAAAAATGCATAAGAGAATGGAGACAGTCCTACCATTAGTCCGAGAACATATGGAAGCAGCACAAAGGTCGCAGAGGCAGGTCTATTACCGGGAGGCACGGCTAAGGTCCTTTAACCCTGGGGATCGGGTGTTTGTACTTGTGCCTACAGTGGACAGTAAGTTCCTTGCAAGGTGGCAGGGACCCTACGAGATTATGGAGAAGGTGGGTCCAGTAAACTATAAGGTACACTGTTATGTTTAGATAGCTGAGGAGAAAAAGCAAAAACGGTAATACACCAGAGAGGCTGGAACCTATTGGATTGCAGTAACCTGAACAAACCACACAACTAGAGGTAGCCGTGGAGCGTTCCTATGTTGATCCTAGACGCCTCGTCACAGCCTAAGAGATAACTACACCTAAAGGCAGAAAGATGAAAGCTATCTGCCCCGGAGCAGATCCCCAAAGAAAATAGGAAGCCCCCAAACATATAATGGCGTTTAGACAAGAAGATAGCACGGAAACAGACAGAAAATAGAATGAGCAAACGTTGGGGCACAATCTGTCTAGACAGAAGAGTACAGGAAAGAATTCTGACTGCAATCCAACAAAAACCCTAAAAAATACCAGCACTTCTGATTGCCAAAAAACCTGAGATCACACGATCTCTACCACCTAAATCAGATCTCTGGTGTAACAAAACAAAGCCGCAGCCACTGAAAAAACAGGAAAAAGCAAATGAACAAATAACAGTGGCTACAGATAAATTGAGAGGAGCACAGGCCCCAGGAGGGGACCCGGCTGACCTCCACAAAAGTGCAGAAAACTATGAAAAAAGCAAGCAAAAAAAGAAAAGCAGAAGATATCTTATCTGAAAGCAGCAGGTGCAGGCAAGACTCCAGCAACTTCCAAATGAACCAGGAACCACAATTGAGACAAGAACAATTGATCACCGGTGACCATCATGGGAGGGAACCTCCCTTATATCAGTCCAGTCAGTGATTCCAGATTGCCATTCCTCGCTGAAAGGTTCAGTACTGTCTGTAACCACCAGAGGGAGCCTCTGCTCAGAAACCATCTCTAGCACAATCACAACAGTACCCCCCCCTTGAGGAGGGGTCACAGAACCCTCACTTGTGCAACCAGGCCGATCAGGATGAGCTCGGTGATAGGCACGTATCAGTCTCCTAGCATGGATGTCCGAAGCAAACACCCATGAATTGTCCTCCTGACCATAACCTCTCCACTTAACCAAATACTGGAGTTTCCGTCTAGAAAAATGAGAATCCAATATTTTCTCAACCACATACTCCAGATTGCCCTCAACCAAAACAGGGTCAGGAGGCGCAGCCATAGGAACCACTGGCTCGACACACCTCTTCAATAAGGACTTGTGGAACACGTTATGGATCTTAAATGTCCCTGGAAGAAGCAAACGGAAGGAAACCGGATTAAGAATCTCCATGATCTTATAAGGTCCAATGAACCTAGGCTTAAACTTTGGAGATGCAACCCTCATAGGGATATTTCTTGAGGACAACCAAACCAAGTCCCCCACTTTAAACCGAGGACCATCAGTCCTATGCCGGTTGGCAAACCGCTGGGCCTTCTCCTGAGAGAGAGACAACCTCTCCACTACCTGGTCCCAAATCTGCAGCATACGCTCCACAACAGAGTCAATACCCGGACAGACAGAAGCCTCCGCCTGTCCCGAAGAAAATCGAGGGTGAAACCCAGAATTTCAGAAAAATGCAGACATCAAGGTGGCAGAGCTAGCCCTATTATTAAGAGCAAACTCAGCCAAAGGCAAAAAAGAGACCCAGTCATCTTGATCAGCAGACACAAAACATCTCAAATAAGTCTCCAAGGTCTGGTTTGTTCTCTCGGTTTGTCCATTGGTCTGAGGATGAAATGCAGAGGAGAAAGATAATTGAACACCAAGTTTAGAACAAAATGTCCTCCAAAATCTGGAAACAAACTGGACTCCTCTGTCAGACACAATGTTCTCTGGAATGCCGTGCAACCGAACCATGTGCTGAAGGAACAAAGGCACCCACTCGGAGGAGGAAGGCAACTTAGGTAATGGCACAAGATGTATCATCTTGGAAAACCTATCACAGATTGCTGGTATGAATGTGCTAGAGATGGTTTCTGAGCTTAGGCTCCCTCTGGTGGTTACAGACAGTACTGAACCTTCCAGCGAGGAATGGCAATCTGGGATCACGGACTGGTCTGATATAAGGGAGGTTCCCTCCCATGATGGTTGCCGGTGATCAATTGTTCTTGTCTCAATTGTGGTTCCTGGTTCATTTGGAAGCTTGCTGAGTCTTGCCTGCATCTTCTGCTATCAGATAAGATATTTCTGCTTTTATTTTTGGGCTTGCTTTTTGCATTGTTCCCTGCACTTCTGTGGAGGTCAGCCAGGTCCCCTCCGGGGGCTTGTGCTCCTCTCAGTTTAACTGGAGCCACTGTTGTTTGTTCATTTAATTTTTCCTGTTAGTTTTGTTACACCAGAGAACTGATTTAGGTGGTAGAGGTCATGTGATCTCAGGTGTTTTTGCAATCAGTAGTGTTGGTATTTTTTAGGGGTTTTTTTGGATTGCAGTGAGTATCCTTTCCTGTACTTTTCTGTCCAGACAGATTGGGCCCCAGCGTTTGCTCATTCAATTTTCTGTCTGTGTCCGTGTTTCTTCTTGTCTAACAGCCATTACATGTTTGGGGGCTTCCTTTTTTCTTTGGGGATCTGCTCCGGGGCATATAGCTTTCATCTTTCTGCCTTTAGGTGTAGTTATCTCTCAGGCTGTGACGAGGCGTCTAGGATCAACGTAGGAACGCTCCACGGCTACCTCTAGTTGTGTGGTTAGTTCAGGTTACTGCAATCCAATAGGTTCCAGCCTCTCTGGTGTATTGCCGTTTTTGCTTATTCTCCTCAGCTACCAAAACATAACAGTATCACCGCCCAAAACTGAAATTATATGGTACTCACAGAAGGGAAAAATAGTGTGGAAAAAAAAATTTGTCAGAGTTGTCAGAGATTTTTTTTTTTCCTATTTGTTGCATTTTTTTTCCCTCTTTTTCTCTGGGTGCTGAGGAGGATTTTTTTTTCTCTCAATGGAGCTTGCACAGTTGTCTGGCCGTGTGGATCAGCTTGCCACTGAGGTTCGGAGTATTGCTATCTATCTTGCTGGGTTGCCGGTTGTGGAACCTAGGATTCGCATGCCAGATTTGTTTTTGGGGGATCGGGCTAAATTTCTGAATTTCAAAAATAACTAAGTTGTTTTTGCCTTAAAGTCTAAGTCCTCAGGGAACGCAGCACAGCAGGTTCAAATTGTCATCTCTCTCCTGCGCGGCAATACTCAGGATTGGGCTTTTTCCCTGACACCTGGGGATCCTGTTTTGAATGATATTGATGTATTTTTTCTGGCTCTGGGGTTATTGTACGATGAACCTAATGTCACTGATCAAGCTGAAAAAACCTTGTTGGCATTAAGTCAGGGTCTTGAAGACGCTGAGTTGTACTGTCAGAAATTCTGAATGTGGGCAGTCCTGACCAAATGGAATGATGATGCTTTGGCAGCCCTTTTTTGGAAGGGGCTGTCAGAGAATGTAAAGGATGTTATGGTGGGATTCCCTGCTCCCGTGAGCGCAGAGGTATGCGTGAGATAGTGTTGCCTGGTGAGCCAGCTTCTGAGCCCATGCAGTGTGATAGAGTGGTGTCTGGGGCACAGCGTCATGAGTTACGAAAGCGCAATGGGTTATGTTTCTACTGTGGTGACGCCTCTCATGCTATTTCAGTCTGCCCTAAGCGGGGAAGACGTTTTGCACGCTCAGTTGTCTTGGGTAGTGTTCAGACTAAATTTCTGTTGACTGTTACCTTGATTTGCTCCATGTCCATATTTTCTGCTCTGGCTTTTATTGATTCAGGAGCAGCTATTAACCTGATGTATTTTGACTTTGCCAAACGTTGTGGGTTTCCCATGATACCCCTGCGGAAGTCTATTCCCCTACTGGGCATTGATTCTACCCCTTTGGCGGAGAATAAACCCCAGTTTTCTACTCAGGTGATAATGAGGGTTGAACCAGATCATCAGGAGAGTTGCAAATTTCTGGTGCTGTATAATCTGCATGACATTAGTGTACTAGGGTTCCCTTGGTTACAGTCTCATAATCCTGTTTTGGATTGGAAATCTGTGTCTGTGACCAGTTGGGGCTGCCAATGTGTTAATACTGACACTCCTGTTTTTTCTGCCTCTCCCCAGTCTCAGGATGTTCCTGACTTTTTGACTGATTTTTCTGATGTGTTTAGTGAAAGTAAATCTGCATCCTTGCCCCCTCACAGGAGCTATGATTGCGCTATTGAATTAGTGCCTGGTGGTAAATTTCCTAAAGGTCGCCTTTTTAACTTGTCTGTACCTGAACACGATGCTATGCGATCTTATATCAAGGAGTCATTGGAGAAGGGTCATATCAGACCATCCTCTTCACCCTTGGGTGCCGGTTTTTTCTTTGTGGCCAAAAAGGATGGTTCATTGAGGCCGTGTATTGATTATCGTCTCTTGAATAAGATCACTGTGAAGTATCAATATCCGTTACCCTTGATTTCTGACCTGTTTTCCAGGGTGAAAAGTGCTAGTTGGTTTACCAAGCTTGACCTCAGGGGGGCGTATAACCTTATTCGCATTAAGCACGGGGATGAATGGAAGACGGCATTTAATACCCCAGAGGGGCATTTTGAGTACCTGATGATGCCCTTTGGGCTCACTAATGCTCCTTCCGTCTTCCAATCCTTCATGAATGACATCACACTCTTCTTCCACTGGTCTGGGACAAACAATTTCCCAATAGGGCAGCGCTCAGGTTTATCCTTCTGGCACCCTTCCAGAGCCAGTCTCAAATTGGGCGAGATGGCGGAAAGAATTACACCCTCTTTCAAAATAACAGTAGGATCAGATAACTCAGGAGAGTCTGCAAAGAAACTCCTCGAGAGGGCATCCGCCTTAACATTCTTAGTGCCAGGAAGAAAAGAAACAACAAAATTACAACGTGTGAAAAACAAGGCCCACCTGGCCTGTCTAGGATTAAGTCGCTTGGCTGATTCAAGATAAACCAGGTTCTTATGGTCCGTGAGGACCACCGCCTGATGTTTGGCTCCTTCCAGCCAATGTCTCCACTCTTCAAAGGCCCACTTCATGGCCAATAACTCCCGATTACCCACGTCATAATTACGTTCAGTTGGAGAAAATTTTCGAGAGAAAAAGGCACAAGGGTTACTCTTAGAGGTCTCTGGATCCCTTTGGGACAAAACGGCACCTGCCCCAATCTCAGAGGCATCAACCGCCACCTGAAACGGCAGAGAAACATCAGGCTGCCGTAGAACAGGAGCAGAAATGAATCTCTGCTTAAGTTACTGAAATGCAGAAACTGCCTCAGGAGGCCAATTCACCACATCGGAACCCTTTTTGGTCAGATCAGTCAATGGTTTAACAATACCAGAGAAATTACCAATAAATTTACGATAAAAATTGGCAAAACCCAAAAATCTCGAAGAGCCTTTAGTGAAGTAGGTTGGACCCAATCACAGATGGCCTGAACCTTGACCGGGTCCATTTCAATAACAGACGGAGACAAAATGAATCCCAGAAATGAGACCACCTGTATGCCAAAAAGACACTTTGATCCCTTCACCTACAGTGCATTGTCTCTCAAAATCTGGAACACAGTCCGAACATGTTTCATATGAGAGTCCCAGTCATTGGAAAAAATCAAGATATCATCCAAATAAACAATCAGAAATTTATCCACAAAATCCCTGAAAATATCATTCATGAAGAATTGGAAGACGGAAGGAGCATTAGTGAGCCCAAAGGGCATCACCAGGTACTCAAAATGCCCCACTGGGGTATTAAACGCCGTCTTCCATTCATTCCCGTGCTTAATACGAATAAGGTTATACGCCCCCCCTGAGGTCAAGCTTGGTAAACCAACTAGCACTTTTCACTCTGGAAAACAGGTCAGAAATCAAGGGTAACGGATATTGATATTTCAGTGATCTTATTCAGGAGGCGATAATCAATACACGGCCTCAATGAACCATCCTTTTAGGCCACAAAGAAAAAACCGGCGCCCAAGGGTGAAGAGGATGGTCTGATATGACCCTTCTCCAATGACTCCTTGATATAAGATCGCATATCATCGTGCTCAGGTACAGATAAATTAAAAAGGCGACCTTTAGGAAATTTACCACCAGGCACTAATTCAATAGCGCAATCGTAGCTCCTGTGAGGGGGAAAGGATGCAGATTTACTTTCACTAAACACATCAGAAAAATCAGTCAAAAAGTCAGGAACATCCTGAGACTGGGAAGAGGCAGAAAAAACAGGAGTGCCAGCATTAACAAATTGGCAGCCCCAACTGGTCACAGACACAGATTTCCAATCCAAAACAGGATTATGAATCTGCAACCAAGGGAAACCCAGAACAATAATGTCATGCAGATTATGCAACACCAGAAATTTGCAACTCTCCTGATGATCTGGTTCAACCCTCATTATCACCTGAGTAGAAAATTGGGGTTTATTCTCCGCCAAAGGGGTAGAATCAATGCCCAGTGGGGGAATAGACTTCCTCAGGGGTGTCATGGGAAAGCCACAACGTTTGGCAAAGTCGAAATCCATCAGGTTAATAGCTGCTCCTGAATCAACAAAAGCCTGAGCCGAAAATGTGGACATGGAGCAAATCAAGGTAACAGTCAACAGAAATTTAGTCTGAACACTACGCAAGACAACTGAGTGCGCAAAACGTCTTCCCCGCTTAGGGCAGATGGAAATAGCATGAGAGACGTCACCACAGTAGAAACATAGAATCATTGAGACCAGAGGATACAGGGAATCCCACCATAACGTCCTTTACATTCTCTGACAGACTCTTCCGAAAAAGGGCTGCCAAAGCATCATCATTCCATTTGGTCAGGACTTCCCACTTTCGAAATTTCTGACAGTACAGTTCAGTGGCTTCACAGCCAACAAGGTCTTCTCAGCCTGATCAGTGACATTAGGTTCATCGTACAACAAACCCAGAGCCTGAAAAAATACATCAACATCATTCAAAACAGGATCCCCAGGTGACAGGGAAAGAGCCCAATCTTGAGGGTCGCCGCGCAGGAGAGAGATGACAATTTGAACCTGCTGCGCTGCGTTCCCTGAGGACTTAGGCTTTAATGCAAAAAATAACTTACAGTTATTTTTGAAATTCAGAAATTTAGCCCGATCCCCCAAAAACAAATCTGGCATGGGGATCCTAGGTTCTACAATCGGCAACCCAGCAAGATAGGAAGCAATACTCCGAACCTCAGTGGATAGCTGATCCATACGGCCAGACAACTGTGCAAACTCCATTGAGAGAAAAAAAAAATCCTCCTCAGCACCCAGGGAGAAAGAGGGAAAAAATGCAACAAACAAAAAAAAAAAAAAGTCTCTGACAACTCTGACAACTTTTTTCTTTCCACACTATTTTTCCCTTCTGTGAGTGCCATATAATTTTAGTTTTGGGCCGGTGATACTGTTATGTTTAGATAGCTGAGGAGAAAAAGCAAAAACGGTAATACACCAGAGAGGCTGGAACCTATTGGATTGCAGTAACCTGAACTAACCACACAACTAGAGGTAGCCGTGGAGCGTTCCTACGTTGATCCTAGACGCCTCGTCACAGCCTGAGAGAAAACTACACCTAAAGGCAGAAAGATGAAAGCTATCTGCCCCGGAGCAGATCCCCAAAGAAAATAGGAAGCCCCCAAACATAAAATGGCGGTTAGACAAGAAGATAGCACGGACACAGACAGAAAATAGAATGAGCAAACGTTGGGGCCCAATCTGTCTAGACAGAAGAGTACAGGAAAGAATTCTGACTGCAATCTAACAAAAACCCTAAAAAATACCAGCACTTCTGATTGCCAAAAAACCTGAGATCACACGATCTCTACCACCTAAATAAGATCTCTGGTGTAACAAAACAAAGCCGCAGCCACTGAAAAAACAGGAAAAAGCAAATGAACAAATAACAGTGGCTACAGATAAATTGAGAGGAGCACAGGCCCCAGGAGGGGACCCGGCTGACCTCCACAAAAGTGCAGAAAACTATGAAAAAAGCAAGCAAAAAAAGAAAAGCAGAAGATATCTTATCTGAAAGCAGCAGGTGCAGGCAAGACTCCAGCAACTTCCAAATGAACCAGGAACCACAATTGAGACAAGAACAATTGATCACCGGCGACCATCATGGGAGGGAACCTCCCTTATATCAGTCCAGTCAGTGATTCCAGATTGCCATTCCTCGCTGAAAGGTTCAGTACTGTCTGTAACCACCAGAGGGAGCCTCTGCTCAAAAACCATCTCTAGCACATTCACAACAGTACACCAACCAGGACGGAGAAAACCCGAACAGGTATACCATGTAAATTTGCTCAAACCCTGGAAAGACAGACCACGTTGGTGAGGATTGCCCCCGGCCTGCATTTCCCATAGAGAAGGCTCCCTTGCCTCAGGAGGAGGCAAGAGAAGTCCTCTCCACTGTCAAAATAGCAGACACCCTGTCTCCTAGACAAGTTCAGGAGGTACGAGAGTTTGTTAACCGAAATACCAATGTTTTTTCAGAACTCCCTGGGCATACCTCCCTCATCCAATATGACATTGTCACGGAGCCGCAGGCCAAAGTCCGACTAAAGCCCTATCGGGTACCCGAGGCCCGGCGACAAGCCATCTCGGAAGAGGTAAAAAAGATGCTGCAGTTAGGGGTCATTGAAGAGTCTCAGAGTGAGTGGGCCAGCCCAATAGTCTTAATACCAAAGCCAGATGGGACACTAAGGTTCTGTAATGACTTCAGAAAACTGAATGAAATTTCTAAGTTTGACGCCTACCCCATGCCCCAGGTCGATGAGTTAATAGAGCGGTTTGGGCAGGCCCGGTATTTTTCAGTCATTGACCTCACAAAAGGTTATTGGCAGGTGCCCCTAACAAAAGCGGCGAGAGAGAAAACGTCTTTTGTAACACCCGAGGGACTGTTCCATTATACAGTCCTACTAGGGTTGAGCATTCCGATACTGCAAATATCGGGTATCGGCCGATATTGGCTGTATCGGAATTCCGATTCCGAGTTCCGATATTTTCGTCATATCGGATACCGGAATCGGGATTGTCACTGTCACTGTCAGTGTCCGTCGGTCGGGTCTGTCAGGAGTCAGCGGCACTTACCTGGCAGAAGATCTCCGGCGGTCACGTCCTGGACTGCTTCATGGCCGCCATCATCTTTCCCCGGCGGTCACATGCAGTTTCTCGCGATAACTGCAGTGACTGCTGGGTAATCCCGGCCGTAAAGCAGTCAGTCCGATGACGTCACCGCCGGGGAAGCAGGTAATCAGCTGTGCTGCGTCGGGATGACAGGCTCTGCCTGTCATTGCGATGTAGCACAGCTGGATCGTCGTGGGACACTCGTTACTATGGACTGCGTCGGACAGATGGTATACTGTTGGTTTTTTTTTTTTCTTTTTTTACAGGAGATCGATGGCGTCGCAGGAATGAGTGTATAATACAATTAATGAAAACTGTGTTGTCTCTTTTATTTCATTAAAAGACTTTTTTCTTGCTTTGTCTTTTTTTTATACATTTAATAACTTTGGGATTAATAATGGATCGGTGTCTTATTGACACCTCTCCATTATTAACCGGGCTTATTGTCACCGTGCAATCAACGGTGACATTAACCCCTTATTACCCCACTTGCCACCGCTACAGGGCAGTGGGAAGAGCCGGGTAAAGTGCCACCAATTGGCACATCTTTTGATGCGCCAAATGTGGGGCTGCTGTAGCCTGGTATTATCAGGCTGTTGAGGGCCAAAATCCATGGGCCTTGACAGTCTTTTAATACCAGGCCGCAGCAGTCTGCATTTTACTTGGCTGGTTAACAAAAATAGGGGGACCCCTACGCCGTTTTTTTTTCGAGGGGATCCCCTATTTTTGTTAACCAGCCAAGCTAAGCAGACTGCTGTGGCCTGGTATTATCAGGCTTGCAAGGTCCATGGATATTGGATCCTTACCAGCCTGAAAAACCAGGCCTCAGCGGTCTGCTTCATCTGGCTGGTTAACAAAAATAGGGGGGACCCCACGCCAATTTTTTTCGAGGGGATCCCCTATTTTTGTTAATCAGCCAAGATATGCAGACTGCTGTGGCCTGGTATTATCAGGCTGGCAAGGTCCATGGATCTTGGCTCCTTAACAGCCTGAAAATCCAGGCCTCAGCGGTCTGCTTCATCTGGCTGGTTAACAAAAATAGGGGGGACCCCACGCCATTTTTTTTTCGAAGGGAACCCCTATTTTTGTTAATCAGTTCCCTCTGACGTCACTGATGGTGTCCCTGGCTGACCTGAAGTGAAAGTGGAAAGCAATCAATTAAGCTTTCCACTTCCTCTCCTGTCAGCCAGGAGAGGAGCTCATTCATTTGGGGGTTTACTGTGAGGCTGCAGCATTAGCTGCGGTCCCTGCAGTAAACATTAACCCTTTCTGAAGGATTACACCGTGGGACCTGACTGTGCATGGGATAGGTAAGAATAATTTTGCTTTATTATTTTATTTTTATTACAGGAAATGGTTTTAGCAGGTAAATAAAATATGGTCAAAAACTGTGTGATTATTTCATTAAACTTCTTTTTTATTAAAGTGTGTGTGTTTGATTTTTCTTTCATACAATAGGATTAATAATTGATAGTTGTCTAATTGACAGCTCTCAATTATTAACCTGGCTTAAAGTGACCTTTCAATTGCAAGGTCATTTTAACCCCTTATTAACCCATTCGCCACCGCTACAGGGCAATGGGAATAGACGGGCAAAGTGCCAGAAAGGGCAAATCTAATTAGAGATTTGCCCTTTCTGGGGTGTCTGGGGGCAGATTTTAGTAGCCGGGGGGGGGGGGGCCAAAAATAATGGTCCCTCTCTGGGCTATTATTATCTGCCCCCACTCACTGGCTTTGTCTGTCTGGTTGCGAAAATAGGGCGGGAGCCCACGCATTTTTTTTCAGCAATTTTACACCTCATATATATATATACATGTCATTGAGTTTGTGACACATATATATATATATTTATAGTTCATACACTTCTACATAGTATAATAGCCGCTAATTCAATTGCCGGCTTTTGTGAAAATGCAGAACCCGACATGAAATGACACTTGGTTTACATAGAGTTAACCATGTCTTTTCATGTAGTTTGATATCTGATTTGCACAAACAATTACATGAGTGTAAGTGTGCAAAATTTCACACCTGTAGGGGTTAATTAAAGGTGTAAATTCGTAGCAAAAAAGGCCGTTTTTTTTACAACGAATTTACACCTTTAATTAACCCCTACAGGTGTGAAATTTTGCACACTTACACTCATGTAATTGTTTGTGCAAATCAGATATCAAACTACATGAAAAGACATGGTTAACTCTATGTAAACCAAGTGTCATTTCATGTCGGGTGCTTCTGTCTTTTCACAAAAGCCGACTTTACCCGGCAATTGAATCAGAGGCTATTTTACTATGTAGAAGTGTATAAACTATAAATATATGTATATATATATATATATATATATATATGTCACAATGACATTATATATATATATATATATATATATATATATATGTATTCTATGTGTGTATATTTAGTGTTTACAAGGAAAGAAAGAGGTTTTTTTAGTTACGATATTTTGTTCCCATAGACTTACATTGGATTTCCGGTATCGGTATCGGGTATCGCCGATATTTTAATGGTATCGGCGATACCATTCCGATTCCGATACTTTTGGATATCGGAAAGTATCGCTCAACTCTAAGTCCTACCCTTCGGGTTGCATGGCGCTCCAGCGACATTCCAGAGGTTAATGGACATTGCTCTTCGTCCTCATCGCCGATATGCTGCGGCCTATCTGGACGATATTGTGGTGTACAGTTCAGACTGGGAAAGTCACTTGGCAAAGGTACAGGCGGTGATTGATTCTCTGCGACAAGCCGGGCTAACTGCCAACCCAAAGAAGTGTTCCATAGGGCTGGAGGAAGCTCAGTACCTGGGGTATGTAATTGGGAGAGGAGTTCTCAAACCCCAAATAAACAAAGTGGAGGCAATTCAAAACTGGCCCCGTCCCCTCACCACAAAACAAGTGAAAGGGTTTTTGGGGTTAGTGGGATATTACCGGCGGTTTATTCCCAATTTTGCAACCTTGTCGGCACCATTAACTGACTGCCTGAAGGGGAGGAAGTCAGTAATGGTGCGATGGAATGATCAGAATGAAGAAGCGTTTGTAAAGCTAAAAGGGGCACTGTGTGGGTCACCAGTTCTGATCACACCCGACTTCAAAAGAGAATTCATTGTCCAGACTGATGCGTCGGAGGTAGGTCTGGGTGCCGTGTTATCTGAGGAGGTTAACGGGGAGGAGCATCCCATTAGTTTTCTGAGTCGGAAGCTTACTCCAGCTGAAACCAGATACATCATTGTAGAGAGAGAGTGCCTGGCCATCAAATGGGCACTGGAGTCACTGCGCTACTATCTGTTGGGGCGAACGTTTCGTTTGGTAACTGATCATTCCCCTCTGACCTGGATGAGTCAGGCCAAAGAGAGGAATGCCCAAGTCACCAGGTGTTTTTTGTCCCTGCAAAACTTCAAGTTTTCAGTGGAACATCGGGCAGGCAAACTGCAGGGGAACGCAGATGCACTGTCCAGAGTTCACTGTATGTCATGTGTCCACCCTCCTAAGGTTGAACAAAGGGGGGAGGTATGTGGTACACCAAAGGGGGTCTTGCTGGATGGGAGATATATTTCTCCCAGTAGGCTAAGGTTTGGTCAGGATTTTCCCTGATCACAAGGACCTGTGATGAGGTCATAGTCACGTGAGCAGATCAGCTTATGTGTACCTCACCTGTGGGTGTGGACTAGGCCTATTTAACAAAGAGCTGTTGTAGTATGTGGGTGTGGAAGGAAGGAGTTTGGCTGGAGTCAGCCTGGAAGAAGTGATTTCTGTAACAGTGTGTCAGGGAGCACCAGGAAGCCAGTACCAGACCACCCGGGAATAGCAACTGGCGGTGCCTGCTAGCCTGCAGCCGCATAGTTAAGCCCGTCCCAACAAGGGTGAGTCTGGGACCAGTGGTTCTCCAAACTGGAGTATGTTATGTTCCGTTTTTTATTTTGTTATCTGGACTTTTGAACCCGGCATTAAAAAGCCACTGAACTTTGAACTAAAAGCCTGTGTATTGCCTCATTACTGCGGCCCGGCCCCTGCCTACCAGAGCGGATACTTACAGTATGCATAAGTTCTAGCCCGCATGTCTTCCTCTGCTTACTGTCACTGAATTGAAACATTGATTCCTGAGGCTGAACTGACGAGCAATCATATCTCTAATAAAACACAACAATAATATTAAGGCAACTGGTGCTCTGTGCTGGAAAAAATCATGGACTCCGCTCTACGTGCATTCGCCCAATAGTCTTTAGTAAGTGGCCAGCTACTCACATTGTCCGTTCTGTCAGACCGCAGAAATTGTACTGCACTCAGATGTCATCCCAGCACAGTCCGCTGTTTTGCACGCAGTCATAGACTTGCATAGCCGAGTGCGATTCAAATATCAAATCAAACTCCATCATACTGTGATTTTTTTCCCCAGACCACCTGTCCGAAGGAAAAAAAAAAAAATTGGACATGTGCACCGTCCCATAGAATAACATTAGTCTAAGGCCGGGGTCACACTTAACGTATGAAAAATTGATCCGAGTCTCCCTGCTGAGAGCCGCACAAGTGTTCTCCGTATGGTCATCCATGTGTAATGCATTTGCTATGCGATGATGTGATTTTCTCGCACCTATGTATGCATGAGACATCTGTATGACATCCGTATGGCTTTACATTTCTCACTGCTTTACCCCTTTGAATTTAATGGCTCAATGGGCTGAAATGAGGAAAATGTGTGGCGTATTTCTCGCAAGCTACACTGATGGTCCGTTTGGTGTCAGATTTTTTCTTGCACCCATAGACTTGCATTGGAGAGTCTAGGCCGATATACGCGTACAATAGTAGCATGCTGCGATTTCACTCGCACGCAGAATATGCCCGAGAAAAAAAAACGGTGATGGGAGCTGTCCCATTGATTAACACTGGTGCGAATGCTATGCGATGTTTTCTCACATAGCACTCGTCCGTATTCAACGCTAGTGTGACCCCGGCCTAAGTGTGATTCTGTGTTTTGCAGGTAGCACTCGGACTAAACATGCAGCCATGTGCACGAGCCCTTAAATATATTTTTTCATACTGGACAGCCCCAGTTTAGATCTATAAAGGAGTCTGCTGTGCATATGCAGGTATTGTTACATTAAAGGGTCTGAAACTGGAAAAAAAAAAGGCACATGCCGAAGAGAATATATAGGTTGCCATATTGAAAACAATTTGCCTTCTAATGTGTTTATGTGCTAGGCACTTACATTGATGTAGATATACCTTTATTGGTTATAGTAATAGGGTTTCTCTCAGTAAGATAACTCACAAGGTAGTTTTTCTTTATTGCTCTTTCGTCCCCCCAGCCTGCACACCCTTCCTCCTCCCCCTCCTTCTTTCATGAGCCACAACTTTTTTTTATTTTTGGTTCACCATAGTTATTATTCTTGTGAAATGAGTTTTAAATTTAAATTAACCCATTTAATTTAAAAATTAAAATGTACTGAAAAAGAGGAAAAAAAATACAAGTGGGATAAAGAGAAGTTTCAAGGATCAAACACATACAGTATAGACCAAAAGTTTGGATACACCTTCTGATTTACAGATTTTTCTGTATTTTCATAACTATGAAAATTGTAAATTTACACTGAAGGCATCAAAACTATGAATTAACACATGTGGAATTATATACTTAACAAAAAGTGTGAAACAACTGAAATATGTCTTATATTCTAGGTTCTTCAAAGTAGCCACCTTTTGCTTTGATGACTGCTTTGCACACTCTTGGGATTCTCTTGATGAGCTTCAAGAGGTAGTCACCGGAAATGGTTTTCACTTCACAGGTGTGCCCTGTCAGGTTTAATAAGTGGTATTTCTGGCCGTATAAATGGGGTTGGAACCATCAGTTGAGTTGTGCAGAAGTCTGGTGGATACACAGCTGATAGTCCTATTGAATAGACTTAGAATTTGTATTATGGTAAGAAAAAAGCAGCTAAGTAAAGAAAAACGAGTGGCCATCATTACTTTAAGAAATGAAGGTCAGTCAGTCCGAAAAATTGGGAAAACTTTGAAAGTGTCCCCAAGTGCAGTTGCAAAAACCATCAAGCGCTACAAAGAACCTGGCTCACATGAGGACCACCCCAGGAAAGGAAGACCAAGAGTCACCTCTGCTTCTGAGGATAAGTTTATCCAAGTCACCAGCCTCAGATATCGCAGGTTTACAGCAGCTCAGATTACAGACCAGGTCAATGCCACACAGAGTTCTAACAGCAGACACATCTCTACAACAACTGTTAGGAAAAACATCACGAAAAAAGATGATCAATTGGCAGTTTAATCAAAAAGTAAAAATTCAATTTTTCTTGCAAGCAAAACTAAAACTACATAACATCACAAAAGAGAAGATAGAAATAGGGAAACGCAATTGCATAGTATGAAATCATAAGACGACACATTCATCTGGGCTAGAAAACATCATATATCAAAATTGATAGCACAATGAATGATACATTCCTTGTGAAACAGTGATACAGTATATTAAAATATATATCCTCCAGCAGATAATCCCGTTAAGAGGATAGGCTATACCTGTGTCAGCCTACTAGTATCGGAGCTTAATGAAAAACTGGGTCTGAACTGAAAAAGTAAGTTGATGTGTATGCAAAATGTAAATGCATATCAAACACATGACCATTAAACAGAGAAAACAAAAAACAAGAAACAAATATCCTAAAATAAAACAAAATAAAAAATATATTGCAAAACATGCATGAAGTTGTAATAATAATAATAAGGGTAGTTGGTAAACATAATTTTGATCAAAAGAATGTACAAGCCATCCCGCCACGTCAAGGCAACCCTTTGTGGGACAGTCCTACTCTAATATTAAAAACCTTTCCACTTGTCAAGTGACGTAAATGTGAACAAGGCAGGATATTTGTTTCTTGTTTTTTGTTTTCTCTGTTTAATGGTCATGTGTTTGATATGCATTTACATTTTGCATACACATCAACTTACTTTTTCAGTTCAGACCCAGTTTTTCATTTAGTTCTTAGTGCATTTTGTGCATATAAGGGTGTGACCGCCCTGCTTTTGAGCTGAAAAATCCATCCTGTCTGGCCTATGCTTCAACTGGTGGGTTCAGTCCCTCTGCCTTGTTCACATTTACGTCACTTGACAAGTGGAAAGGTTTTTAATATTAGAGTAGGACTGTCCCACAAAGGGTTGCCTTGACGTGGCGGGATGGCTTGTACATTCTTTTGATCAAAATTATGTTTACCAAATACCCTTATTATTATTATTACAACTTCATGCATGTTTTGCAATATATTTTTTATTTTGTTTTATTTTAGGATATTTGTTTCTTGTTTTTTGTTTTCTCTGTTTAATGGTCATGTGTTTGATATGCATTTACATTTTGCATACACATCAACTTACTTTTTCAGTTCAGACCCAGTTTTTCATTTAGTTCTTAGTGCATTTTGTGCATATAAGGGTGTGACCGCCCTGCTTTTGAGCTGAAAAATCCATCCTGTCTGGCCTATGCTTCAACTGGTGGGTTCAGTCCCTCTGCCTTGTTCACATTTACGTCACTTGACAAGTGGAAAGGTTTTTAATATTAGAGTAGGACTGTCCCACAAAGGGTTGCCTTGACGTGGCGGGATGGCTTGTACATTCTTTTGATCAAAATTATGTTTACCAAATACCCTTATTATTATTATTACAACTTCATGCATGTTTTGCAATATATTTTTTATTTTGTTTTATTTTAGGATATTTGTTTCTTGTTTCTTGTTTTCTCTAGTATCGGAGCTTGTATCCACAGCAGGATATAACTGCTGGTCAAGGTGATTAAACATGCATCACATCACATAAATATCTAACAGCCCATAGCTGCCTAATAGTTAATATGCAAGTTCACCTAAAAGGATCCTACCTCTCACCCATTAGCACTCACCCCACCACAAGATTCACATTTAAATAGCGAGGAACTAAGTCCAACATAAAAATAATCATATAATTACCGGTGGGCAGGGGTCACGGGTGGGTGGCAGATCCAGTGCCAGATGAGCGCGTCCGCCCCGACGAGCATTTCGGCTAATCCTTTTTCAAGGAGCCTACTCAGAGCCCTCACAGCCCGTCTTAAATAGGAAACGGTCACTGCGCGATACATCGTGCTACCGGAAGTCGTGTGCCCAGCCCGGAAGTGACGCGCCCTATCTCCAAGATGACCAAGATGCTGGCAGGCTTCGGCGTCACACAGCAGGAGGAGCCGGGGCGGGCTTCCACCGCAGTGTAATGACGCCGAAAGCGGCAATGATCACCAGGAGATCGTCGCGTACAGGGCTGGCACACAACTTACTTATACAGTTATATGAAAAAGTTTGGGCACCCCTATTAATCTTAAGCTTAATGTTTTATAAAAATTGGTGTTTTTGCAACAGCTATTTCAGTTTGATATATCTAATAACTATTGGACACAGTAATGTTTCTGCCTTGAAATGAGGTTTATTGTACTAGCAGAACATGTGCAATCTGCATTCAAACAAAATTTGACAGGTGCATAAGTATGGGCACCCTTATCATTTTCTTGTTTTAAATACTCCTACCTACTTTTTACTGACTTACTAAAGAACTTTTTTTGGTTTTGTAACCTCATTGAGCTTTGAACTTCATAGCCAGGTGTATGCAATCATGAGAAAAGCTACTTAAAGTGGCCACTTGCAAGTTGTTCTCCTGTTTGAATCTCCTCTGAAGAGTGGCATCATGGGCTCCTCAAAACAACTGTCAAATGATCTGAAAACAAAGATTATTCAACATAGTTGTTCAGGGGAAGGATACAAAAAGCTGTCTCAGAGATTTAACCTGTCAGTTTCCATTGTGAGGAACATAGTAAGGAAATGGAAGAACACAGGGACAGTTCTTGTTAAGGCCAGAAGTGGCAGGCCAAGAAAAGCATCAGAAAGGCAGAGAAGAAGAATGGTGAGATCAGTCAAGGACAATCCTCAGACCACCTCCAGAGAGCTGCAGCATCAACTTGCTGCAGATGGTGTCACTGTGCATCGGTCAACAATACAATGCACTTTGCACAAGGAGAAGCTGTATGTGAGAGTGATGCGAAAGAAGCCATTTCTGCAAGCACACCACAAAGAGTCGGCTGAGGTATGCAAAAGCACATTTGGAGAAGCCAATTTCTTTTTGGAAGAAGGTCCTGTGGACTGATGAAACCAAGATTGAGTTGTTTGGTCATACAAAAAGGCGTTATGCATGGCGTCGAAAAAAACACAGCATTCCAAGAAAAACACTTGCTACCCACAGTAAAATTTGGTGGAGGTTCCATCATGCTTTGGGGCTGTGTGGCCAATGCCGGCACTGGGAATCTTGTTCAAGTTGAGGGACGCTTGGATTCCACTCAGTATCAGCAGATTCTTGACAATAATGTTCAAGAATCAGTGACAAAGTTGAAGTTACGCAGGGGATGGATCTTTCAGCAAGACAATGATCCAAAACACCGCTCCAAATCTACTCAGGCAATCATGCAGAGGAACAATTACAATGTTCTGGAATGGCCATCCCAGTCCCCAGACCTGAATATCATTGAACATCTGTGGGATCATTTGAAGAGGGCTGTCCATGCTCGGCGACCATCAAACTTAACTGAACTGGAATTGTTTTGTAAAGAGGAATGGTCAAAAATACCTTCATCCAGGATCCAGGAACTCATTAAAAGCTACAGGAAGCGACTAGAGGCTGTTATTTTTGCAAAAGGAGGCTCTACTAAATTTTAATGTCACTTTTCTGGTGAGGTGCCCATACTTATGCACCTGTCAAATTTTGTTTGGATGCAGATTGCACATTTTCTGTTAGTACAATAAACCTCATTTCAAGGCAGAAAGATTACTGTGTCCAATAGTTATTAGATATATCAAACTGAAATAGCTGTTGCAAAAACACCAATTTTTACAAAACATTAAGCTTAAGATTAATAGGGGTGCACAAACTTTTTCATATAACTGTACATATGCAATATACCAATACACAATCTAAAACGGGACATGTTGGCACAAATAATTAAAGACAGTGAACAAACATGTAAGTGCTCATAAAAATAATGCAGGGTGTATATTCTCCGTAGGCCGAGATCCTGTAATTGAGAACCAAATTACAAGAGCCACCAGAATATCAAGGAATCACCTGCTACATTACAAAGCTAAAGAAGAAAATAACCGGGTGCCTCTAGTGGTCACCTACAATCCAAATCTGGAGATGCTAAGGGGAGCTGCACGGAAACTACAACCTTTACTACAAAAAGATGCCCGATTACAATCCATATTTCCAGACCCCCCACTACTATGTTTTAGGCAGCCCCCAAATCTAAGAAACATCATTGTCAGAAGCTCCCTGTCCTCCCCAACAGCTGCAGGAACCTTTCCTTGCAAACAGAAGAAGTGCAAAACCTGTCCATCTATAATGACCACGGACAAGATAAAGATCGCCAACTCCCATCAGGACTACAAGATCCCAGGTACTTTCAGCTGCATCACATCTAATGTGGTGTACCTAATTATTTGTACGAAATGTCCAACTGGGGGTCTGTATGTGGGGGAGACCGGGCAAAAACTGAGAACAAGGATGAATTCTCATCGCCACACAATAAGAGAAAAAAGAATGGATCTACCTGTGGCCAAACACTTTTGTATGCCCGGTCATAGCATGATGGATATGGAATTACTGGTATTAAAAGCTAACTTCAAATCTGAGAAAGATAGAAAGATTTGGGAATATAAACTTATGATGACCTTTGACACTCTTAGTGCTGGAATGAACGTGTCACATGGATTCATGTCTGTGTACATCAATTAAGGAATCTGCTTCTCTGTCCTGGGGGCATCAAAACACAATACCAGACCCCATCAGAGGGCAATAAAACTCTCACTCCTTATCTATGAACTGTTACAATATTTATGTTCATCCCTCTGCCATAATGACAGTTCTGCTTCACGTCACATGTCTTACCTATTGCATTATTCCTGTGTCCTCTTGTGTATAAATATGTGATTCTTCAGTTTTTGTTTTAGTCTTTGCCTGATGAAGAGACCTGAGTAGTCTCGAAAGCTTGCAATTTGTTACCATCTTTTCAGTTAGCCATTAAAAGGTATCAACCACTGAGGACTCTCAAGTCTAAATATTTTTCTATCTACTGGCTAACACGGTACGAAGATATACATCTTTCCTATATCAAAATGGAGGATACCAGAATGTACCGCATCTTTATGGAACTAAAACCACTTCTGAAGAAACGCGCACAAATGGACAGCGACATTTTTTTCTTATCTAAATGCAAAAAGGAGAATCTTATTCCCAAAGGACTCTGGATTACAAACCCAATTCTTCACACCTACAATACCCATTATGCACAAAACCTTTGTCACAGGACGTCTGAGAGACTTAGGAACCATCTTTTGCATGTCTGCTACAGCATAAGGAGTAAAGTCCAAGGGCAATTTGAAACTCTGAGGAAAACACTTACAGAAAGCACAGAGCAAAAATTACAACAATACTATAACAAACTACGGACCTTTCTGATTCAAAACAAGGAAAAGAAACTACACAGACTGCGCCTCCATTCCGGACTCTATACAAACAGATACAAAACAAAACCAAAACCTGACAACTCTGACAACCACTCCATTCCAGACACAAAAGCATCTAACTGTGTCATCAATCTCTCAGATTACAAACCCAACAAAGTGGAGCTTGCCGTGCTTTCTAGAGGACTCTCATTTTGTCCTACTAAGGCCCTGGATAAAACCGAACTCTGCAGTGATATGGAACATTTTTTCAGGAGACTGCGCCTGAGTGAATACTTCAATGATACAGAAGATTCAGAAAACACTCGGACTGAAGGAAAAGGGATCCCAACAATCAAGAAGAGGTCAGACTGGACACCTCCACCTGGACGTAACCCTCATTTGGATAAATATATAGACTCATTCAGACATTTGATAAAATCCACCATCATAGCCACCAACAAGAGACAAGCCTCCAACATCAGTGCCCAGGAGAGAAAGGCCATACAGTCTCTGAAAACCAACAAAGAAATCATCATTAAACCTGCTGACAAGGGAGGTGCAATAGTCATGATGAACACATCAGACTATATGAAGGAAGCAAACAGACAACTTACGGACACACGCTACTACAGAAAACTGGAGTCGGACCCTACACAGGACTATTACAAGGAACTAAGCAAGTTGGTTTCTTGTCTGTCTGACAAATCCATAAGAGCTGATGACCTGATACCAGAAAGTCCAAGAACAGGGACGTTTTACATGCTTCCCAAAATCCACAAAGCTGGGAATCCAGGGAGGCCGATTATTTCATGTGTGGACACCCTTACTGAGCAGGTATCTGGATGGGTAGAGGGTATTCTTAAACCCCTGGTAAAGGATACACCCAGCTACATTCAGGACACAACTGACCTACTGAATAAACTAGCAGCAATAGGTCCCTTACCAGAAGGAACCATCCTGGCCACCATGGATGTGGAATCTTTGTACTCTAACATCCCACACCAGGATGGATTAAATGCCTGCAAAGTCTTCATGGGAAACACCGCGAATGATGCTGATTCTGTGGTGAAACTCACAAAATTCATCCTCACCCACAATTACTTTGAATTTGACAACAAGATGTATCTTCAGGAGACTGGCACAGCGATGGGAAGTAAAATGGCTCCACAGTATGCAAATCTTTTCATGGCCAAGCTTGAAAGCGAATTTTTGTCCTCATGTCCCATCAGGCCTCGGGCCTACTACCGCTACATTGATGACATTTTAATCATCTGGACGGAGTCTGAACAACAGCTAAAGACGTTCCATGAACAGTTCAACCAATTTCATCCCACCATCAACTTAACACTTAACTACTCCAGCACTGAAATTAACTTTTTAGACACCACCATTAAGCTAAAGAACAATGAAATAGAGACATCCCTGTATCAGAAGCCAATCGACCGTCCAACATACCTTAAATGGGACAGTTTCCATCCAAAACACATAAAAAACTCTATTGTCTACAGCCAAGCCATCAGATACAATCGTATATGTTCCAACTCTATGGATAGAGATGAACACCTTATTCGCCTCAGAAAGACCTTTTTGAACCAGGGCTACCATCCAAGAACAATTGAGAACCAAATTACAAGAGCCACCAGAATATCAAGGAATCACCTGCTACATTACAAAGCTAAAGAAGAAAATAACCGGGTGCCTCTAGTGGTCACCTACAATCCAAATCTGGAGATGCTAAGGGGAGCTGCACGGAAACTACAACCTTTACTACAAAAAGATGCCCGATTACAATCCATATTTCCAGACCCCCCACTACTATGTTTTAGGCAGCCCCCAAATCTAAGAAACATCATTGTCAGAAGCTCCCTGTCCTCCCCAACAGCTGCAGGAACCTTTCCTTGCAAACAGAAGAAGTGCAAAACCTGTCCATCTATAATGACCACGGACAAGATAAAGATCCCCAACTCCCATCAGGACTACAAGATCCCAGGTACTTTCAGCTGCATCACATCTAATGTGGTGTACCTAATTATTTGTACGAAATGTCCAACTGGGGGTCTGTATGTGGGGGAGACCGGGCAAAAACTGAGAACAAGGATGAATTCTCATCGCCACACAATAAGAGAAAAAAGAATGGATCTACCTGTGGCCAAACACTTTTGTATGCCCGGTCATAGCATGATGGATATGGAATTACTGGTATTAAAAGCTAACTTCAAATCTGAGAAAGATAGAAAGATTTGGGAATATAAACTTATGATGACCTTTGACACTCTTAGTGCTGGAATGAACGTGTCACATGGATTCATGTCTGTGTACATCAATTAAGGAATCTGCTTCTCTGTCCTGGGGGCATCAAAACACAATACCAGACCCCCATCAGAGGGCAATAAAACTCTCACTCCTTATCTATGAACTGTTACAATATTTATGTTCATCCCTCTGCCATAATGACAGTTCTGCTTCACGTCACATGTCTTACCTATTGCATTATTCCTGTGTCCTCTTGTGTATAAATATGTGATTCTTCAGTTTTTGTTTTAGTCTTTGCCTGATGAAGAGACCTGAGTAGTCTCGAAAACTTGCAATTTGTTACCATCTTTTCAGTTAGCCATTAAAAGGTATCAACCACTGAGGACTCTCAAGTCTAAATATTTTTCTATCTACTGGCTAACACGGTACGAAGATATACATCTTTCCTATATCATAATTCGTATTGGACATTCCACAGCACTCGTTGTTTCAAAGAAAGCATCCATAACGCAAGTAGATGTATAACCTTCAACAAATGGATAGCCTCTCAGCCTGATACCATCTGATCACATACCGAGGGACAACTGAAAACTTAAAAGCAAACATTAAAAACAATATAAAATATGACATCACATAAGGCAAGTGTGTATCACTATATTACAGAGCGGTGACTGAAGAAATGGGGCATAGCTGATATTTTCATTCAGTCCAGATGGATGGACCGTACCCAATGTCCAAATCCATCTGGACTCAAGTTGTGCTAACTTTCTGGTGATACCGCCCCCACGAATACCCACTTCTAACATATCTATACCACTGAACCTCAGAAGGCCGCCATCACAACCATGAAATCTCTTAAAATGGCGGGGAATATTTTAAGCATTGTCACATCCTCGGTGCCCGCTGCTGCCTCAATCCTCAATACGTGTTCACGTATACGGAGTATACGGATCTTAAACTGTCTCGTTGTCATGCCCACGTAAATCATCCTACATGGGCATACCGCATAGTATATTACATTCTTACTGGTACATGTGATGTATTTTTTAATTTTATACTCACAGTTACCCTCTTGATTAAAAAAAAGTATCAACGCGATCCATATTGGGACAGGCCACACAGCGGCCACACGAGGAATTTCTGCAATGCTCCGCCATTTGGTCTTAAAAAGTCACCACCCGTTCACCAGTGTAATGGTTACGGACCAATCGGTCACATAAGTTTCTCGATCTCCTGGGCGCAATGGCGGCCCGATCAGGGAGGAATCTAGAAATAATAGGGTCCGCTTTTAAGATATGCCAGGATTTGTCCAAAATCTTTCTCATACGGGAAAAATGTGAATGAAAGTTAGTGACAAATCTTATTTTACCTGAATCATTATTGGGTCTTGTCCCATACAGGAGTGCATCCCTAGATGCATATTTTGCCCTATTAAAGACTCGCTTGATCATTCATTTGCTGAAACCACGTTCCAACAACCGCGATCTTAGGTCCTCTGTCTAGAAAAATCTTCTTCTGTAGAACACAATCGCTGAAGCCGCAGGAATTGTCCAGTAGGGACAGATTGAATCATATGACCCGGATGGGACACATGTGGGAGTATAGTTATTTAGCTTAATTTATATCATGTGTCCATGTCATACTTGGTGTATTTATTTGAACAACTGTTAGGAGGAGACTTTATGCAGCAGGCCTTCATGGTAAAATAGCTGCTAGGAAACCACTGCTAAAGAAAGGCAACAAGCAGAAAAGACTTGTTTGGGCTGAAGAACACAAGGAATGGACATTAGACCAGTGGAAATCTGTGCTTTGGTCTGATGAGTCCAAATTTGAGATCTTTGGTTCCAACCACCGTGTCTTTGTGCGACGCAGAAAAGGTGAACGGATGGACTCTACATGTCTGGTTCCCACCGTGAAGCATGGAGGAGGAGGAGGTGTGATGGTGTGGGGGTGTTTTGCTGGTGACACTGTTGGGGATTTATTCAAAATTTAAGGCATACTGAACCAGCATGGCTACCACAGCATCTTTGCAGCAGCATGCTATTCCATCCGGTTTGCGTTTAGTTGGACCATAATTTATTTTTCAACAGGACAATGACCCCAAACACACCTCCAGGCTGTGTAAGGGCTATTTGACCAAGAAGGAGAGTGATGGGGTGCTACGCCAGATGACCTGGCCTCCACAGTCACCATATCTGAACCCAAATCGAGATGGTTTGGGGTGAGCTGGACCGCAGAGTGAAGGCAAAAGGGCCAACAAGTGCTAAGCATCTCTGGGAACTCCTTTAAGACTGTTGGAAGACTATTTCCGGTGACTACCTCTTGAAGCTCATCAAGAAAATGCCAAGAGAGTGCAAAGCAGTAATAAAAGCAAAAGGTGGCTACTTTGAAGAACCTAGAATATAAGACATAATTTCAGTTGTTTCACACTTTTTTGTTAAGTCTATAATTCCACATGTGTTAATTCATAGTTTTGATGCCTTCAGTGTGAATGTACAATTTTCAGTCATGAAAATACAGAAAAATCTTTGAATGAGAAGGTGTGTCCAAACTTTTGGTCTGTACTGTATCCAAAGTAGCCCATGGTGCTGATCACATTTTTTTTTTTTTTTAACTGTTTCACCACAATAAAATCAAGGAAATATGTCTGTTTTTGATCAGAGTCACAGAACAAAATTACTTCTACAAGATGGCATCTGTGTGTAGCCCGTGATGAACGCTGTAACGTATAGGTGAAGCTTTGTAATTTATTTCTTTATTCAGATGTGAAAATCACTAATCAAACACTGATGGTAAAAAAGGTCTCACTGACCAAATACTGATGAAACTCGGACAGTTTTTTTGCATCTGTGAAAATTCATGGATGACTGAATGATGCCTTATTCAAGGATTGAGCAATATTTTATTTCTTACATTTATATTTTCAGTGACCATAAATTTTTTTAAAACACATTCCTGTAATTTGGATTTTTAGTTTCTAAATAAGTTTAAAACCATTGTGCATGCTTAAGTGGTAGGAAAAGTGTGTGCTACTACTGAAAGGAAAGTGCAACACAACATGCCGAGAAAGCTGACCAACCACCATGGTATTACAGAATATACTGTGTAAGCAGGACAGGCTATGTTTCCTGATGGGAAGTCAATACACAGCTAAAACATAAAAGACCTGCTGACACAAGAATCAAGAAAATAAGAAAAATAATCACAGACTCCCTACTTGGACCCAACAAAAGCTATTGGACTACCTGCACGCAGGGCCGGCTCCAGGTTTTCGTGGGCCCCGGGCGAAAGAGTCTCAATGGGCCCCTTTAACACATACCACAATTCATGATGCTCCGATAAGGCAGAGAAATATAGGTATGGTACAATGCCAAATACTTCACTACTTACATTACATGAGTGATATCTATTGTAAATTCTACAATACCTCAAAAGACAAACAGTATAGTCATCCATACAGTATTATGGGCACCACATAGTGCTCCATATGGAATAATGAGCTCCATATATTGCTCCATACAGTATTATGGGCACCCCATAGTGCTCCATGCAGAATAATGAGCCCCATTTATTGCTCCATACAGTATAATGAGCTCCATATATTGCTTCATACAGTATTATGGGCACCACATAGTGTTCCATAGAGAATAATGAGCCCTATATATTGCTCCACATAGTATTATGGTCACCACATAGAACTTCATACAGAATGAGCCCCATATAATGCTCCATATATAATGGGCCCCATACAATGCTCCATATGTAATGGACCCTATAAGATGCTCCATATGTAATGGGCCCCATATGATGTTCCATATATAATGGGCCCCATATGATGTTCCATATATAATGGGCCCCATATAATGCTCCATATATAATGGACCCCATATAATGCTCCATATATAATAGACCCCAAATGATGCTCCATTATAATGGGCCCCATATGATGTTCCATATATAATGGGCCCCAATATGATGTGCCAGTATATATGGGCCCCATATGCTTCATATATAATGGACCTATATATGATGCTCCAGTATATTATGGGCCCCATATAATGCTCCAGTGTATGATTGGCCCCATATAATGCTCCATATATTATGGGCCCCATATATGATGCTCCAGTGTATGATGGGCCCCATATATGATGCTCCAGTGTATAATGGGCCCCATATATGATGCTCCAGTGTATAATGGGCCCCATATATGATATTCAGTGTATGATGGGCCCCATATGATGGTCTCCATATATTGCGCCAAACATAAAATATAAAAAATGAAATACCTCCTCACTGGCCACTGCTCTGCTCGAGGCACCGGCCCCCTTTACTGGTAAGGCACCAGGCCCCCATAGCATGCCGGTGTCCCGACTGTGAGTGGGCCCCCTGCCTGCATGCTAGTCTTGGTTACGTTGCATGAGTTGATGGCTTCACATTTGGCACATGTAATCCCAGACATACAGTGCCTTGAAAAAGTATTCACATTTTTCACATTACACCCACAAATTTAAATGTATTTTATTTGGATTTTATGTGATATACCAACCCAAAGTAGAAAGTATTTGTGAAGTGTAAAGGAAATGATACATGGTTTTCTTTTGTAATTATTTAAAAAATATAAATCTGAAAATTGTGACGTGCATTTGTATTCAGTCCTCTGTAGTCTAGTACCCTCTAAGTAAAATCTGTCTTAGATAGTGAATCCTGCATTGGACATGATTACCCTGGAGGTCCTTTCCAACCCTAACAATCCATGATTCTATGAAAATCCTGAGTGACCAATTGTCTCCAGAAGTCACATACTTTTGTAAATTGAGTCCACGTGTGTGTAATTTGTTACCAGTATAACCAGTATAACTCCAGCTGTTCTGTAAAGGACTCAGAGGTTTGTTTGAGAAGATTAGGGATCAAACAGCATGAAAACCAAGGAACACACCAGACAGGTTAGGGATAAAGTTGTGGAGAAGAGCAACGCTATGTTCACATGTTGTGTTTTTGCAGCGTTTTTTTACTGTTTTTTTTAATGCAAATTTTAAGCTGCGTTTTCCAGTACCAGCAAAGACTATGAGATATCAGAACTCTCATGAACATACATTGATTTTATTTTCCTGAATGATTTGGAAAACTGCTGCATTTTTGCAAACTGCAGCATGTCACTTCTTACAGCGATTTTTCACCCATATGAAACAATGGGTAAAGTGCATCTCGGGTGTGCTCGAGTAATATGTTCGAATCCCAGCGGTTGCATGATTTGCAGCTGTTAGACAGCCACAACACATGTGGAGATTGCCTACCAAACAGGCAAACCCCGCTTGTGTTGTGGCTGTCTAACAGCCACGAATTATGCAGCCGTGGGGACTCGAACGTATTACACACCCTAGATACTCGTATAACACAACATCCGAGAACCCTCACTCATAACTATTGATGACCTATCATTAGGTCATCAATGTTAGATAGGGTTGGAGTCCAACAAACAGCACCCTAGCTGATAACGGTGGCTGGGGCCATTTCCTACATGGATGCTGCTCACTACACTTTCTGCTATTGGTTATGGAATCTAGAAGGCTAAGGAGCGAGGGACGGTGCGGGCACCAGCCCTGAAACTTGCTGCAGGTGCTACATTTTCAGTTCAGCTGAGTTTCCGGCAGCAATCCTGTGCCCACATAATCAATATGACGTAGTATGTATGTCAAAGAATGGAAGAGGTAAGCAATGACTGATCATGTGTTTTCAGTGTTAGTTTAGTGCTACAACCATGTAGTTTTGAATATTTTTAAGATGTTTCTTGTTGTAGAGAAAAACTAAAAATCCATAAAAACATCTCCAGAGAGGGAGCATATCACCCTCACATAAAACACATGGGATTAATTATAAATGGAGTGAGAGAGAGAGAGCAAGGACACTTAAACCTCTTTTGAAGTATGAGATCCAGCAGGGACCAGGTAATTACAACAGGAGATCTGCTCCAGGAACTAGCCACTAAGGACTCATACTCACTTGCTGGAAAAAAAATCGGTCAGTTTTCAGGATGGTCCGATTATGTGCAATTGTCATGCGATTTTTTATAGCACCATCTATTGCATTAGCGATTATCATGCCAAAATCGCATCAAATCGCACCATGTTGCGATTTTTTTCTCAAACCGATTTGGCTGAGAAAAAAAATTGCAAATGAGATGTCACCTATTGAATAACATTGGTCCAATTTAAATCCGATTTTTATCGGCTGAAAATCATCCGTTTTCGGCTCAAGTAGTATGAGCCCTAAGACTGGGATTCGTTTACAAAGCAGCAGCAAAGTACACTTCCTAGGCAAGAGTTTTCGATGTTCAAAGGGCTTGTCTGAGATAGTTTGCAGCTAGGAGTCAATGATGAATATTGGTGTTTGCATCGATTCTATATTAATGGGAAATATATTTTCTGCATCGTACTGAAGGGATGAAAATAACGCATTCACTCACATCAATGTAAGGTCATTCTAACCCCTCCATCTTAATTTCGGCCAATAGATTATCCTATCCATGCCATGTTTCATCTCTCTAGAAAGGTAAAATCACAAAATAGAAACATGATGACAATATCTACTGCCTGGGACCGCCAGGGGCGAAGATATCCTGAAAGTTGGGGATCTCAAACTTCTCAAAGACCTTGGAAATCCCACAACCAACTCCCATATGAGCTCACCAATGAGAGATATGTGGGTAGAACCTTGATCTAATAAAAAGCAGAATTTGGGTTTATGTATTTTGTCAGTCCTGGAAGGTACAGCTTGTTGTAATTCTGTCCACTTTCCTAAGGTGTACCTCCCTCCGCTAAGCTCTGAGCCATTTCTGTGACATAGGTTTAGTAATCTTCTTTTGTTATCCCTTTTATTTTATGTAATTGTATATAAAGTATTGTTTTTTTCCCAATTTGTATCATCTTTTTATAAACACTGCCTTACCTTCCTGGATTAAAGATATAAAATGTAATATCTCTGTTCCTCTTGCTCTGTAAACAGCACCCCTGAAGCCATATGCTACCAATAACGGGTGTCCAATCTGCCAGTATAAACGATTGGTGGTAGCAGCTATTATATTTCCACGTTATTGTGGAGTTGGAAGTGACAGTACCGGGGTATATATGTATATATTCCACGAGCTGGAAAAGGAGGTGTATATACCATACGCTCACAGAGTTACCCAATAACTGGCCTAGTAGTCGAAGCAGCCACAACCATCCCTAGTAAGTGAACTGCGTACTTATCCTGAGGATTGGAGGAAGCGGAGTTGAGTCTCCTTGACAAACTGGTGATGGCGGTGGGATTTGCGTGGTCTCCACTGCTGGTTCCTAGACAAAACTAGTGGCAGCGGTGGGATCTGCGTGATTTCCCTGGTGTTATTCTTGACATTTCACTTGAACACCTTTTTGATCATTTTGAAAAGTTAACATTATATACAAGAGAACCAACCCTGAAGGTGTCCTCAGAACAAAAACTTCCACTCCAAACTTTTCTATTGCATAAAAAACCATGACCAGTGTGAAGATCCTGGAAACTGTTGTGTCCTTCAGGGGTTCTGAACGCCATCTGCTACTTCATTTGTTTAACGTTGAGTAAACAAGTCTTAACTTTCCTTTGGTGAGCAAAAGAAATATTCTTGCAGAGCTGAAGTCAACTCTGTGTGCGTATTTTCATTATGTCCTGTAAACAAACTAAAGATCCATTCACACTGCGCATTACACAGTGTTAAACTACCGGCCATCTGCAACATGTTTTCCGGTCACCAGTCGTTTAATAGCCTGTTACTCAGCTTCAGATGTGCACAGGACAATCAGCAATAGATTGTTCACTGCGAATAGACTGACATCATTCAAGCAATTTTCTATAGCTACTGGATAAAAAAGGGGGCCATATGGTGATCGTAGACATGTTATTTTCTGTTATAATTTCTAAAAGTTCTTAAAATTCCTCTAAAGGTAAAAATGCAACATGCAATGCATTCAACAAACACAATACACAATAATAATATTTAAAAAAATATTTAGTATTTTTATTTTGAAGCTAGAGTTGATACATCCATTTCTACTGACTCTACCACCACCCAGCACTGATTCCACATCCCCTATTATAATAAACATGGCCACCATACTTCTTATAGTCCTGCCTGATATTTACTAACATACAACCATCTTAACATTCTCTTCTATCCCGATTTCCGAGAAGAAACCATTTGGTCTATTGAGTATAACATTTTCAGGAATCGCCTAAAACAAATGCTGCTTGGTTTTTTTTATGCTTACAGTCTTCTCCTAACAGCTGTAATGTGAACCATTCTGGAAGTCTTCGCAGCGTGGTACATGCAGTTTTTATTTTAGCAGGCGCAGTGGAAAATGGAATCAATTCCTTATGTTTCCAGGAAAAAAAAAAATCACGCTGAACCAAAATAGAAAAGCAAAATGCACAGTAAAGTGAACGCTGTATTTTTAGATCCAAGTTTGTCCAATTAGGAACGGATGGATGAAATGTTGAATTTAGAGTTATTTACATTAATCTGTTTTTTTTTTTGTGGTGCAGCAACAATGAAGACTGAAGACACTATTAAAATTAAAAAGGAACAAAGCACGATTCACAAAGAATAATCACAGCTTTCTACTCCATTTACTTCACATATCCAGAAGTACACAGCTCAGTGAATAGACTTCCTTCTCGAAATTCAATATACAGTTAGGTCCATAAATATTTGGACAGAGACAACATTTATCTAATTTTGGTTCTAGACATTACCACAATGAATTTGAAACAAAACAAATCAGATGCAGTTGAAGTTCAGACTTTCAGCTTTCATTTGAGGGTATCCACATTAAAATTGGATGAAGGGTTTAGGAGTTTCAGCTCCTTAACATGTGCCACCCTGTTTTTAAAGGGACCAAAAGTAATTGGACAAATGACTCCAAGGCTATTTCATGGACAGGTGTGGGCAATCCCTTTGTTATGTCATTCTCAATTAAGCAGATGAAAGGGCCGGAGTTGATTTGAGGTGTGGTGTTTGCATTTGGAAGGTTTTGCTGTGAAGGAAACATGTGGTCACAGGAGCTCTCCATGCAGGTGAAACAAGCCATCCTTAAGCTGCAAGAACAGAAAAAAAACCATCCAAGAAATTGCTACAACATTAGAAGTGGCAAAATCTACAATTTGGTACATCCTGAGAAAGAAAGAAAGCACTGGTGAACTCATCACTGCAAAAAGACCTGGGCGCCCACGGAAGACAACAGTGGTGGATGATCGCCGCATACTTTCTTTGGTGAAGAAGAACCCGTTCACAACATCAACTGAAGTCCAGAACACTCTCAGTGAAGTAGGTGTATCTGTCTCTAAGTCAACAGTAAAGAGAAGACTCCATGAAAGTAAATACAAAGGGTTCACATCTAGATGCAAACCATTCATCAATTCCAAAAATAGACAGGCCAGAGTTAAATTTGCTGAAAAACACCTCCAGAAGCCAGCTCAGTTCTGGAAAAGTATTCTATGGACAGATGAGACAAAGATCAACCTGTACCAGAATGATGGGAAGCCAAAAGTTTGGAGAAGAAAGGGAACGGCACATGATCCAAGGCACACCACATCCTCTGTAAAACATGGTGGAGGCAACGTGATGGCATGGCCATGCATGGCTTTCAATGGCACTGGGTCACTTGTGTTTATTGATGACATAACAGCAGACAAGAGTAGCCGGATGAATTCTGAAGTGTACCGGGATATACTTTCAGCCCAGATTCAGCCAAATGCTGCAAACTTGATTGAACGGCGCTTCATAGTACAGATGGATAATGACCCCAAGCATACAGCCAAAGCTACACAGGAGTTCATGAGTGCAAAAAAGTGGAACATTCTTCAATGGCCAAGTCAATCACCAGATCTTAACCCAATTGAGCATGCATTTCACCTGCTCAAATCCAGACTTAAGAGGGAAAGACCCACAAACAAGCAAGACCTGAAGGCTGCGGCTGTAAAGGCCTGGCAAAGCATTAAGAAGGAGGAAACCCAGCGTTTGGTGATGTCCATGGGTTCCAGACTTAAGGCAGTGATTGCCTCCAAAGGATTCGCCACAAAATTTTGAAAATAAAAATATTTTGTTTGGGTTATGTTTATTTGTCCAATTACTTTTGACCTCCTAAAATGTGGAGTGTTTGTAAAGAAATGTGTACAATTCCTACATTTTCTAACACATATTTTTGTTCAACCCTTCAAATTAAACGTTACAATCTGCACTTGAATTCTGTTGTAGAGGTTTCATTTCAAATCCAATGTGGTGGCATGCAGAGCCCAACTCGCGAAAATTGTGTCACTGTCCAAATATTTCTGGCCCTGACTGTATTGTCAAGGTCCACTCGCTCACAATGGGAATACCGCTGACATGATCCGGCAGCCCGCAGTCACAGAGTACCTACAGACTTTTGCCCGACTCTAGGCAACCCTTTTAAAAATAATGCAAGCAGCCTTGAACCTTTAAAGGGAATCTGTCAACACTTTTTGCTACCTCATGTGAGAGCAGCATGATGTAGGCAAAGCGACCTTGAATCCAACGATGTATCACTTAGTTTACTGGGTGTAGCCGTTGTGACACAATCAGAACTTTTAGATGTAGTGTTAAGCAGAGCTGAGAAAGCTAGCCCCGCCCACACCAGGCTCTGCATGTACATAGCTGATATAACATATAAAGGTTTATATGTACATAGCTGTAACAGTGAGCTGCTTATCACCAAAGGTGGCAGGAGTAATACCAGGAGTCACACACTGCTGTAGTCCAGACAATGATAATCACCAGCTGATTAAACCTTCTGTGCAAATAAGCAACCTCAAACAGCTTGACATGTGACATTGTTAAATTCTGTAATCTAACCCTACCTCATGCTGTCCTCAGATTACATAGCAACACCTGCTGAGAGATTTCTTTTAAGGGTATACAGTGACTTGCAAAGGTAATCACCCCCTTGGCTTTTTACCTATTTTCTTACATTACAACCAGTGTTTAAATATTTTTGTAATTCGATTTGTATGTGATGCATCAGCACTAAATATTCTAAGTTGGTGAAGTGTGAAATATATGCATAAATTAAGTTTATGGGATCAAATACTTAAAAATTGTCATGTGCATATGTATTCACCCCTTTTGCTGTGAAGCGCCTAAAAATGTCTGGGGCAAGCAAGTACTTTCATAAGTCACATGCTTAGTGAAAGAAAGTCCACCTGTTTGCAATCTAAGCGTCATATGGTCTGGCAGTACAGTGGCATGTAAAAGTTTGGGCACCCCTGGTCAAAATTACTGTTATTGTGAACAGTGAAGCAAGTTGAAGATGAAATGATCTGTAAAAGGGCTAAAGTTGAAGATGATGCATTTCCTTTGTATTTTCGGTAAAAAAGAAAAACATATAAGGTATATACTGTATTGTCAGATTTTACATAAAAAAAAAAAAAGTTTGGGTACCCTGCATGGCTAGTACTACGTAGCACCCCATTTTGATGGTATCGCAGCTTGAAAACACTTTTTGTAGCCAGGAAATAGTCTTTCAATTCTGGTTTGAGGGCTTTTCATCCATTCTTACTAGGAAAATTCTTCCAGTTCTGGGAGATTCCTGGGTCGTCTTGCACGCACTGCTATTTTGAGGGCTACTCAAACAATCTTCTCCCCCTTATTTCATTTGGGTGCAAATATGAAGCCACATCTTTACTGTGTTTTTTTATAGTACAGAAAAGTTTTGATTCTGCACTTAAAAAAGTAACTGCAGTTTTTTATATATTTTTTTAGGCTCCACATAGAATACAGAAGAGAAAAAGCACCAAAACCGCACAGCTCTGCATGCAGCCGAATTCGGAGGGTGGGGGGGGGATCATCTTTATTCTCCCCGCCAGCATTCGCTATTCAGTCATAGGGGCGGGGACGGCAGTTCATTCACCGCTCTGAATATACAAAGCTGCAACTGCGTCCCCAGCCCTGACTGACAGCTGGCCCCAATGCACAGGTAGTGTCAGTCAGGGCTGGGGCGCGATTTCAAGGGCCGCTCTGTATTCTCAGAGTGGTGACTGAACTGTCGCCTCCCCCGCCCTATGACTGAATACCGAATACTGGCGGGGGAAATAAAGATCATTTTCTCCCGCTGCATTCGGCTGCGTGCAGGCGCCAGACAGCATCATATCATTGTTAACCTGCAGATTAGACCCATATCTGCAGGTTAACAGCATTATTTCTGGTGACAGGTTCCCTTTAAGCTCAGAAAAACTTTTTGTTCAATCAGCTATTTCCTATATATGTGACCTAACTGTTGATGAACTTACAGGTGACAGAACAAATATTAACAAGTGAATCATTACAGTGATCACAGCACAATGTGCTGATCCTGCAGTAAGAAGTGCTCCATAGAGAGGTACTGTATGTTACTGCTAAGGCTGGGTTCACATTACGTTCTGGCAGTCCGTTAGATGGTATAACGCGGTGTAACGCAGTCCGCTAACGCTGCCATTCACCCCATTGTCGGGAGCATCGCGACGTGTCGTTATTCAGTGACGGAGCCTCGGACGCGGGCTGCAGTGTCTGGGCTCCGTCACCGCTAGCACAGATGAATCATCTGCTGATTCATCTGCGCTAGTGGGTATAGCATAGCACAATTGCGTTATGCTATACCGTTACCAGCCCGTCAACGCTCTGTGTTGAACGGGCTGGTAGAACGTAATGTGAACCTAGCCTAACAAGAAAGCATGTAAAAGGTATACTATAAAGACAAGAGTAAGCAGCTATTCTCCCACACTGTCATGGGTGCATCGCCACGAGGATCGTCGCGATTGTACATTCTGACTTCTCGCAGCTGAGTTGCTGTTACTTTGTGTTTGGTGGTGAGGGAGTTAATTTTACCTAGCTCTTGGCTAAGACTAGGTCCAGCCTCGCCCGGCTGCTTTTGATTATGTTCTAATTAGTTTCCTTTTATATAGCTGCCAGTCTGCTGTTAGATGCCGGTGAAAGCATTCATGTAGTCTAGCAGACTGATCGGTTCTGAGAATACTTAAGCTAAGAGTTCATTAGTTGTTTTTACTCTTATAGCTTATAGTTTATCTCTGAGACCTTAGGTGTTCCTACTGTGTGTGAGTGTTGTATGTAAGACTTTATTTACTTTATTTCTTGTCTTTCTTGTATGTCTTTCTGTTCATTAACCGTTACCTGTTCATTCCCTTTGGTGGTAATCAGGGTCCTTCTTAGGACTAGATTACAGTTGGCAGGGATTGATAGGAGACAGGGTTTACGCTGGTGGCCTGGACCTCTGTACCTTTAACAGTACCTCCAGGTAGAGGGATTAGTTAGGACCCAGTTTAGGGTCAGCATAGACCCCAGTAACCCTCTAGCCGGAGACAGCGTATAACAGATTCCGTAGTGACCCACTGGACATTCTGTCAGGTAATTCTATGTTATCATCTATCTATGCGCATGTTATATAGTATGTTGCCCTTTTGATATAGATTACTGTCATCACATATATATATCTGCTATACAGCGTGACACACACACAGGAAATCCACAGATAAATACATTATATATATGATACAAACTTCACTCAGCCTATATGCTTTCCATTTTACCTGTTTTTTTCTTCAGTAATATAATATGACTGATGAAATAGTTACATTAAACATTTTTTTTGTTTACACCTCGGATATTTTTTGTTAATCACCAAAACACAGAAATTAGTCTTTTTTGGATACAAGGCTGAATATTATGCTCCGCTTCCTGTTCTGTAGAAAAGACTTTTCAGTATGTACCTTGTTATCACAGTCAGGATTCCAATGAGAGGGAACGCTTATACATAGATAACAGAGGATCACAGTAATTACAGATCACCTTTTCCCCCCTCCCTACATAATGACCTCTGCTCAGATTATAGAGCATCTGTAGAAAATTGTCCCCAAGTGTCGCGCATAATCTCCAGATTATAATATCTATGTGCAAAAAGAGTGAAAAACAACCAGCTCATCTGCAGCGGCATGCGTTGTACAGAAGCACGGAACCTGTGCAACATTCACATGTTCAACATTCAAAAAGGAAAGAATTTGTTCCAGAGTCTTTAAAAAATCCATGTTGAGACTTCCGGGAGGCGGAGCCAAAGAATGGCCGCTTTTTAGCAGAGCTCCCCGCTGGCCTACTCTCATCCGTGGCCATCCCTCAGTTTGTAAGCGGAGAAACAACATTAATCAGCGGGGGGAATACCTGGACAGGGGGCTCGTCTGTCGGGTCTGCCTCTCCAGGCTCCTTGGGAGGCTCCAGGCGCAGGAGACGCCGTGCAGCATGGTACAGGCCGCCGCCTGTGAGCTGTGACTATAGAGGGACTTGAACAGATAAGAGGTCCCGAGATAACAAGCGAACACCCGCCGGGAGAGAAAAAACAAACAAACAAACAGTGGAGTCCTGAAGATCTGGCCTTTATCGCATCTAGGGCCGAAGGAGGTGAGTGCAGTGGCAATAGGGGGAGGGTTAACTACAACAGACGCCATCTTCCTGCCACACACAGCCCTCAGCAACATCCCTGCACTACAGGCTTATTTCAAGTTGCTGACCATCTCCTCAAAGGTGACAGAAGCAATAAAGCACTCAAGGTCTGTCTGACAAGGGTTTAACCCTGAGACCCCTTTACAGAGCTCAAATAAATCAGCCTAAGAAGTCACAAGGGATTACCTCAGAGACTACACAATACAGGACCTAGTGGACAGTTAATATTGACTTTATTAACCCTTTGGCAGCGGTCTAACCTGGTGAAGTCCTCTCCTCACTCAGTGACACATTAATTTGCTTACAACTTAGAGGATTATATTAGTCCTCTCTGACTTTCAAGGTTATTTAACCTCTATAAATAAAGGTCAACAACAAGAGTCTAATATTCTATACGCTCCATATAGGAGTTACATGCTACATAGCAGATTCTAATGTAACGTTTCTTAACTGAGACATCACCGCCTTCTATCTTCTCACCAATGTCGCTGAGTATGGATAAATTTGTGGGCAAACAAACTAAAGGAGGCCGTGCCTCTTCTCGAAACCAACAAGGCTCATCCTCGCCTAAATCTACCTCTGATACCAGTAGCGAGACTTCTCATTCAATAGCGGATGCCATCATGGAACGCCTTAAGCCCGAAATAGACTCTAGATTTGCCACTCTTCAAACCTCAATAGACTCTATAATATCACAAGTTAATAGTCAGGGCACTCGCCTGGATGAGGCTGAACAACGTATCTCTGATCTAGAGGATGTTACCAGGGAAATGGCAGAACGTCTAGAGGGAAAAGAGAAAGTCGTCACAGAGCTTCAATCCAAAGTGGACGACTTAGAAAACCGATCTAGACGCAATAACTTGAAACTGATAGGACTACCTGAGTCCATACATCCCTCTGAATTGCTAAAACTAACATCTGAGTGGCTGCCAGGAGCTTTGGACATTCAACTAACATCCGGTTCAATGGCGGTTGAGAGAGCACACAGAATAGGCCTGCAGAGGGGAAAAGACAATGACAGACCCAGACCGGTGATATTCAAGGTCCTTGACTTTCAAGACAAAATTGTCTACTCACTGCTTACAGGAAAAAAGCTCACCTATCCTACGAAGTGCACAAAGTTCTGTTGTTTCAGGACTATTCGGCCATGGTGACGACCAGACGCAGGGCCTTCAACCCGGTGTGTAAGTTGCTGGCTGACAAAAACATCAGATTCGGCCTGCAATATCCTGCGACACTGCGCTTTAACCTTTCTGGGAAAAACTGGGCTTTCGATGACCCGGTGAAGGCTCTGGAGGTTGTCCGGGATACTCCCCAGCCACCATGAGCAAGAACCAGAGTGGCTTACTCAGTAACAATACCATGAATCACATAAGGTGATGTCAACTGACATCTGTTTGTTATGTTGTTGTTTTTTGCTGTATTTTTACTTCTGCATCTAATGTTAGAATGTGGGTTTAAGGAAAATGTTGAATATGGCACACAATTACAAATTTTGTGGGAGGTGGAGGTTTTTTGGGGAGAGGGTCTCTGCATTCGACTTCAGGTAATCAATAATCCAGGGATTCTAATGCCTACTCGCTGGGATGGGCAGGGATCCTATTATGTAACGGTTATATCTTATCATATTTCCCGCACTGGAGTGGGTTAATGGTAGAAATCAATAGGCAAAAAATGTCCGCTGTGACATCTCTCCTTTGGTGTTCCTGGAATGTCAATGGCCTAAATTCCCCGGTCAAGAGGAAAAAAATTTTAAATTATCTGCATCGAGAAAATGTTCATATTATACTTTTGCAGGAGACACACTGGGTGAAGGGCAACCATCCGGTGTTTTCTAGCAAAAAATTAATGTTATGTGCAGAAGTTTCTTTTACTAAAAAACAGAGGGGTGTCGCTATTATGATAAACAGGAATATTGACCATGAGATAGTGGATGTGTTAGAAGATCCTTCAGGGAGGTTTGTCTGCGTTAAGCTGGTTATAGAGGGGACGACCTACAGTGTAATTAATATTTATGCGCCAAATTCATCGGATCCATTCTTTCGGGCTAATGTGCTAAAACAAATCGCTGGTTGGGACACCTCCCATATGATTGTGGGTGGCGATTTTAATGAGGTACATGACATTGAGATGGATAGATCTAATTCTCAATCTCCTCATATATCTACGCAGGGAGACTAATACAATCTTTTTTAGATCACCTGGGATTGTTGGATGTTTGGAGAGTGCAACACCCTGTTGAGAGAGATTACTCTCACTAGTCACATGTTCATAATTCCCATGCTAGAATTGACTACTGGTTGTTGGGCCCCTCACTCATGCCAAGAATCACACATACCAATATTCTGGACGTGCACATCTCAGATCATGCACCGATAACGTTCAGCCTAAAACTAACTAACCCAATCTATTTTCATAGGAAATGGAGATTCCCGTCATATTTATATCACTCAGATGATTTCAAAAAATTCATACAATTCTCATGGGACACGTACAAATCTGATAACCAAATGCATTGTGAAACACCAATTCTTTTCTGTGATACCTCTAAAGCAGTGTTGAGAGGGCAAATAGTATATATGTCATAAAAAAAACAGTTGCAGGAGCGGACCCTGGCGGCGCAGAGGGCTTTAACTTTAGCATACAAAAATTTTAAACTTAATAATTCACCCCTCACGAAAAAACAATATATCGAGGCAAAGGAATCGGCGGATGCACTGGCTCATGAATGGGCCACTTATAGTATTGATCTTCAAAAGCACAAATTTTTTAAATGGGGCAACAAACCTGGCAAATTACTTGCATCTCGTACTAGACCATATAGAAAGGCCACAAGGATTCACAAAATTCGGACCAAAGGGGCAGAGAATGAGGAGTTTGTAGAGGAATTTAGATCATTTTTTGGCTCCCTGTACAAAGCGGAGAAGAGAGAGGGGACGATATTCTAAACTTTATGCAAACGGAGGTGGCACCTTTACTAACAGAGGAACACCGGGAAATGCTTAATGCTCCTATATCCCCTTCAGAAGTCATCCAAATTATCAGCTCCTTGAAGCTCTCTAAATCTCCTGGCCCTGATGGGTATAGCAATGAATTTTACAAAATATTGGGAGGAAGTATAAGGACACATCTTTGTGAAGTCTTTAATCAGTTGGTTCAATCGGGGCAGCTCCCGGACCGTTTCAATGAAGCAGACATAATAGTGCTCCCCAAACTGGGCAAAGATCCTTTACTAGTGGAAGGATATACACCAATCTCGATTTTAAACTCCAACTTTAAAATTTTCACTAAAATACTAGCAAATAGAGTGGAAAAAATAATCCCCAACCTGATATTGCCTCAACAAATTGGGTTTGGCCACGGTAAATCCATAACATACAACATACGGACGGCTTTGGGAGCTATCTCTTACGGAAAATCTCATGGTTGTTTAGAGTCTATTGTGGTCAGCCTGGATGCTGAAAAAGCGTTTGACAGGGTTGCATGGGATTATCTCCTCGACATCCTGGAGTTTAGAAACTTTGGTCCATGGTTCTGTGAGGCGATAAAGTTGTTATATAAAAACCCGGTGTCCAGGCTGGCCATAAATGGTATACTCTCTTCCACATTTGAAATCCAGAGAGGAACGCGTCAGGGCTGCCCCTTATCGCCCTTACTTTTTAACCTTGCTTTAGATCCTTTACTTAGAACTCTCCAAAACTCTTCAACATACAGGGGCATAGAGGTAGGCTCCACCTCACTTAAAATTGCGGCATTTGCCGACGATATACTCCTATTCATCTCCAATCCCAATGCGGCAATACCAGTTATCATGGAGGCCCTAAATCATTTTGGCAAATGCTCAGGCTTTAAAATAAATTATAATAAATCAGAGGCCCTGGCTCTGTTTGAGCAAGGGAAATTAAATAACTCGACACTTCCTTTCCAATGGAGCACATCATCTATCAAATATTTGGGTGTCCATCTCCCGGCAGATTTGACGTCCTTATACCACATTAATATTAGACCCCTAATTACGTCCATATTTAATCTTCTAAACTCCTGGAAACACTTTACTTTGTCTTTTTCCAGACGATGTCATTTAATTAAGATGATAATATTTCCAAAACTATTGTATATTTTCCAAACACTACCTATTTGTTGACACGAGCTGATGTTAAAACTCTAAACACTGCTTTTAGGAATTTTATTTGGGGCGACAAAAAGCGTACACGCATAGGTCTAATCTAACTACAAGCCCAAAAGGAGGAGGGTGGCATCAATTTCCCAGACATTGCAAAGTCCAATCTAGCAGCAAATCTCAGATACACCATTGATTGGTTAAGAGGTAGATCACATTTCGCAAATGTACTTTTAGACCAACAATTAAGTCCCCATGTCTCCTTACCAGCATTACTACATATGGCCAACGATGACCTCATTGCAGACATAAGAAACCACCCCACCATATGTCAAACTATACAGACGTGGAGAAAATGCCGGAGACTATGTCATTTGAGAAGCGATGTCTCTCCTTTTGTGCCCTTTCTGGGTAAGCCGGGCTTTATGGGAGGTAAACCACCCTTATCTTACATTGAGCTGGCTGGGCAGGGTTGCATCTTGGCAGCTGACCTATTATATGATAGATTCTCCATGCTTGCATTTGACATAGCAGCACAACGTTTCCCAACATTTGTAAATAAGCCCTTCCTTTTTCTTCAAGCAAGGAGCTTAACTTTGAAAAGTATAGCAACTAGGGGTGGAGATAGAGGTAGGAACGCTTTGGATGGCTTACTTAGGACCGCCAGGGTGCAGATAGCCTCGACAAGCAGTATTACACACTGTTGCGTAAGCAATGGTCATGGGAGGGCAAAAAGACAGGTCCAGTACGATGGGTTAATGATATACAGAACATCACAGTCGGGGAAATCTTAGATGCCACTTTGATGCAACGGAAGGTGATCCCCTCCAGTAGTTATGCAGACATGTCTTTATTACTCCTTCATATAGCTTATATTACCCCACACATTAAGTCTAGGATGTCTCCAGGGGGCACATTCACATGTTCCAAATGCGGGACAGGAAACACAGACATATTTCATCACATGTGAGGATGCCCCGAAGTGCAAAAATTATGGCAGTCTATCCATGCCGAATTGCAGAATCTTGGTGGGATATTGTTTCCTTTGACACCGCAATGGGCAATATTTAATATTTTAGATAGCTCTCAACACAAATTCCCCAAACATGTTAAGGCCATGTTGATAATATGGGCCTCAGCTGCCAAGAAAAGTATCTTGCAGCACTGGCTAAATCCATTACCACCACCCAAATCTCTCATATACTCCAAAATAATGTATATTTTTCGAATGGACTGGCTAGATACCCTGACAAATAGAGAAATTGACTGGGAAGTTTTTATACACATGGTCATTGTTCATCCATCACTGTCTCAAGACACCAGGGACAAACTAAGGACACATTTTGAAAACACCAGTGGTATCTTCTTCAGAAAATTAGCGGACATAATCCTATTCCTTGAGCTTGTTGATTGTTAATCAAATGCAGGGTCGTTTAAGGGGTTTATATATTGGGGGAGGATGGGAGGGTATAAGGAGGAGGGAGTTAATTTATGAGTATTATGCCTGTCAAATAAGCGTCAAATAAGCTTGATACCTTCAAACCTGTATGACTTACTTTTTGGTAATGCTCTTTAAATCAATATTGTGAGTTTTACGCCTGTCAAATAAGCTTGTTACTTCAAGACTTGTATGATTTTATTGTAATACTCTATAAATCAATAAAACATGTTGGAAAAAAAATCCATGTTTTATTTGTGAAAAAATTCAAAATAAATGATGGCAGACAAAGCACACATTATGCGTGGCTATGTGTTTCAAACACTCAAGTGTCCTGTCTCAAAGCTTTGAGACAGGACACTTGAGTGTTAGAAACGCGTAGCCACGCATGATGTGTGCTTTGTCTGCCATCATTTATTTTTAATTTTTTCACAATTAAAACATGGATTTTTTAAAGACGCTGGAACAAATTCGGATTTTGCTGCTGATCCGCGGCGGATTTTGCTGCTGATCCCCGCGATTGCTGCTATCCCGGGATATTGCTGCTGATCCGCGGCGGATATTGCTGCTGATCCGCGGCGGATATTGCTGCTGATCCGCGGCGGATTTTGCTGCTGATCCGCGGCGGATTTTGCTGCTGATCCGTGGCGGATTTTGCTGCTGATCCGCGGCGGATTTTGCTGCTGATCCGCGGCGGATTTTGCTGGGGATCCTCGCGACGTGCCGTCATTCAGTGAAGGAGTCTCGGACACGGGTTGCAGCGTCTGGGCTCCGTCACCGCTAGCACAGATGAATCATCTGCTGATTCATCTGCGCTAGCGGGTATAGCATAACGCGATCGCGTTATGCTATACCGTTACCAGCCTGTCAACACTACGTGTTGAACGGGCTGGTAAAACGCAAAATGAACCCAGCCTTAGGGTTAGGGTTAGCATTAGGGTTAAGGTTAGAATTAGGGTTAGGGCTGGAATTTGGGTTAGGGTTGGAATTAGGGTTAGGGTTGGAATTAGGGTTAGGCTTGTGGTTAGGTTTATGGTTAGAGTTGGGATTAGGGTTAGGGGTGTGTTGGGGTTAGGGTTATGGTTAGGGTTTGTATTAGGGTTAGGTGTGTGTAGGGGTTAGGGTTGGGGTTAGGGGTGTGTTGGGGTTAGGGTTGGAGTTAGAATTGAGGGATTTCCACTATTTAGGCACATCAGGGGTCTCCATACGCGACATGGCGCCACCATTGATTCCTGCAAATTTTGCGTTCAAAAAGTCAAATAGTGCTCCCTTTATTCCAAGGCCCGACCTATGCCCAAACAGTGGTTTATCCCCACATATGGGGTATGAGCGTACTCGGGAAAAATTGCACAACAACTTTGGGGGTTCTAATTTCTCCTATTAACATTGGGAAAAAAAATTGGGGACTAAAAAATTATTTTTGTGGAAAAAAATGATTTTATATTTTCACGGCTCTGCGTTATAAACTTCTGTGAAGGACTTGGAGATTCAAAGTGCTTATCACACATCTATAGGAGTTCCTTAGGGGATCTAGCCCCGACGTGTGCCCATACAGTAGTTTTCTCCCACATATGGGATATCAGCATACTCAGGACAAATTGGACAACAACTTTTGGTGTCTAATTTCTCATGTTACCCTTGGGAAAATAAAAAAATTGGGGACTAAAAGATCCTGATTGTGGAAAAAATATGATTTTTTTATTTTCATGCCCGGGCGTTATAAACTTGTGTAGCCCTTGGGGGTTCAAAGTGCTCACCACACATCTAGATAACTTCTTTGCGGGGTCTAGTTTCCAAAATGGGGTCACTTGGGGGGGGTTTCTACTGTTTAGGCACATCATGGGCTCTGCAAACGTAACAAGATGCCCACAGACCATTCCATCAAGTCGGCATTTCAAAGCGTCACTACATCCCTTCCGAGCCCTGACGTGTGCCCAAACAGTGGTTCCCCCCCACATATGGGGTACTAGCATACTCAGGACAAACTGGACAACAACTTTTGGGGTCCAATTTCTCCTGTAACCATTGTGAAAATAAAAAAAAGTGGGCTAAAAAAATCATTTTTTGAGAAAAAAAAATGATTTTTTATTTTCACGGCTCTGCGTTATAAACTTCTGTGAAGCACCTGGGGGTTCAAAGTGCTCACTATGCATCTAGATAAGTTCCTTAGGGCGTCTAGTTTCCAAAATGGGGTCACTTGTGGGGGAGCTCCAATGTTTAGGCACACAGGAACTGTCCAAATGCGACATGGCAACCGCTAAATATTCCAGCATATTTTCCATTCAAAAAGTCAAATGGCGCTCCTTCCCTTCTGAGCCCTGCCGTGCGCCCAAACAGTGGTTTATGACCACATATGAGGTATCTGCGTACTCAGGAGAAATTGCCCAACAAATTTTAGGATCCAATTTATCCTGTTGCCCATGTGAAAATGAAAAAAACTGAGGCTAAAAGAAAATTTTTGTGAAAAAAAAGTACTTTCTTTTTTTTAAGGATCAATTTGTGAAGCACCTGGGGGCTCAAAGTGCTCACTATGCATCTAGATAAGTTCCTTAGGGGGTCTAGTTTCCAAAATGGGGTCACTTGTGGGGAGCTCCAATGTTTAGGCACACAGGGACTCTCCAAATGCGACATGGCAACCGCTAAATATTCCAGCATATTTTCCATTCAAAAAGTCAAATGGCGCTCCTTCCCTTCTGAGCCCTGCCGTGCGCCCATACAGTGGTTTATGACCATATATGAGGTATCTGTGTACTCAGGAGAAATTGCCCAACAAATTTTAGGATCCAATTTATACTGTTGCCCATGTGAAAATGAAAAAAACTGAGGCTAAAAGAAATTTTTTGTGAAAAAAAAGTACTTTCTTTTTTTTAAGGATCAATTTGTGAAGCACCTGGGGGTTCAAAGTGTTCACTATGCATCTAGATAAGTTCCTTAGGGGGTATAGTTTCCAAAATGGGGTCACTTGTGGGGGAGCTCCAATGTTTAGGCACACAGGGACTCTCCAAATGCGACATGGCAACCGCTAAATATTCCAGCATATTTTCCATTCAAAAAGTCAAATGGCGCTCCTTCCCTTCTGAGCTCTGCCGTGCACCCAAACAGTGGTTTATGACCACATATGAGGTATCTGTGTACTCAGGAGAAATTGCCAACAAATTTTAGGATCCAATTTATCCTGTTGCACATGTGAAAATGAAAAAAACTGAGGCTAAAAGAAAATTTTTGTGAAAAAAAAGTACTTTCTTTTTTTTAAGGATCAATTTGTGAGGCACCTGGGGGTTCAAAGTGCTCACTATGCATCTAGATAAGTTCCTTAGGGGGTCTAGTTTCCAAAATGGGGTCACTTGTGGGGAGCTCCAATGTTTAGGCACACAGGGACTCTCCAAATGCGACATGGCAACCGCTAAATATTCCAGCATATTTTCCATTCAAAAAGTCAAATGGCGCTCCTTCCCTTCTGAGCTCTGCCGTGCACCCAAACAATGGTTTATGACCACATATGAGGTATCTGTGTACTCAGGAGAAATTGCCCAACAAATTTTAGGATCCAATTTATCCTGTTGCCCATGTGAAAATGAAAAAACTGAGGCTAAAAGAAAATTTTTGTGAAAAAAAAGTACTTTCTTTTTTTTAAGGATCAATTTGTGAAGCACCTGGGGGCTCAAAGTGCTCACTATGCATCTAGATAAGTTCCTTAGGGGGTCTAGTTTCCAAAATGGGGTCACTTGTGGGGGAGCTCCAATGTTTAGGCACACAGGGACTCTCCAAATGCGACATGGCAACCGCTAAATATTCCAGCATATTTTCCATTCAAAAAGTCAAATGGCGCTCCTTCCCTTCTGAGCTCTGCCGTGCACCCAAACAGTGGTTTATGACCACATATGAGGTATCTGTGTACTCAGGAGAAATTGCCAACAAATTTTAGGATCCAATTTATCCTGTTGCACATGTGAAAATGAAAAAAACGGAGGCTAAAAGAAAATTTTTGTGAAAAAAAAGTACTTTATTTTTTTTAAGGATCAATTTGTGAGGCACCTGGGGGTTCAAAGTGCTCACTATGCATCTAGATAAGTTCCTTAGGGGGTCTAGTTTCCAAAATGGGGTCACTTGTGGGGGAGCTACAATGTTTAGGCACACAGGGACTCTCCAAATGCGACATGGCAACCGCTAAATATTCCAGCATATTTTCCATTCAAAAAGTCAAATGGCGCTCCTTCCCTTCTGAGCCCTGCCGTGCGCCCATACAGTGGTTTATGACCATATATAAGGTATCTGTGTACTCAGGAGAAATTGCCCAACAAATTTTAGGATCCAATTTATACTGTTGCCCATGTGAAAATGAAAAAAACTGAGGCTAAAAGAAATTTTTTGTGAAAAAAAAGTACTTTCTTTTTTTTAAGGATCAATTTGTGAAGCACCTGGGGGTTCAAAGTGCTCACTATGCATCTAGATAAGTTCCTTAGGGGTCTAGTTTCCAAAATGGGGTCACTTGTGGGGGAGCTCCAATGTTTAGGCACACAGGGACTCTCCAAATGCGACATGGCAACCGCTAAATATTCCAGCATATTTTCCATTCAAAAAGTCAAATGGCGCTCCTTCCCTTCTGAGCTCTGCCGTGCACCCAAACAGTGGTTTATGACCACATATGAGGTATCTGTGTACTCAGGAGAAATTGCCAACAAATTTTAGGATCCAATTTATCCTGTTGCACATGTGAAAATGAAAAAAACTGAGGCTAAAAGAAAATTTTTGTGAAAAAAAAGTACTTTCTTTTTTTAAGGATCAATTTGTGAGGCACCTGGGGGTTCAAAGTGCTCACTATGCATCTAGATAAGTTCCTTAGGGGGTCTAGTTTCCAAAATGGGGTCACTTGTGGGGGAGCTCCAATGTTTAGGCACACAGGGACTCTCCAAATGCGACATGGCAACCGCTAAATATTCCAGCATATTTTCCATTCAAAAAGTCAAATGGCGCTCCTTCCCTTCTGAGCTCTGCCGTGCACCCAAACAATGGTTTATGACCACATATGAGGTATCTGTGTACTCAGGAGAAATTGCCCAACAAATTTTAGGATCTAATTTATACTGTTGCCCATGTGAAAATGAAAAAACTGAGGCTAAAAGAAAATTTTTGTGAAAAAAAAGTACTTTCTTTTTTTTACAGATCAATTTGTGAAGCACCTGGGGTTCAAAGTGATCACTAAGCATCTAGATAAGTTCCTTAGGGGGTCTAGTTTCCAAAATGGGGTCACTTGTGGGGGAGCTCCAATGTTTAGGCACACAGGGACTCTCCAAATGCGACATGGCAACCGCTAAATATTCCAGTATATTTTCCATTCAAAAAGTCAAATGGTGCTCCTTCCCTTCTGAGCCTTGCCGTGCGCCCAAACAGTGGTTTATGACCACATATGAGGTATCGGTGTACTCAGGAGAAATTGCCCAACAAAGCTTAGGATCCAATTTATCCTATTGGCCATGTGAAAATGAATAAATTGTTGCTAAAAGAAAATTTTTGTTGGAAAAATTAAAATGTCCATTTTTTCCTTCCACGTTGCTTTAGTTCTGGTGAAGCACCTGAAGGGTTAATAATCTTCTTGAATGTAGTTTTGAGTAGCTTGAGGGGTGCAGTTTTTATAATGGTGTCACTTTTGGGTATTTTCTGCCATATAAACCCCTCAAAGTGACTTCAAATGTGAGGTGGTCCCTAAAAAAAAATGGTTTTGTAAATTTTGCTGTAAAAATGAGAAATCGCTGGTCAACTTTTAACCCTTATAACTTCCTAACAAAAAAAAATTTTGTTCCCAAAATTGTGCTGATGTAAAGTAGACATGTGGGAAATGTTATTTATTAAGTATTTTGTGTCACATAACTCTATGGTTTAACAGAATAAAAATGCAAAATTTGAAAATTGCGAAATTTTCAAAATTTTCGCCAAATTTCCATTTTTTTCACAAATAAACACAAAAATTATCAACCTAAATTTACCACTAACATGAAGCCCAATATGTCACGAAAAAACAATCTCAGAATCGCTAGGATCCGTTGAAGCGTTCCTGAGTTATTACCTCATAAAGGGACACTGGTCAGAATTGCAAAAAATGGCAAGGTCTTTAAGGTCAAAATAGGCTGGGTCTTGAAGGGGTTAAATGAGAATATCTCCGGCTGGGTGGAGAACATTCTGAAACCCATGGTGAGGAGCACACCCAGCTATATCCAGGACACCACGGATATTCTCTGCAAATTGTCAGCGCTGGGCCCACTTCCAAGGGACACGATACTAGCCACCATGGACGTAGAGTCTCTCTATTCCAACATTCCTCATGAGGATGGAATCACAGCATGTAAATATTTCCTTCAAAAGAACAATCTGGCCACAGAACCAACACTGCAATTCATCAGGTTTGTGCTTCATCACAACTATTTTTCTTTTGGGAACAATTTATACCAACAGTGCATGGGCAGTGCCATGGGAAGCAAAATGTCCCCACAATATGCCAACCTATTTATGGCGAAACTGGAGGAGGAGTTTTTGTCATCTTGCCCTATTAAACCTCTTGCATACTTCCGCTACATTGATGATCTGCTAATAATCTGGACAGGCTCAAAAGATGATCTGCTCACCTTCCACAATAACTTCAACAAATACCACCCAACCATCAAGCTCACCCTCAACTTTTCAAAGTCTCAAATACATTTTCTGGACTTGACCATATACATCAAGGACAACGCCATACAAACATCAATTTACCATAAGCCCACAGGACGTCCAGCATACCTTAGATGGAACAGCTTTCATCCAAGACACACAAAAAAATCCATCATCTACAGTCAAGCTCTGAGATATATTCGGATCTGTTCAGACAGTAAAGACAGGGAACTACAGCTGCTATCTCTGAGGAATACATTCCTACAACAAGGATACCATCCACTGGTAATAGATGAACAGATCCACAGGGCTACAAGAATCCCAAGAAGCAACCTCCTGGATTACAAACTGAGAGAGGACAACAACAGGGTACCTCTTGTGGTCACATACAACCCCCACATGAGCATCCTAAGGAAAATTGGTGCTGATCTCCAACCCATATTCCACAGAGACCACAAATTGAAAGACATATTCCCAGAACTACCACTCCTCTCCTACAAACAGCCCCCTAACTTAAGGAATCTCCTTGTCAGAAGTGTCCTCTCGTCACCATCAGTGACTGGCACATTCCCATGTAACAACAAAAAATGCAAAACTTGTACCCACATATTACCAACAAATACAGTCCGTGTACCAAACACAAATCAGGACTATAAGGTCATGTGTTATGTTACGGTAGCTGAGGAGTGCAGGTAAAAAAGGAAATACACCAGAGCAGTTGGAATCTATGAGATTGCAGTACCCTGACTAACCACCGCAACTAGAGGCAGCCGTGGAGCGTTCCTACGTTGGTCCTAGACGCCTCGTCACAGCCTGAGAAACTAACTATACCTAAAGATAGATATAGGAAAGCTATCTGCCCCGGAGCAGAACCCCAAAGACAATAGAAAGCCCCCAAACATGTAATGGCGGTTAGACAAGAGGAAATACTGACACAGAAAGAAAATAGTATGAGCAAACGCTGGGGCCCAAACTATCTAAATAGAAAAGGATAGGAAGGGTACTTACTGCAATCTCAGAAAACCCTGAAAAAACACCAACTCTACTAATTTCAAAATCACCTGAGATCACACGACCTCTACCACCTAAATTAGTTCTCTGGTGTAACAAAAACAAAACAGCAGCCACTGAAAAAAAACTGGAAAAAGCAAAAGTACAAAACACAGTGGCTGGACTAAACTGAGAGGGCAAAAGCCCCCGGAGGGGACCCTGAAGGCCCCCACAGAAGTGCAGGACAAAATGCAAAAATATAGCAAAAACACAAAATAAGAAATTGTCTTATCTGATAGCAGGAGATGCAGACACGACACAGCAGGCTAAAAGGGAAACTGGAAAGAAGGATTCAGACCAGAACAATTGATCACCGGCAACCCTGATGGGAAAATGACTCCCTTATAAAAGACCAATCAGTAACACCTGATTCCCAGTCCTCACAATCCTCACTAGTACCGCTTGTAACCACCAGAGGGAGCCTCTGCTCAGAACTCATCTCAAACCCATTCACAACAGTACCCCCCCCTTGAGGAGGGGTCACCGAACCCTCATTTGAGCAACCAGGTCGGTCAGGATGAGTTCTATGATACGCACGGATAAGTCTCCTAGCATGGATGTCCGAAGCAAACACCCAAGAATTGTCTTCCTGACCATAACCTCACCATTTAACCAAATACTGGAGTCTTCGTCTAGAAAAACGAGAATCCAATATTTTCTCAACCACATACTCCAGATTGCCCTCAACCAAAACAGGGTCAGGAGGCACAGCAGCAGGAACCACTGGCTCAACAAACCTCTTCAACAAGGACTTGTGGAACACGTTATGGATCTTAAATGTCCCTGGAAGAAGCAAACGAAAAGAAACAGGATTAATAATCTCCATGATCTTATAAGGTCCAATGAACCTAGGTTTAAATTTAGGAGATGCTACTCTCATAGGAATATTCTTTGAGGACAACCAGACCAAGTCCCCACTTTAAACCGAGGACCATCAGTCCTATGCCGTTAGCAAACCGCTGGGCCTTCTCCTGAGAGAGGGACAACCTCTCCACTACCTGGTCCCAAATCTGTGCATACGCTCAACAACAGAGTCAACACCTGGACAGACAGAAGCCTCCGTCTGTCCTGAAGAAAATCGAGGGTGAAACCCAGAATTACAGAAAAACGGAGACATCAAAGTGGCAGAGCTAGCCCTATTATTAAGAGCAAACTCAGCCAAAGGCAAAAAAGAGACCCAGTCATCCTGATCAGCAGACACAAAGCATCTTAGATAAGTCTCCAATGTCTGGTTTGTTCTCTCAGTTTGACCATTGGTCTGAGGATGAAATGCCGAGGAGAAAGACAATTGAACACCCAGTTTAGAACAAAAAGTCCTCCAAAATCTGGAAACAAACTGGACTCCTCTGTCAGACACAATGTTCTCAGGAATGCCGTGCAAACTAACCACGTGCTGAAGGAACAATGGCACCAATTCAGAGGAGGAAGGCAACTTAGGTAATGGCACAAGATGTATCATTTTGGAAAACCTATCACAAATTACCCAGATGGTGGTCATTCTCTGAGAAACAGGAAGATCGGAAATGAAATCCATAGAGATATGGGTCCATGGTCTCTTGGGCACAGGCAATGGCATCAACAAACCACTAGAGCGAGAGCAAGGCTTGGAGCGAGAGCAAGTCCCGCAGGACTGCACAAATTCCCTGACATCGCGAGACAAGGTAGGCCACCAAAAGGACCGACTAACCAAGTCTCTGGTACCAAAAATTCCGGGATGCCCAGCCAATGCGGAACAATGAATCTCAGACATCACACTCTTTTTCCATTGGTCCGGGACAAACAATTTTCCAACAGGGCAGCGCTCGGGCCTATCCTCCTGACACCCCTCCAGAGCAAGTCTCAAATTAGGCGAGATGGCGGAAAGAACTACACCCTCCTTCAAAATAACAGAGGGATCAGATAGCTCAGGAGAGTCCACAAGGAAACTCCTCGAGAGGGCATCCGCCTTAACATTCTTAGTGCCAGGAAGAAAGGAAACCACAAAATTAAAACGTGTGAAAAACAAGGCCCACCTGGCCTGTCTAGGATTGAGTCGCTTGGCAGATTCCAGATAGACCAGATTCTTATGGTCCGTAAGGACCACCACCTGATGTTTGGCTCCCTCCAGCCAATGTCTCCACTCTTTAAAAGCCCACTTCATGGCCAATAACTCCCGATTACCCACGTCATAATTACGTTCAGTAGGAGAAAATTTTCGAGAGAAAAAGGCACAAGGGTTACTTTTAGAGGTCTCTGGATCTTTTTGGGACAAAACGGCACCTGCCCCAATTTCAGAGGCATCAACCTCCACCTGAAATGGCAGAGAAACATCAGGCTGCCGTAGAACAGGAGCAGAAGTGAATCTCTGCTTAAGTTCCTGAAACGCAGAGACTACCTCAGGAGGCCAATTCACCACATCAGAACCCTTTCTGGTCAAATCAGTTAATGGTTTAACAATAACCGAGAAATTACCAATAAATTTACGATAAAAATTGGCAAAACCCAAAAATCTCTGAAGAGCCTTTAATGAAGTAGGTTGGACCCAATCACAGATGGCCTGAACCTTGACCGGGTCCATTTCAATAACAGATGGGGACAAAATGAATCCCAGAAATGAGATCTTCTGTACGCCAAAAAGACACTTTGATCCCTTCACATACAGAGCATTCTCTCTCAAAATCTGGAATACAGTTCGAACATGTTTCACATGAGAGTCCCAGTCATTAGAAAAAATCAAGATATCATCCAAATAAACAATCAGAAACTTGTCCACAAAATCCCTGAAAATGTCATTCATGAAGGACTGGAAGACGGAAGGAGCATTAGTGAGCCCAAAGGGCATCACAAGGTACTCAAAATGCCCTTCAGGGGTGTTAAATGCCGTCTTCCATTCATCCCCGTGCTTAATGCGAATAAGGTTATACGCCCCCCTGAGGTCAAGCTTGGTAAACCAAGTAGCGTTTTTCACCCTGGAAAACAGGTCAGAAATCAAGGGTAACGGGTATTGATATTTCACAGTAATATTGTTCAAGAGACGATAATCAATACACGGCCTTAATGAACCATCTTTTTTGGCCACAAAGAAAAAACCGGCACCTAAGGGTGAAGAGGATGGTCTGATATGACCCTTCTCCAATGATTCCTTGATATAAGACCGCATAGCGTCATGTTCAGGTACAGACAAGTTAAAAAGGCGACCTTTAGGGAATTTACTACCTGGCACTAATTAATAGCGCAGTCATAGCTCCTATGGGGAAGGTAAGGATGCAGATTTACTTTCGCTAAACACATCAGAAAAATCAAACAAAAAGTCAGGAACATCCTCAGCCTGGGGGGAGGCAGAAAAAACAGGAGTGTTGGTATTAACACATTGGCAGCCCCAACTGGTTACAGACACAGATTTCCAATCCAAAACAGGATTATGAGACTGTAACCAAGGGAAACCCAGCACTATAATGTCATGCAGATTATATAGAACCAAAAATTTGCAGCACTCCTGGTGATCAGGTTCAACCCTCATTATCACCTGAGTAGAAAACTGGGGTTTATTCTCAGCCAAAGGGGTAGAATCGATCCCCAGTAAAGGAATAGACTTCTGTAGGGGTATCAAGGGAAACCCACAACGTTTAGCAAAATCATAATCCATCAGGTTAATAGCTGCTCCAGAATCAACGAAAGCCTGAGCAGAAAATGAGGACAGAGAGCATATCAGAGTGACAGTTAATAAAAACTTAGTCTGAACACTACCCAAGACAACTGAGCGTGCAAAACGTCTTCCCCGCTTAGGGCAGACTGAAATAGCATGAGAGGCATCACCACAGTAGAAACATAACCCATTGCGCTTTCGAAACTCATGACGCTGTGCCCCAGACACCACTCCATCACACTGCATGGGCTCAGCAGCTGGCTCACAAGGCAACACCACTCCACGCATACTTCTCCGCTCACGCAAACGTCTGTCAATTTGAATCGCTAATGACATAGAATCATTGAGACCAGAGGGGACAGGGAATCCCACCATAACATCCTTTACATTATCCGACAGACCCTTCCGGAAAAGGGCCGCCAAAGCGTCGTCATTCCATTTGGTCAGGACTGCCCACCTACGGAATCTCTGACAGTATAACTCAGCGTCATCAAGCCCTGATTTAATGCCAACAAGGCTTTTTCAGCTTGATCAGTGACATTAGGCTCATCGTACAATAACCCCAAAGCCTGAAAAAATGCATCAACATCACTCAAAACAGGATCCCCAGGTATCAGGGAAAAAGCCCAATCCTGAGGATCGCCGCGCAAGAGAGAGATGATAATTTGAACCTGCTGCGCTGCGTTTCCTGAGGACTTAGATTTTAAGGCAAGAAACAATTTACAATTATTTTTGAAATTCTGAAACTTAGCTCGATCCCCTAAAAACAAATCTGGCATGGGAATCCTAGGTTCCACAACAGGCAACCTAGCAAGATAGATAGCAATACTCCGAACCTCAGTGGCAAGCTGATCCACACGGCCAGACAACTGTGCAAACTCCATTGGGAGAAAAGATCCTCCCCAGCACCCAGAGATACAGAGGGAAAAAAAAAAAAAAATGCAACAAACAGAAAAATATCTCTGACAACTTTTCTTCCTTCAAAATATTTTTTCCCTTCTGTGAGTACCATACAATTTTTATGGCCGGTGATACTGTTATGTTACGGTAGCTGAGGAGTGCAGGTAAAAAAGGAAATACACCAGAGCAGTTGGAATCTATGAGATTGCAGTACCCTGACTAACCACCGCAACTAGAGGCAGCCGTGGAGCGTTCCTACGTTGGTCCTAGACGCCTCGTCACAGCCTGAGAAACTAACTATACCTAAAGATAGATATAGGAAAGCTATCTGCCCCGGAGCAGAACCCCAAAGACAATAGAAAGCCCCCAAACATGTAATGGCGGTTAGACAAGAGGAAATACTGACACAGAAAGAAAATAGAATGAGCAAACGCTGGGGCCCAAACTATCTAAATAGAAAAGGACAGGAAGGGTACTTACTGCAATCTCAGAAAACCCTGAAAAAACACCAACTCTACTAATTTCAAAATCACCTGAGATCACACGACCTCTACCACCTAAATTAGTTCTCTGGTGTAACAAAAACAAAACAGCAGCCACTGAAAAAAAACTGGAAAAAGCAAAAGTACAAAACACAGTGGCTGGACTAAACTGAGAGGGCAAAAGCCCCCGGAGGGGACCCTGAAGGCCCCCACAGAAGTGCAGGACAAAATGCAAAAATATAGCAAAAACACAAAATAAGAAATTGTCTTATCTGATAGCAGGAGATGCAGACACGACACAGCAGGCTAAAAGGGAAACTGGAAAGAAGGATTCAGACCAGAACAATTGATCACCGGCAACCCTGATGGGAAAATGACTCCCTTATAAAAGACCAATCAGTAACACCTGATTCCCAGTCCTCACAATCCTCACTAGTACCGCTTGTAACCACCAGAGGGAGCCTCTGCTCAGAACTCATCTCAAACCCATTCACAACAGTCATGGGTTCCTTTTCGTGTACATCCTCCAATGTGGTGTACATGATACAATGTACAAGGTGCCCTGGAGCTATCTATATTGGGGAAACCATGCAAAAACTACAAACAAGGATGAATCTACACAGACATACGATCAGGAATGAAATGGACACGCCTGTGGGAAAACATTTCTCTGGAACTGGACATTGTATGACAGACTTAAAAGTCTTAATACTAAAAGGTCATTTTAAGGATGACAGGGAGAGAAAAATATGGGAATTCAAACTTATTAGGATGTTCAATACTTTGACACTAGGACTCAACTTAACACCCGGTTTTATGGGTCACTACATAGACACAGTTCACACCTTCACCAGAAGGACTCCAGATAGCTAAGAACACATTCCCACTAGCTCTCCATTTGTAAGAAAATGCTAATTCGATTTCCTTTGCTTATCTTTGAAGGCATCACACCTCCCAGGTCTTGAACAAATTTCCTACTATAGTAAGCATCTAATTGTCTTTCTTATTATTCCAAATGTAATCTTGCCTGAAGAAGGAGCCTCTGCGCTCTGAAAGCTTGCGAACATATAATTTTCTGGTTAGCCAATAAAGGTATCACCTTAAGAATGCTCTTGTCATAATTGGACGGAAAAGTATTCACATCGATTTTTCTGGCTAACACGGTACCACAATATAATTTATTATTGTACACCAACTTCCTAACAAAAAATTTTATATTGTAAAGTAGACATGTGGGAAATGTTACTTATTAAGTATTTTGTGTGCCATATCTCTGATTTAAGGGCATGGAAATTCAAAGCTGAAAAATAGCGAAATTTTCAAAATTTTCGCCAGATTTTTTTTCACAAATAAATGCAAGATATATCAAAGAAATTTTACCACTAACATGAAGTACAATATGTCACTAGAAAACAATGTCAATCACCAGGATCCATTGAAGTGTTCCAGAGTTACTACCTCATAAAGGGACAGTGGTCAGAATTGTAAAAATTGGCCCGGTCATTAACGTGCAAACCACCCTAGGGGTTTAATGGGGTAATATTGGACATGTTTCTATTCAAAGCAGGAACGGAACTTAAAATTTTCTTCAATTTGAGATTTAAATGTTGA
>JARQOD010000006.1:87338657-87454206 GCA_033576555.1 Oophaga sylvatica
CGATACCTTTTGTTAGACAGAGGGCCCCCAAAAACGTTTGTTTTTTCTATTTTCTGTCTTGCCATTTTCTCTTTTAAACCCCCCATTCATTTTGGGGGTTCCCCTTCTTTTGGGGGGGGATTCTGGGGCAATACTTTCTCTTTCGCCTTTAATATTACCCCCACTTAAGGGCTCTAATAACGTAAAGCCCCACCTCTCTATTGTTTTATTAAGTTACTGAATCCAATGGGTTCCAGCCTCTCTGGTGTATTCCCGTTTTTGCTTACTCTCCAGCTCCCAAAAAAACATAAAGTATCACCGGCCCAAATTTGAAAATTATATGGTACTCACAGAAGGGGAAAATAGTGTGGAAAGAAAAAAGATTGTTGGTTGTCAGAGTTTTTTTATTTTTTTCCCTCTGTTTCGGGTGTTTGAGGAGGATTTTTTTTTCTCTCAATGGAGCTTGCACAGTTGTTGGCCGTGTGGATCAGCTTGCCATGAGGTTGGAGATTGCTACCATCTTGCTGGGTTGCGTTTGTGGAACCAAGGATTCCCATGCCAGATTTGTTTTTGGGGGAATCGGGCTAATTTTGTTTCAAAAAAAACTGTAAGTTGTTTTTGCCTTAAACCCTAAGTCCTCGGGAACGCAGCACAGCAGGTTCAAATTGTTCCTCTCCTGCGCGGCGATCTCAGGATTGGGTTTTTCCCTGCACCGGGGACCCTGTTTTGAATGATATTGATGCTTTTTTTTTCTGGCTCTGGGTTTTTGTACGATGAACCTTGTCACTATCAAGCTGAAAAACCTTGTTGGCTTTAAATCAGGGTTTGAAGACGGAGTTGTCTGTCAAAAATTCCGAAAAGGGGAGTCCTGACCAAAGGAATGATGATGTTTGGCAGCCCTTTTTCGGAGGGGCTGGAGAGAATGTAAATTAGTTGTGGGGGGGATTCCCTGTCCCTTGGCCCAATGGTTCATGTATTGGCTGTTCAAATTGACGACGTTTGCGTGAGCGCAGAGGTTTGCTGAGTAGTGTTGCCTTGTGTGCCAGCTTTGAGCCCAGCAGTGTGATAGAGGATTCTGGGGCACAGCGTCATTGGTTTCGAAAGCACAATGGGTTTTTGTTTCTATTGTGGGAAGCCTCCTCATGCTTTTCAGTCTGCCCTAAACGGGGGAAAAACGTTTTGCACGCTCAGTTGTCTTTGGGGAGTGTTCAGACTAAATTTTGTTGACTGTTTCCCTGATTTGCTCCCTGTCCAATTTTCTGCTAGGCTTTTGTTGATTCAGGAGCAGCTATACCTGTGGATTTTGCTTTGCCAAACGTTGTGGGTTTCCCATGTCCCATGCGGAAGTTATTCCCCTCTGGGCATTGATTCTACCCTTTGGCGGAGAATAAACCCGTTTTCTACTCAGGTGATAATGAGGGTTGAACCAGATTACAGGAGAGTTGCAAATTTCTGGTGCTGTATAATCTGCATGACTTATTGTACTAGGTTTCCCTTGGTTAAGTCTCATAATCCTGTTTTGGATTGGAAATCTGTTCTGTGACCAGTTGGGGGCTACCAAGTGTTAATTGTTTTTTCTGCCTCCCCCCAATCTAGATGTTCCTGATTTTTGACTGGTTTTTCGGATGTTTAGTAAAGTAAATCCGCATCCTTGCCCCCTCACAGGAGCTACGTGTAACGAATGGAAGCGGAGGCAGAGGTGGTGAAGTTCACATTCGTTTTTATTTTTAAATGTGGAACCTCTAGACCACGGTCCGGGGGGCTCCGAAGGGGGCGTAACTAGTGAGCCCCGGGTACCCGTAGTAAGGCCCCTCGAACAGGACCAGAATGGAATACCCGGAGGACACAGGTGCTACCTCCAGTTAGACCCCAGACACGTGGCAGCTGTCCAGAGGGACCAAAAGGTTAACAGGTGTTTACAGAGTCTGGAGGGTTCTCGACAGAGAAGGGTAAGGTCCTGGTCCAGAATAGATGGTATCAGGCTGGCTTCAGTGACTTGTCACGGTCCACGGTACGGATGGCTGATGGCGGAACGGGATGACTCTTGCGCCAGTAATAGCTGAGATTGTCGGTTAGCCAGATACGGTTAGCAATGATCTGAGGAGACAAACGTACTCAGCGAAGCACAGAGACTGCAAACGCAGCGCAGACAGATCAGGACAGAACCGGATGTAGCAATGATAGAACACGTTGCTCCGGCACTCCCCTAATGGTGGAGTGACCAGATATAGTACTGAGTGTGCAGCCATTGGTTAATTAGCTATTTCAAAAAATGCACGTGCCCCTTTAAGAGAGGCGGTGGGCGCGGCCCTCACATCCTAAGCCGTCTATCAGGGGCCTGCCAGCAGCGTGCCAGGAAGTGGAGGAGGACACAGGACGCCGTGGAGCAGATGGGACATGAGAACCCAGCCCACGCACAGACTGCTGCAGAGGAACAGGTGAGTGAGCCGAACAGAGTGCAGAGCCAGCGCTGGGACCGGTGTAACAGTATCCCCCTCTTTACTCCCCCTCTTTTTCAAGCTGGTGAAATCTTTAAGAAGAAGAGGAGCTGGATGTTCTCCTCAGGCTCCCAAGACCTCTCCTCAGGACCAAAAACCCCCAGTCCACCAGGTAATAGATCCTACCTCTTACTTCTTAGAGGCCAAGATATGTTTTACCTCAAAAACATCATTCTCAGAGACCGGATCGGGAGTGGTACCCGGGTCCTTAAAGAAGGAACTCAACACTACTGGTTTGAGGAGAGAAACATGAAAGGAGTTAGGTACACGTAGAGAATTAGGCAATTTCGCTTGTAAGAGACCGGGTTGATTTGTCTCAAGACTTCAAAGGGACCACATGAAACGAGGACCCAATTTGTACGATGGTAACTTCAGACGGATGTACTTGGAGGAGAGCCATACCTTGTCTCCTGGACGAAGATGGGAGCCTCCAAAAGTCTTTTGTCCGCATGCGTCTTCATACGTTGGGAAGCTTTCTCCAAAGCCGACTGGTCTCACTCCAAATGTCCGAGAGAAATTTTTAGACAAGATATCGACTGCCGGAACATCAGATACTCACGAAACAGAAGAGGAATTCCAGGTTGCAGTCCAAACACAATCTGAAAGGGAGACTTTGCAGAAGATTCACTTACTTGATTGTTGTAGGAGAATTCCGCCCAGGGCAGTAATTCTACCAGTCATTATGATGAGCGTTGACAAAGTGACTCAGGTATCAGCCAGGATTTGATTGATCCTCTCCACTTGCCCATTAGACTGGGGATGATATGCAGAAGAAAAGTCTAGTTCAATTTTTACCATTTTACAGAGTCCTCTCCAGAACATAGAAGTGAACGGACGCCCACTGTCGGACACGATGTGGAGAGGAAATCCATGTAGACGGAAGATGTGCTGAATGAAGTGAGCAGCCAGTTTGGAGCAGACGGGAGACCAGATAGCGGAACAAAGTGAGCCATTTTAGAGAAGCGGTCACCACAACCCATACCACTGAGCAGCCAGAAGAAATGGGAAGATCCATGATGAAATCCATCGCATGTGCTGCCAGGGAGCGGACGGAATCGGTAGAGGTAGAAGTCTGCCAGCTGGTTGATGTTTAAAAGTTTTGTTACGGGCACATGAAGGACAGGCTGAAACGAACTCCTGGATATCCTTGCCATGGTAGGCCACCAGTAATAACGGGAGATGAGTTGCTGCGTCTTTTTCTGACCAGCATGGCCAGCCAACTTAGAGGAATGACCCCAGGCAGAACACGGGTACGATCAGAAGCAGACACAAAAGTTCTTCCCAGGAGGAAGCGGGCCAGATCAGTGGAGGCAACAGAGCTAACTTAGAAGGTTCAATAATGTGCTGAGGTTCTTCCTCCAGTTCAGGGGCAAGAAGGCTTAGAGAGTGCGTCTGCCTTGATGTTTTTGTCAGCTGGACGAAAATGAAGTACAAAATTGAAACGGGCAAAAATAATGCCCAACGGGCCTGACGGGGATTCAGTCTTAAAGCAGTTTGGAGATAGGCAAGGTTTTTATGGTCGGTGAATATGATTACTGGTGATGAGCTCCTTCAAGAAGATGTCTCCATTCTTGCAGAGCCAATTTTGATGGCCAACAGTTCGCGATCACCCCGAAGAGTAGTTCCTCTCTGCAGGAGAAAAAACATTGGAGAAAAACCACACGAGACCATCCGCCCGGTAGACGACTTCTGGGTCAGAACTGCACCTGCACCTATGGAAGAAGCGTCAACCTCAAGAAAAAATTGCTCACTTGAATTAGGACGATGGAGAACGGGTGCGGAAGCAAAAGCTTTTTTTAGAGAAACAAAGGCCTCTTCTGCCCTCGGAGGACCATTCCTTAGAGTTTACGCCTTTCCGGGTTAAGGCTGTGATTGGAGCCACTCGGGTGGAAAAGTGTGGAATAAATTGCCGGTAGTAATTGGCGAACCCTAGGAACCTTTGTATGGCTTTTAGCCCAGACGGACGAGGCCAGTTGAGAACTGCAGACAACTTTCCGGATCCATCTTTAATCCTGTGGAAGATACAATGTACCAAGGAAAGGCAAAGAAGATGCTCAAGAGGCATTTCTCATATTTGGCATATAGCCTGTTCTCTCTGAGTCTTTGTAAGACCTGGCGTACTTGCCGCCGGTGTGACGTTAAATCAGCAGAGAAAATCAAAATATCGTCCAGGTAAACCACGACACATGTATAGAGCAAGTCCCTGAAAATGTCATTCACAAATTCCTGAAAAACCGCAGGTGCATTGCTTAGGCCGAATGGCATTACCAGGTATTCATAGTGGCCGTCATGGGGTGTTGAAGGCTGTTTTCCATTCGTCCCCTCTCTAATTCGGATCAGATTGTAGGCCCTCTGAGGTCCAATTTGGTGAAGATCTTGGCCCTCGGAGACGATCAAACAACTCTGAAATAAGAGGTAATGGATACCTGTTTTTTACCGTGACTGATTCAGACCCCGATAGTCAATGCAGGGCCGCAAGGATCCATCCTTCTTCTTCACAAAGAAGAATCCAGCTCCTGCCGGTGACGATGACTTTCGGATAAATCCTCTATCCAGATTCTCTTGGATGTAGTCCGACATGGCCTGAGTCTCTGCCTGTGAAAAAGGATACACTTTTCCCGTGGGGAAGAGATGCTCCAGGAAGAAGCTCTATCTGACAGTCATACGACCTGTGTGGAGGTAGTCTCTCAGCCTCCTTTTTCCCGAAGACGTCAGAGAAGGACCAATAGGCGGAAGGCAACCCTGGCAGGGTATCAGGCTGGACTGGAGGCGAAAAGGTTGAATCCGGGTTAAGCAACGATTCATGCAGGTATCTCCCCAACGCAGAACTTCTCCAGTTTTCCAATTCAGGACTGGTTCATGCATCTGGAGCCAAGGTAAACCTAAGAGCATGGGATGGGATAAAACCGGGATATACATAAAAACGCATTAGTTCAGTATGCATTAGACCTACCCGGAGTTCCACCAACTCGGTTTGAAACTGGACGGGCTCGGTCAGCGGTTTGCCATCCACAGCGGACACCTGTAACGGATCAGGAAGACGCTGGACAGGTAAGCGGTAATGATCCACAACCGCCTGCTGGATGAAGTTCCCTGCAGCTCCAGAATCCAGTAGACAATGTTCGGAAAATTTTATTGCCCATAGGACACGGAGACTGAGATGTGTAAAGAGGGAGAGGACTGTTCTCTACCTAGGTTGGCCCCTCCTACCGGACCTAGGCACTGGAGTTTCCCGACTTTTTAGGACAGAGATGGATCAAATGTTCAGAACTACCGCAGTAGTAACAACTTCCTCCTTGCGACGTGACTCCCGACGGCGGGTGGCCAAACTTACATGGTCCACCTCCATGCCTCGGAGGAGGAAAGCGAGGTACCTGTTTTAAACAAACTAGAGTCCAGGAGATAGGACCTTTTGTCCGCTTGATCTCCATAGAACGCTCCTGAAAACGAGGTCAATTCGGGTTGCCAAAAGATATCAACTCCTCCAAGAGGGTAGGTCTGTCCCGTCCCGCCAGCTCATCCTTGATTCTTCGGATAAGCCCTCCCAGAAGTTTGCAACCAGGGCCTCATTGTTCCACATAATTCAGATGAGAGGGTGCGGAATTTAACAGCATATGAGCTACCGTGAGAGTACCTTGGCGCAGGCGGAGCAGAGCTGAGGCAGTTGAAGTGGTGCGACCGGTTCATCGAAAGTCCTGCGAAAAGCCTCTAGGAAAGATTGAAGATCGTTAACAGCGGATCCCTCTCTCCCATAGCGGGTTTAGCCAGGTGAGGGCCTCTCCTCCCAGGGTGTGACATGATGAAGCCCACCTTGGCTCGGTCAGAAGCAAACATATGCCCCAAGATTTCGAAGTGTAGAGTGCACTGATTGAGAAAACCCCGACACAGAGTAGGATCACCCTGGAAACGGGTAGGAGCCCCCAGACGGGGACCTGACTTGTCATGGGAACTGGTACTTGAGTATTGATAGGAGAGTCAGGTGCAGACGAGGAACCCAAGGAATCCATGCGGGAAGACAAGCTGTGTAGATAAGTCGTGATCTTGTCCTGTTGAACTCCCAAACGGGTCACCTCCTGGTACAGGTCCGTGGTCGGAGATTTCTGGGATCCAGCGGGTTCCATGGCCGGAGCAATCTGTAACGAATGGAAGCGGAGGCAGAGGTGGTGAAGTTCACATTCGTTTTTTATTTTTAAATGTGGAACCTCTAGACCACGGTCCGGGGGGCTCCGAAGGGGGCGTAACTAGTGAGCCCGGGTACCCGTAGTAAGGCCCCTCGAACAGGACCAGAATGGAATACCCGGAGGACACAGGTGCTACCTCCAGTTAGACCCCAGACACGTGGCAGCTGTCCCAGAGGGACCAAAAGGTTAACAGGTGTTTACAGAGTCCGTGGAGGGTTCTCGACAGAGAAGGGTAAGGTCCTGGTCCAGAATAAATGGTATCAGGCTGGCTTCAGTGACCTTGTCACGGTCCACGGGTACGGATGACTGATGGCAGAACGGGATGACTCTTGCGCCAGTAATAGCTGAGATTGTCCGGGTTAGCCAGATACGGGTTAGCAATGATCTGAGGAGACAAACAGTATCAGCGAAGCACAGAGACTGCAAACGCAGCGCAGACAGATCAGGAACAGAACCGGATGTAGCAATGATAGAACACGTTGCTCCGGCACTCCCCTAATGGTGGAGTGACCAGATATAGTACTGAGTGTGCAGCCATTGGTTAATTAGCTATTTCAAAAAATGCACGCTGCCCCTTTAAGAGAGGCGGTGGGCGCGGCCTCGCGTCCTAAGCCGTCTATCAGGAGGCCTGCCAGCAGTGTGCCAGGAAGTGGAGGAGGACACAGGACGCCGTGGAGCAGATGGGACATGAGAACCCAGCCCACGCACAGACTGCTGCAGAGGAACAGGTGAGTGAGCCGAACAGAGTGCAGAGCCAGCGCTGGGACCGGGTGTAAACATACGATTGCGCTATTGAATTAGTGCCTGGAGGTAAATTTCCTAAAGGTCGCCTTTTTAACTTGTCTGTACCTGAACACGATGCTATGCGATCTTATATCAAGGAGTCATTGGAGAAGGGTCATATCAGACCATCCTCTTCACCCTTGGGTGCCTGTTTTTCTTTGTGGCCAAAAAGGATGGTTCATTGAGGCCGTGTATTGATTATCGTCTCTTGAATAAGATCACTGTGAAGTATCAATATCCGTTACCCTTGATTTCTGACCTGTTTTCCAGAGTGAAAAGTGCTAGTTAGTTTACCAAGCTTGACCTCAGGGGGGTATAACCTTATTCGCATTAAGCACGGGGATGAATGGAAGACGGCGTTTAATACCCCAGAGGGGCATTTTGAGTACCTAGTGATGCCCTTTGGGCTCACCAATGCTCCTTCCGTCTTCCAATCCTTCATGTATGATATTTTCAGGGATTTTGTGGATAAATTTCTGATTGTTTATTTGGATGATATCTTGATTTTTTCCAATGACTGGGACTCTCATGTGAAACATGTTCGGACTGTGTTCCAGATTTTGAGAGAAAATGCACTGTATGTGAAGGGATCAAAGTGTCTTTTTGGCGTACAGAAGGTCTCATTTCTGGGATTCATTTTGTCTCCGTCTGTTATTGAAATGGACCCGGTCAAGGTTCAAGCCATCTGTGATTGGGTCCAACCTACTTCATTAAAGGCTCTTCAGAGATTTTGGGGTTTTGCCAATTTTTATCGTAAATTTATTGGTAATTTTCAGGTATTGTTAAACCATTGACTGATTTGACCAAAAAGGGTTCTGATGTGGTGAATTGGCCTCCTGAGGCAGTCTCTGCGTTTCAGGAACTTAAGCAGAGATTCACTTCTGCTCCTGTTCTACGGCAGCCTGATGTTTCTCTGCCATTTCAGGTGGAGGTTGATGCCTCTGAAATTGGGGCAGGTGCCGTTTTGTCCCAAAGAGATCCAGAGACCTCTAAGAGTAACCCTTGTGCCTTTTTCTCTCGAAAGTTTTCTCCAACTGAACGTAATTATGACGTGGGTAATCGGGAGTTATTGGCCATGAAGTGGGCCTTTGAAAAGTGGAGACATTGGCTGGAAGGAGCCAAACATCAGGTGGTGGTCCTCACGGACCATAAGAATCTGATTTATCTCGAATCAGCCAAGCGACTTAATGCTAGACAGGCCAGGTGGGCCTTGTTTTTCACACGTTTTAATTTTGTGGTTTCTTTTCTTCATGGCACTAAGAATGTTAAGGCGGATGCCCTCTCGAGGATTTTCTTTGTGGACTCTCCTGAGTTATCTGATCCTACTGTTATTTTGAAAGAGGGTGTAGTTCTTTCCGCCATCTCGCCCAATTGAGACTGGCTCTGGAAGGGTGTCAGGAGGATAAACCTGAGCGCTGCACTATTGGGAAATTGTTTGTCCCAGACCAGTGGAAGAAGAGTGTGATGTCTGAGATTCATTGTTCCGCGTTGGCTGGTCATCCTGGGATTTTTGGTACCAGAGACTTGGTGAGTCGGTCCTTTTGGTGGCCTACTTTGTCTCGTGACGTCAGGGAATTTGTGCAGTCCTGTGGGACTTGCTCTCGCTCCAAGCCTTGCTCTCGCTCTAGTGGTTTGTTAATGCCATTACCTGTGCCCAAGAGGCCATGGACGCATATCTCTATGGATTTTATTTCCGACCTCCCTGTTTCTCAGAGAATGACCGTTATCTGGGTAATCTGTGATAGGTTTTCCAAGATGATACATCTTGTGCCATTACCTAAGTTACCTTCCTCCTCCGAATTGGTGCCTTTGTTCCTTCAGCACGTGGTTCGGTTACATGGCATTCCGGAGAACATTGTGTCTGACAGAGGAGTCCAGTTTGTTTCCAGATTTTGGAGGACATTTTGTTCTAAACTTGGTGTTCAGTTATCTTTCTCCTCTGCTTTTCATCCTCAGACCAATGGACAAACCGAGAGAACAAACCAGACCTTGGAGACTTATTTGAGATGTTTTGAGTCTGCTGATCAAGATGACTGGGTCTCTTTTTTGCCTTTGGCTGAGTTTGCCCTTAATAATAGGGCTAGCTCTGCCACCTTGATGTCTCCATTTTTCTGCAATTTTGGGTTTCACCCTCGATTTTCTTCGGGACAGGCAGAGGCTTCTGTCTGTCCGGGTATTGACTCTGTTGTGGAGCGAATGCAGCAGATTTGGGACCAGGTTGTGGAGAGGTTGTCTCTCTCTCTCAGGAGAAGGCCCAACGGTTTGCCAACCGGCATAGGACTGATGGTCCTCGGTTTAAAGTGGGGGATTTGGTTTGGTTGTCCTCAAGAAATATCCCTATGAGGGTTGCATCTCCAAAGTTTAAACCTAAGTTCATTGGACCTTATAAGATCATGGAGATTCTTAATCCTGTTTCCTTCCATTTGCTTCTTCCAGGGACATTTAAGATCCATAACGTGTTCCACAAGCCCTTATTGAAGAGGTTTATCGAGCCAGTGTTTCCTATGGCTGCGCCTCCTGACCCTGTTTTGGTTGAGGGCAATCTGGAGTATGTGGTTGAGAAAATATTGGATTCTCGTTTTTCTAGACAGAAACTCCAGTATTTGGTTAAGTGGAGAGGTTATGGTCAGGAGGACAATTCTTGGGTGTTTGCTTCGGACATCCATGCTAGGAGACTGATCCATGCCTATCACGAGCTCATCCTGATCGACCTGGTTGCACAGGTGAGGGTTCGGTGACCCCTCCTCAAGGGGGGGTTAATGTTGTGAATGTGCTAAAAATGGTTTCTGAGCAGAGGCTCCCTCTGGTGGTTACTGACAGTACTGAACCTTTCAGCGAGGAGTGGCAGTCTGGGATCACGGACTGGTCTGATATAAGGGAGGTTTGTTATGTTACGGTAGCTGAGGAGTGCAGGTAAAAAAGGCAATACACTAGAGAAGTTGGAATCTATGAGATTGCAGTACCCTGACTAACCACCACAACTAGAGGCAGCCGTGGAGCGTTCCTACGTTGGTCCTAGACGCCTCGTCACAGCCTGAGAAACTAACTACACCTAAAGATAGAAAGAGGAAAGCTATCTGCCCCGGAGCAGATCCCCAAAGAACATAGGAAGCCCCCAAACATGTAATGGCGGTTAGACAAGATGAAATACTGACACAGACAGAAAATAGTATGAGCAAACGTTGGGGCCCAAACTACCTAAATAGAAAAGGATAGGGAGGGCACTTACTGCAATCCCAAAAAACCCTTGAAAAGCACCAACTCTACTAATTTCAAAATCACCTGAGATCACACGACCTCTACCACCTAAATTAGTTCTCTGGTGTAACAAAATCAAAACAGCAGCCACTGAAAAAACTGGAAAAAGCAAAAGTACAAACATCAGTGGCTGAACTAAACTGAGAGGGCAAAAGCCCCCGGAGGGGACCCTGAAGGCCCCCACAGAAGTGCAGGACAAAATGCAAAAATCAAGCACAAAAACAAAAAGAAGAAAATGTCTTATCTGTTAGCAGGAGATGCAGACACGACACAGCAGGCTACAAAGGAAACAGAACTCAAGGATTGAGACCAGAACAATTGATCACGGCAACCCTGATGGGAAGGCGACTCCCTTATATAAGACCAGTCAGTAACACCTGATTCCCACTCCTCACAATCCTCACTGGACAGTCCAGCACCGCCCGTAACCACCAGAGGGAGCCTCTGCTCAGAACTCATTTCAAGTCCATTCACAACAGTACCCCCCCTTGAGGAGGGGTCACCGAACCCTCACTTGAGCAACCAGGTCGGTCAGGATGAGTTCTATGATACGCACGGATGAGTCTCCTAGCATGGATGTCCGAAGCAAACACCCAAGAATTGTCTTCCTGACCATAACCTCTCCACTTAACCAAATACTGGAGTTTCCGTCTAGAAAAACGAGAATTCAATATTTTCTCAACCACAAACTCCATGTTGCCCTCAACCAGAAACAGGGTCAGGAGGCAAAGCAGTAGGAACCACTGGCTCAACAAACCTCTTCAACAAGGACTTGTGGAACACGTTATGGATCTTAAATGTCCTGGAAGAAGCAAACGAAAAGAAACAGGATTAAGAATCTCCATGATCTTATAGGTCCAATGAACCTAGGCTTAAATTTAGGAGATGCCACTCTCGTAGGAATATTTCTTGAGGACAACCAGACCAAGTCCCCCACTTTAAACCGAGGACCATCAGTCCTATGCCGGTTAGCAAACCGCTGGGCCCTCTCCTGAGAGAGGGACAACCTCTCCACTACCTGGTCCCAAATCTGTTGCATACGCTCCACAACAGAGTCAACACCTGGACAGACAGAAGCCTCCGTCTGTCCTGAAGAAAATCGAGGGTGAAACCCAGAATTACAGAAAAATGGAGACATCAAAGTGGCAGAGCTAGCCCTATTATTAAGAGCAAACTCAGCCAAAGGCAAAAAAGAGACCCAGTCATCCTGATCAGCAGACACAAAGCATCTTAGATAAGTCTCCAATGTCTGGTTTGTTCTCTCAGTTTGACCATTGGTCTGAGGATGAAACGCCGAGGAAAAAGACAATTGAACACCAAGTTTAGAACAAAAGGTCCTCCAAAATCTGGAAACAAACTGGACTCCTCTGTCAGACACAATGTTCTCAGGAATGCCGTGTAAACGAACCACGTGCTGAAGGAACAAAGGCACCAATTCAGAGGAGGAAGGCAATTTAGGTAATGGCACAAGATGTATCATCTTGGAAAACCTATCACAAATCACCCAGATGACTGTCATTCTCTGAGAAACAGGGAGGTCGGAAATGAAATCCATAGAGATATGTGTCCATGGTCTCTTGGGCACAGGCAATGGCATCAACAAACCACTAGAGCGAGAGCAAGGCTTGGAGCGAGAGCAAGTCCCGCAGGACTGCACAAATTCCCTGACATCACGAGACAAGGTAGGCCACCAAAAGGACCGACTAACCAAGTCTCTGGTACCAAAAATTCGGGATGCCCAGCCAACGCGGAACAATGAATCTCAGACATAACACTCTTTTTCCACTGGTCCGGGACAAACAATTTTCCAACAGGGCAGCGCTCGGGCCTATCCTCCTGACACCCCTCCAGAGCAAGTCTCAAATTGGGTGAGATGGCGGAAAGAACTACACCCTCTTTCAAAATAACAGAAGGATCAGATAACTCAGGAGAGTCCGCAAGGAAACTCCTCGAGAGGGCATCCGCCTTAACATTCTTAGTAGTGAATATAAAGGGGAGGCTCTCCAAATGTATAGGTGCTCTGGAGAAAAAATAATCAACTTCAATAGTATACTCCGGCACCAAAAAGAAACAATATGTTGCTCAAAAAAAATTTTTATTATTATTAAGTTCAAGCGGTGCAAGCTCATTGAAAAAAAGAGGTTGTCTCACAAACTTTCATGAATCAAGGTACGTATACACAACGTTTCGGCATGCAGTGCCTTTTTCAAGTTGTACCTTTATAACTTTAAATGTGAAATCATGCACCAGGATGGCTGCAAATGGCAAGTACGGCAATGCACAGATCTCCATTTTTCTGTAATTCTGGGTTTCACCCTCGATTTTCTTCAGGACAGACGGAGGCTTCTGTCTGTCCAGGTGTTGACTCTGTTGTGGAGCGTATGCAACAGATTTGGGACCAGGTAGTGGAGAGGTTGTCCCTCTCTCAGGGATTTTAATTTTGTGGTTTCCTTTCTTCCTGGCACTAAGAATGTTAACTTCAATAGTATTACTCGGCACACAAAAAGAAACAATATGTTGCTCAAAATTTTTTTTTATTATTATTAATTCAAGCGGTGCAAGCTCATTGAAAAAAAGAGGTTGTCTCACAAACTTTCATGAATCAAGGTACGTATACACAACGTTTCGGCATGCAGTGCCTTTTTCAAGTTGTACCTTTATAACTTTAAATGTGAAATCATGCACCAGGATGGCTGCAAATGGCAAGTACGGCAATGCACAGATCTGTGCATTGCCGTACTTGCCATTTGCACCCATCCTGTGCATGATTTCACATTTAAAGTTATAAAGGTACAACTTGAAAAAGGCACTGCATGCCGAAACGTTGTGTATACGTACCTTGATTCATGAAAGTTTGTGAGACAACCTCTTTTTTTCAATGAGCTTGCACGCTTGAACTTAATAATAATAAAAAAAAATTTTGAGCAACATATTGTTTCTTTTTGTGTGCCGGAGTATACTATTGAAGTTAACATTCTTAGTGCCAGGAAGAAAGGAAACCACAAAATTAAAACGTGTGAAAAACAAGGCCCACCTGGCCTGTCTAGGATTGAGTCGCTTGGCAGATTCCAGATAAACCAGATTCTTATGGTCCGTAAGGACCACCACCTGATGTTTGGCTCCCTCCAGCCAATGTCTCCACTCTTCAAAAGCCCACTTCATGGCCAGTAACTCCGATTACCCACGTCATAACTACGTTCAGTAGGAGAAAATTTTCGAGAGAAAAAGGCACAAGGGTTACTTTTAGAGGTCTCTGGATCTTTTTGGGACAAAACGGCACCTGCCCAATTTCAGAGGCATCAACCTCCACTGAAATGGCAGAGAAACATCAGGCTGCCGTAGAACAGGAGCAGAAGTGAATCTCTGCTTAAGTTTCTGAAATGCAGAGACTGCCTCAGGAGGCCAATTCACCACATCAGAACCCTTTCTGGTCAAATCAGTCAATGGTTTAACAATAACGAGAAATTACCAATAAATTTACGATAAAAATGGCAAAACCCAAAAATCTTTGAAGAGCCTTTAATGAAGTAGGTTGGACCCAATCACAGATGGCCTGAACCTTGACCGGGTCCATTTCAATAACAGATGGGGACAAAATGAATCCCAGAAATGAGATCCTCTGTACGCCAAAAAGACACTTTGATCCCTTCACATACAGAGCATTCTCTCTCAAAATCTGGAATACAGTTCGAACATGTTTCACATGAGAGTCCCAGTCATTAGAAAAAATCAAGATATCATCCAATAAACAATCAGAAATTTATCCACAAAATCCCTGAAAATGTCATTCATGAAGGACTGGAAGACAGAAGGAGCATTAGTGAGCCCAAAGGGCATCACCAGGTACTCAAAATGCCCTTCAGGGGTATTGAATGCCGTCTTCCATTCATCCCCGTGCTTAATGCGAATAAGGTTATACGCCCCCCTGAGGTCAAGCTTGGTAAACCAAGTAGCGTTTTTCACCCTGGAAAACAGGTCAGAAATCAAGGGTAACGGGTATTGATATTTCACAGTAATATTGTTCAAGAGACGATAATCAATACACGGCCTTAATGAACCATCCTTTTTGGCCACAAAGAAAAAAACCGGCACCTAAGGGTGAAGAGGATGGTCTGATATGACCCTTCTCCAATGATTCCTTGATATAAGACCGCATAGCGTCATGTTCAGGTACAGACAAGTTAAAAAGGCGACCTTTAGGGAATTTACTACCAGGCACTAATTCAATAGTGCAGTCATAGCTCCTATGGGGAGGCAAGGATGCAGATTTACTTTCGCTAAACACATCAGAAAAATCAATCAAAAAGTCAGGAACATCCTGAGCCTGGGGGAGGCAGAAAAAAACAGGAGTGTTGGTATTAACACATTGGCAGCCCCAACTGGTTACAGACACAGATTTCCAATCCAAAACAGGATTATGAGACTGCAACCAAGGGAAGCCCAGTACGATAATATCATGCAGATTATACAGAACCAAAAAATTTACAGCACTCCAGATGATCAGGTTCAACCCTCATTATCACCTGAGTAGAGAACTGAGGTTTATTCTCAGCCAAAGGGGTAGAATCGATCCCCAGTAGGGGAATAGACTTCTGTAGGGGTATCAAGGGAAACCCACAACGTTTGCAAAATCATAATCCATCAGGTTAATAGCTGCTCCAGAATCAACGAAAGCCTGAGCAGAAAATGAGGACAGAGAGCATATCAGAGTGACAGTTAATAAAAACTTAGTCTGAACACTACCCAAGACAACTGAGCGTGCAAAACGTCTTCCCGCTTAGGGCAGACTGAAATAGCATGAGAGGCATCACCACAGTAGAAACATAACCCATTGCGCTTTCGAAACTCATGACTCTGTGCCCCAGACACCACTCTATCACACTGCATGAGTTCAGAAGCAGGTTACAAGGCAACACCATTCCACGCATACTTCTCCGCTCACGCAAACGTCTGTCAATTTGAATCGCTAATGACATAGAATCATTGAGACCAGAGGGACAGAGAATCCCACCATAACATCCTTTTACATTATCTGACAGACCCTTCCGAAAAGAGCCGCCAAAGCGTCGTCATTCCACTTGGTCAGGACTGCCCACCTACGGAATCTCTGACAGTATAACTCAGCGTCATCAAGACCCTGATTTAATGCCAACAAGGCTTTTTCAGCTTGATCAGTGACATTAGGCTCATCTACAATAACCCAAAGCCTGAAAAAATGCATCAACATCACTCAAAACAGGATCCCCAGGTGTCAGGGAAAAAGCCCAATCCTGAGGATCGCCGCGCAGGAGAGAGATGACAATTTGAACCTGCTGCGCTGCGTTCCCTGAGGACTTATATTTTAAGGCAAAAAAACAATTTACAATTATTTTTGAAATTCTGAAACTTAGCTCGATCCCCTAAAAACAAATCTGGCATGGGAATCCTAGGTTCCACAACAGGCAACCTAGCAAGATAGGCAGCAATACTCCGAACCTCAGTGGCAAGCTGATCCACACGGCCAACAACTGTGCAAACTCCATTGAGAGAAAAAAAAAAAAAATCCTCCCCAGCACCCAGAGATACAGAGGGAAAAAAAATGCAACAAACAGAAAAATATCTCTGACAACTCTGACAACCTTTTTTCTTTCACAATATTTTTTCCCTTCTGTGAGTACCATACAATTTTCAATTTTTGGGCCGGTGATACTGTTATGTTACGGTAGCTGAGGAGTGCAGGTAAAAAAGGCAATACACCAGAGAAGTTGGAATCTATGAGATTGCAGTACCCTGACTAACCACCACAACTAGAGGCAGCCGTGGAGCGTTCCTACGTTGGTCCTAGACGCCTCGTCACAGCCTGAGAAACTAACTACACCTAAAGATAGAAAGAGGAAAGCTATCTGCCCCGGAGCAGATCCCCAAAGAACATAGGAAGCCCCCAAACATGTAATGGCGGTTAGACAAGATGAAATACTGACACAGACAGAAAATAGTATGAGCAAACGTTGGGGCCCAAACTACCTAAATAGAAAAGGATAGGAAGGGCACTTACTGCAATCCCAAAAAACCCTGAAAAGCACCAACTCTGCTAATTTCAAAATCACCTGAGATCACACGACCTCTACCACCTAAATTAGTTCTCTGGTGTAACAAAATCAAAACAGCAGCCACTGAAAAAACTGGGAAAAGCAAAAGTACAAACATCAGTGGCTGAACTAAACTGAGAGGGCAAAAGCCCCCGGAGGGGACCCTGAAGGCCCCCACAGAAGTGCAGGACAAAATGCAAAAATCAAGCACAAAAACAAAAAGAAGAAAATGTCTTATCTGTTAGCAGGAGATGCAGACACGACACAGCAGGCTACAAAGGAAACAGAACTCAAGGATTGAGACCAGAACAATTGATCACCGGCAACCCTGATGGGAAGGCGACTCCCTTATATAAGACCAGTCAGTAACACCTGATTCCCACTCCTCACAATCCTCACTGGACAGTCCAGCACCGCCCGTAACCACCAGAGGGAGCCTCTGCTCAGAACTCATTTCAAGTCCATTCACAACAGAGGTTCCCTCCTATGATGGTTGCCGGTGATCAATTGTTCTTGTCTCAATTGTGGTTCCTGGTTCATTTGGAAGCTTGCTGAGTCTTGCCTGCATCTTCTGCTATCAGATAAGATATTTTCTGCTTTTATTTTTGTGCTTGCTTTTTGCATTGTTCCCTGCACTTCTGTGGAGGTCAGCCAGGTCCCCTCCGGGGGGCTTATGCTCCTCTCAGTTTATCTGGAGCCACTGTTTGTTCATTTGCTTTTTCCTGTTTTTTCAGTGGCTGCGGCTTAGTTTTGTTACACCAGAGAACTGATTTAGGTGGTAGAGGTCGTGTGATCTCAGGTGTTTTTGCAATCAGTAGAGTTGGTATTTTTTAGGGTTTTTTTGGATTGCAGTGAGTATCCTTTCCGGTACTTTTCTGTCTAGACAGATTGGGCCCCAGCGTTTGCTCATTCTATTTTCTTTCTGTGTCCGTGTTTCTTCTTGTCTAACCGCCATTACATGTTTGGGGGCTTCCTATTTTCTTTGGGGATCTGCTCCGGGGCAGATAGCTTTCATCTTTCTGCCTTTAGGTGTAGTTATCTCTCAGGCTGTGACAAGGCATCTAGGATAAACGTAGGAACGCTCCACGGCTACCTCTAGTTGTGTGGTTAGTTCAGGTTACTGCAATCCAATAGGTTCCAGCCTCTCTGGTGTATTGCCGTTTTTGCTTACTCTCCTCAGCTACCAAAACATAACAGGTTGGCTATCTTAATCTTTGGTATTGCTGGAGGACGTCTGTGTTACATCTCTGAGTCTACCCAAGATATGCGGTGCATTAAACTGCTATGAATAACTATGGGGTGCATTATACTCCTATGTATAACTATGGGGTGCATTATACTCCTATGTATGACTATGGGGTGCATTATTCTACTATATTTGACTATGGGGTGCATTATTCTACTATATATGACTATGGAGTGCATTTGTAAGGTTCTGTGTATCTGTTTCTGAAACTCAGTTTGTTCGTCGGCCATTTTGCTTTCTGTTTTGCTGCAGCTATCTTGCCCTCAGTTAAAATGGAGTTTTCCAGCTTGCATGTTCCCGCCCTGATTCTCTCCGTTTGCTTCTTAAACAGCCACACCTGAGCAATCAGTGCTTCAGAATCTAGCCTGCAGTGAACCTGTGTTCTGACTCCTGAAGCCTTGGACCTTGTACTCCAGCCATTTCTACTGAGAAACTCTGAAGCACTTGTGGACTCTGAACTCTGCTCTTGAAAGCCTCACGTTTGCATGGACTTGCGGTAACATAGAAGAAGATCTGAATCTGTTGTGGAGAGTTATTGATGAACTTAGATTACTCTGGCCTGCTGTGTCTCCTGCTTCTGTGTTTGCAACCTGTGTGTTTATTTTTGCCAATTTGTATGAAGCAATACAAGACTTTCTTTATCAACCTGTGTCTCAAGTATTTTCATCGCACCCAAGCACAAGACGCTATATGAACTGTATCACATACATTACAAGATTCTGAAGCCAAAACGTTAGTGTCTGCTGGGTCTGGAAAGGCTTGTCTGCTGTACTGTGGATATCGGATGTCCGGTTGTACTTTCTGTGATGACAGTGGTTGTGACTTCTCACAACCATTCCAGGTGAGCAATTCCCTTAAGTTTTTTTTCTGCAGTGTTATCACAGGTAAACACTATTGTTTTTTTTTTCTTCTCTTTTTGTCTGCTGAAACTCTGGATATCAGATGTCTGGTTGAAAGCTTTCTGTGATGATAGTGGTTGTGACTTCTCACAACCATTCCAGGTGAGCAGTTCCCTTAAAGTTTTTTCTTTCTTCAGTGTTGCCACAGGTGAACACTATTGTTTTTTTTTCTCTCCTCTTCTTCCAGTATCCTGTCTTAAAAGATCTGGAAAATGGAGGCCCGCATAAAGGAACTTTGTGGAGTGACTGATAATATCCTTGCAGATTTGCAGAATTTAAAGACCCGTTTTACAAATCTTCAGGACCTAAATAATCACAATTTGCAAGTGGTTGGACAGACTACTCAGGATTTGCGAGCCAGGATTGAGGTTCTGGAGGGGCAAGTCCAGGCTCCTGCCGTGGCCCCGAGTTCTGGGATTCCCAAGTTGCCCCCTTTTCGTTTTGGTGGTGAACGTGAAAAATTCAGGGGATTTGTTAATCAATGTAATCTTTTTTTTTCTGCACATGCTTCACAATTTCCTACTGAACGATCTAAGGTGCTTACTATAATTATGTTGCTTACCAACAAGGCTTTGATATGGGCAAACCCTCTGATTGAGACTGAGGATGATTGTTTGAATCACCTTGATGATTTTATTTCAGCCATGGGGCAGGTGTTTGATGACCCCAATCGAGGTGCAACAGCTGAAGCAGCCATGTTAGCTTTGCGCCAAGGTAAGCACTCAGTAGCTGAATATGCCTTGGATTTCAGGAGATGGGCCCTTGATACCACCTGGGACAATTCCGCCAAAAAATCTATTTTTCGAAAGGGTTATCCCCACTAATTAAGGATGAACTTGCTCGTGCCGACCCTCCCACTGCGTTAGGTGACTTTATTAACTACTGCATCCGTATTGATACTCGTTTAACTGAACGCAGGCAAGAGAGATGGTTCGAAAGCAATCGTACTAACCTTTTCCTACCTTCCTCTCCAGCTAAGGAACCTTTGAATAGGATTACACGGGAACCTGAACCTGAACCCATGCAGGTAGACTCTTTACTACGACGGGTTAGTGATGCACGCAAGGAACATCGTTTTAAGGAGAATCTATGTTTTTATTGTGGTAAGTCAGGGCACTTTATTGTTAACTGTCCCAGCCGTTCTCGCAAGACTACTGCAGCACTCATTCATTGTGAGTGTTGCGAGAGGGGATCTGTCAGGTCCGAGCCTCAGGCTCCAGAGAGAGCTGCAGCAACAGATCTTGATTTCTCGGACTTAAACTCCGTTACCTCTGAGGACGTTGACTGTGTAAATGCTGCCATCTTTCAAGTTTCCTCAGCGGTGTCCCAGCTGAGTTGTAAGAAAAACAATTCTCACTGTTTTCTTTCCATCAAACTCTGGGTTGACTCAGCCTGGGTGTCTAGCTCTGCCATGATCGACTCAGGTGCAAGTGGAAATTTTATGGATGTCTCCTTTGCTCTAAAACAGGGAATACGTTCAGTGAAGAAGGCTGCTCCAGTACAGATGGAAACTGTGGATGGCTCCCTGCTGACCTCTGGACCAGTGGATCAGGAAACAGAGCCTTTAAAGGTTCTTATGGGTAAAGATCATCAAGAGAAACTGTCCTTTATGCTTATCTCTTCTCCTCACTTTCCCATTATTCTAGGGCTACCATGGCTGCAGGCTCAGAATCCTACCATTAACTGGGAGACCAAGGAATTACACTTTCCAGAGAAACAGATGAGTCAAAAAATTTCAGCTTGCTCTGTTCCTAAAGGAACCATGTCAGTCCCTGAATTACCAGCTGTATACCAGGACTATGTGGATTTATGTGACAAGAAGAACGCTGACCAGCTTCCTCCTCACCGTCCATATGATTGTCCAATTGAATTATTGCCTGGAGCAGAGATACCTTTTGGTAAGATCTACCCCCTGGCGGGGCCCGAGCTGAAGGCTTTAAAAGAGTACATAGACGAAAATCTAGCCAAGGGCTTCATACGCCCTCTTCATCTCCTGCAGGGGCACCCATATTCTTTGTAAAGAAGAAAGATGGATCCCTGAGACCATGCGTAGACTATAGGGAACTTAATAAGGTTACTATTAGAAACCGTTATCCATTGCCTTTAATCCCTGAGTTATTGGAGAGAGTGCGACATGCCAAAATTTTTTCTAAACTAGATCTTCGTGGGGCCTATAACTTAGTCCGTATTAGACCTGGGGATGAATGGAAGACTGCATTCAGGTCACGCTATGGACACTTTGAATATCTGGTTATGCCTTTTGGTCTGAGTACCGCCCCAGCCACTTTCCAACACTTGGTGAATGACATCTTCAGGGATCTCCTAGATACATTCGTGGTAATTTATTTGGATGATATTTTAATTTTTTCTAACTCCACAGAGGAACATCATGGACATGTGAGAATGGTCTTGGAACGTCTAAGACAAAATCATCTTTACATCAAGCTTGAAAAGTGTGAATTCCATAAGACCGAAATTCAATTTCTGGGGTATGTACTGTCTACACAAGGAATTAGTATGGATGGAAGTAAAACCCAAGCCATCAATGATTGGCCAAGTCCTAGAAATGTGAAGGAGGTACAGCGCTTCATCGGGTTTGCAAACTTCTATAGACGTTTCATTAGAAATTTCTCTGAGGTAGTGTCACCTATCACCCAACTTACCCGGAAAGAGTCTAAGTTCTCCTGGACTCCCCAAGCCCAGGAAGCATTTTCCCGTCTAAAAGATAAATTTACCACTGCACCTATCCTAGTACATCCCAACCCAGAGCTTGCCTTCATAATAGAGGTGGATGCTTCAGACTGTGCCGTGGGAGCTATACTCTCTCAGAGAACAGGTGAGAAGAATGTCTTGCATCCCTGTGCCTTCTTTTCCCAGCAGTTGTCTTCGGCTGAGAAGAACTACGATGTGGGCAATAGAGAGTTGTTGGCCATTATTGCCGCCTTCAAAGAATGGAGACACCTTCTTCAAGGAGCTGCACAGCAAATAGTCGTTCTGACAGATCATCGTAATCTTGAGTTTATCAGGTCGGCTAAGTGCCTGACTCCTCGCCAGGCTCGCTGGAATCTTTTCTTAAACCAATTTAATTTTATTATTTCTTATAGACCAGGATCGCGCAATGGAAAGGCTGATGCACTCTCTAGGATTTACTCAGCAGAGACACGTCCAATTACTCCTCCTAAGACTATTCTTCCTGACTCTAGATTCCTAGGAGTGATTCATCATCAAGACCTAATTAAAGACATCAAGGAAGCATACCATGCGGATTCTTTTTTGGCTCAACCCCCAAGGGACGTAAGTCTTGTCTTTAAGAATGGTGTGTGGATTCTGGGACAACGTCTGTATATACCTGAAACAGTCAGATTGAGAGTATTGCAACTCATTCACGATTCCAAAATAGCCGGGCATAGAGGAATTCTAAAGACACAGGAATTTCTTTCTCGTTTCTTTTGGTGGCCCACTTGTAGGAAGGATGTTTTGGACTATGTCACTTCGTGTGAGGTTTGTGCAAGATGCAAAACACCTCGCTCTTCACCAACTGGTCTGTTACAGCCTCTTCCCACCCCGTCCCGCCCGTGGGGATCCATTTCTATGGACTTCATTGTGGAATTACCAACCTCTCAAGGGAAGAACACTATTCTAGTGGTGGTTGATCGTTTAACAAAGGCAGCTCATTTTATCCCTTGTGTCGGCTTACCCACTGCAAAACAGACATCAGATTTGATGATTAAAGATGTGTTTCGTTTACATGGAGTACCGGATGAGGTTATTTCGGATCGAGGGGTGCAATTCACTTCTAGGTTTTGGCAAAATTTCTGTGCAGCATTGGACATTAAAGTAAACCTTTCTTCTGCTTTTCATCCCCAGACTAATGGACAAACCGAACGAACCAATCAAACCCTGGAGCAGTATCTCCGCTGCTTTATCTGCCACCTACAGGATGATTGGGTGGATCTACTTCCATTGGCTGAGTTCTCTTACAACAACTCTCAGAGTGCCTCCACTAAACAGTCTCCTTTTTTCTCTAATTTAGGTTATCATCCTAACATTCTACCACGATTTCCCATAGAGACGCCTTTGCCAGCAGTGGCTGAAAGAGTCACGACTTTACAGAAGAATATGGATCTTCTAAAGGAGAATCTGGAATCGGCTCAGGAAAGGTACAAGAAGGCAGCAGATAAATTTCGTAAACCTGCACCAGCTTTTAAGGTAGGAGACCTGGTCTGGCTGTCAACCAGAAATCTTAAGTTAAGGATTCCATCGTCTAAGTTGGGACATAAGTACATTGGACCCTATAAAATCAGTAAGATTATAAGTGCCGTTGCTTGTCGTCTTCAATTGCCCAGAACTATGAGAATCCACCCTGTCTTTCATGTATCCCTACTAAAGGCTGCAACACCCAATACGTTTCCTGGACGTTCTTCTCCTTGCCCTGACCCAGTGCTAGTCGATGGTCAGGAAGAATTTGTGGTGGAAAGGATTTTAGATTCCAGGTTGTATAGAAATCAGTTACAATATCTGATTAAATGGCAGGGCTACCCAGTGGAGGACAACTCATGGGAGCCAGTCAATAACGTTAATGCTCCTCGCTTGCTCCGTCAGTTTCATCAGAGGTACCCACACAAGCCTGGTCTGAGGTCATCCGGAGGTTGCCCCTAAGGGGGGAGTAATGTAAGGTTCTGTGTATCTGTTTCTGAAACTCAGTTTGTTCGTCGGCCATTTTGCTTTCTGTTTTGCTGCAGCTATCTTGCCCTCAGTTAAAATGGAGTTTTCCAGCTTGCATGTTCCCGCCCTGATTCTCTCCGTTTGCTTCTTAAACAGCCACACCTGAGCAATCAGTGCTTCAGAATCTAGCCTGCAGTGAACCTGTGTTCTGACTCCTGAAGCCTTGGACCTTGTACTCCAGCCATTTCTACTGAGAAACTCTGAAGCACTTGTGGACTCTGAACTCTGCTCTTGAAAGCCTCACGTTTGCATGGACTTGCGGTAACATAGAAGAAGATCTGAATCTGTTGTGGAGAGTTATTGATGAACTTAGATTACTCTGGCCTGCTGTGTCTCCTGCTTCTGTGTTTGCAACCTGTGTGTTTATTTTTGCCAATTTGTATGAAGCAATACAAGACTTTCTTTATCAACCTGTGTCTCAAGTATTTTCATCGCACCCAAGCACAAGACGCTATATGAACTGTATCACATACATTACAGCATTATACTAGTGTACAGTATATGACTATGGCGTGTATTATACTACTGTGGTTGACTATGGGGTGTATTATATTGCTATGTATGACTATGGGATGCATTATACTCCTTTGTATAACTATGGGGTGCATTCAACTGCTATGAATGACTATGGGTTGCATTATACTGTACTCCAATGTATAACTATGGGGTGCATTATTCTACTATATTTGACTATGGGGTGCATTGTACTACTATATATGACTATGGAGTGCATTAAACTACAATACAGTATATGACTATGGAGTGCATTATACTACTATGGTTGACTATGGGGTGTATTATATTACTATGTATGACTATTGGGTGCATTATACTCCTATGTATAACTATGGGGTACATTCAACTGCTATGTATGACTATGGGGTGCATTATACTCCTATGTATGACTATGGGGTGCATTATAATACTATGTATGACTTTGGGGTGCATTATACTCCTATGTATGACTATAGGATGCATTATACTGCTATGTATGACTATGGGGTGCATTATACTCCTATGTATGACTATGGGGTGCATTATCAGGGCCGACAGCAGGGCATTACTGCCCTTACTGCTGTATGGGGCCCGGTGAGCAGCAGTACAGTATATTTTAAAAAATTGTGTGTAAGCATGGTTGAGAAGCAATGTCTGACTTTCATTTGTTCATTTTCATAGATTTTTGATTTATTATTACTTTTGTCAGATTCAAGTCATTTCTGTCACCATTGTGGATTTTTCTGTCATTAAACGAGGGGTACCAACAATTTTGACCACGTGTGTATAATATAATGTTATACACATAGACAGCGGAGCTCTTGTTTTATTCCAACTTGATCTTGTTTATATACTATAGCCATTCATGCATTTTACATGTTTTATATTCTCTACTTTTGGCTTGTCTGTTTTTCAATAAATTTGTAATATTTAATAATATTTTGTGAATCCCTGAATTTTCAAACCTCTTTTTCTCTTTAATGTGCTATTCACTGGTATATTATGGGTTGATCCCAATGTTTAGAAATACTTGAGTGGTGCCTTCTTATATTTCTATAATTTTAACAACCGCACCGCTTGGGATATGAAGCAAGAGGACGCAGCATGGACATGGTGCGGATGTGCAGGAAGGTAAGAAGAATTTTTTTTTATTCTCTGTGGTTGCGCCAGGATAGTAGACGTGGCGGCTTAGGAAGAGGAATATAGGGACTCAGGATGAGGTAACATCGTAGCTCTGGACAAGGAACGTAGGGGTTCAGTACAGAAAACATAAGGGCCCAGGGAGAGAAACATAGGGGCTCAGGAGGGGGAAATCAGGACTTTTCTGATGTCTTCTTCAAGCAGAGGGCCGAGACACTACTGCAGGGCCGGCGTCAGCACCCGGCATACCCGGGCAAGTGCCGGGGCCCTGAGCAGGTGGGGGGACCCACTCGCCGTCGGGCACCCCGGTGCCCGTTAGCGGAGGAGAGCGGTGTCAGCGCCGCCACTGCCCCCCCCGCTTGCTCAGGGCCCCGGCAACAGCTGGCACAATACTTGCCTCTCCCCGTGCCTCCGCTGCCGCAGCTCTGGGCTCCAGGGGGCACCTGCGCTTCCTCTCACAGCAGCGCTGCTGAATGACGTCATCAGTCAGCGGCCGGCTGTGGCAGAGAGCGCGCGCGGACGCCGGACAGGTGAGATATGATGTGTATGTGTCTGTGTGTGTGTCTGTGTGTATCAGGTGTGTGTATGTAGTGCAGTGCTTTGTGTGTGTGTGTGTGAGAGAGTGCTTGTGTGCTGCGGTGCTGTCTGTGTGTGGTGCTGTATTTGTGATGGTGGTGGGGAGGGCAGTGATGATGATGATGGGGAGGCAATGATGATGATGGGGAGGCGATGATGATGGTCAGGCATTGATGATAATGGGGAGGCAATGATAATGATGGGGAGGTGATGATGACGATGGGCAGGCATTGATGATAATGGGGAGGCAATGATGATGATGGGGAGGTGATGATGATAATGGGGAGGCAATGATAATGATGGGCAGGCATTGATGATGATGGGGAGGCAATGATGTTGATGGGGAGGCAATGATGATGATGAGGAGGCAATGATGATGATGATGGGGAGGAAATGATGATGATGGGGAGGTGATGATGATGATGGGCAGGCATTGATGATAATGGGGAGGCAATGATGATGATGGGGAGGCGATGATGATGATGGGGAGGAAATTATGATGATGGGGAGGAAATGATGATGATAATGGGGAGTCTTTCCACAGCGCCCTCTCCTGAGCCGTAACAGTGCAGAGCGCAGCGCAGAGGAGAACTCCATATTTTGTATGGAGCATTATATGGGGACCAGTATCCTGTATGAAGCATTATATTGGGTCCAGTATTCTGTATGGAGCATTATTTTGGGTCCAGTATTCTGTATGGAGCATTATATGGGGGGTGGGGGGGTGACATCCTGCATGGGGTATTATATGGGTGATGAGGGGGAGACTATGTGGTGCCCATAATATTGTATGGAGGACTGTACTGTCCAGTCTGTACTGTGCGCTGCGAGGATTTGGCGGTTTTTGAGCTATTGTACCACTTACAATAGATATCACTCATGTAGTGGAAGAAGAGAAGTATTTGGCATTGTACTGTACCTATATTTCTCTGCCGTATTTGTGCATCATGAATCGTGGTCTGTGTTAAAGGAGCCCACTGAGGCTCTTTGCCCGGGGCCCATAAAAACCTGGAGCTGGCCCTGCACTACTGCCTCATTAGGTGTATGACTGAGCCATTCCTCTTATTCCAGGTATGAAGGTACTTCCTGAGAGGGAGTTTATCCTCTATCTTTTCCAGAGACTGAGGCACAGTCAGCCTAAATGAAAGAAAACGTGAAGATGGGGTTTATTTGAAAATTTTTATCCCCGGCCTGTGCAGGTTTTTTCTTTGTAAAGATGAAAAATGGCTCTCTAAGAACATGCATAGACTATCAAGGCTTGAATAAAATCATTCTGGAAGACCATTATCCATTGCCTCTCATTTCTGAGTTATTGAACACAAGTACTCAAGCACCCATGTAACTCGACTGCATCATTGGCTTCCAAACCTCCTGTATGCTTGGTACAAGGCGCAACAAAAACACCAACCCGAAATGCAGCAAAGAAAGCTAGAGAAAAGGCAGCTTCAAATGAACTATTCATCACCCCTGCTAAGTTAGCTATGAGACGAGTCAATACAGCGAAGGATACTGCGGATACAAGAAAGGGCCAGCCATTGGCTTGTGTTAACTTTTTTAAAAATTTTCCTCTAATTACCTCTAACTATTCCTAAGCAGATTTTAAATTCCCAGACAAACACAAACCCGCCGAAGGTTGGAAAGTAATTCAGAAGCCCATGGAAAATCAGTTAAAAGGCTTGCTTCCTCTTTCCTGGGGTGCACCTTTAACCAGTGTGACATTGCGACAGAAGTTTTTAGCCTGTCTAGCTCTTCTAAAACACTAGAATGATGAGTGATCCCCCCCATATGGAATACTCATGATGGAATTTACAATTCGTGAAGAACTGATAATGTTCCTCGTTGAAGAGTCAACAGGCTCCTGTAGGAAGTGGTGTCACCACAAGAGCTGATGATGCTCCTGTGTCGGCCCTGAAAGAAGGGGGCGCGGCTTCGATAGCTGTGGCATCAACTGAATCCATACATTGGTTGCCTTGGCCGCCCAACCTATCGAAGGAGACAAAGCCAACCTACGACGACATTCCTTGTCATAGCGCCACCAAGCGGCACCTCAGCTTGTGGGCGCCATGAATAATATCCAAATACACTGTGTTCCAAATTATTATGCAAATAATATTTTCTCAGATTTTCTCAAATTACCTATATGAATTGCAGTCATTGTAATTTTCCAGTCAAATAACTATTAGAGTACAATTGAAAGGTTTTTGTACAAACTGCCTATAATAACACATCAAAAAAGAAAAAGGAAGCTACTTTTACCATAAAATATATTTTTATTAATGTACCAATAAAAATATCAAGAAAGATATATATGTTTTAAAAAAGGAGGAAACCAAATGCAACAAACAGCAAACACTGGAGGACAAAAATAATAATAATGATATAAATATATATGTATATACACACTCAAAATTGCAACATAATCAATAAAATACAACAAAAGTAAGCGTGTGTTTATGTGTATCTAAGGAGCTGGACACCAACTTCCAAAACATAACAATCATTTAAAGATAGTATAATATAATATAAATTAAATGCAAACAAATGTTCACTGAATAAAGTTGTGCCCTTTCAAACTGCATAAAAAAGTGCTGCTAAAGAAATGCTAATAATGCAAGGAAAGGGGGAACAACTGAAGCCAAAACCACCTCTAGGTGTACAAAAAAGTGCTGCTGCAAAGCAAAATGCAAAGTGTAAAGAGGAAGGCAAGGCAAATATTTTTATTATTATAATTTTTATTTTTTATTTTTATTTTTTCTTTATTATTTTTATTTTTTATTTTTTATTTTTATTTTTCATCATCTTATTATTTTTTATTATTTTTTTCTTCTTTATTTACACACTTTTTTTGTATATTTTAAATATCATATGTTGTTTCACATGGTCACTATTATTTTCTATATGAACGATTTATTTGTATCATGGGTTGTTTTCACTTTTTTATTTCTTTTTATATCTTTTCCTGTTTTCAGGAAGTAACCACTCTGTTCACTCTTATTTTATTATATTATATATAAGTACACAATAGGTTCACACATTTTTTGTGCTATTAATATTATACACTTAATATAAAGCTCTTATAGTGATATTTTTACCTTATACATCCCTTCACCTTTTTCCATAAAGCCCTTTATATCCCACAGTCTTCCAGCCCTTATCAGCAGCGCTTTTTGTTTTTACCTTTTTGTCTTGAGCGGTGTGCGCTTCTGCTCCCTTCCCCCTCTGCCGTCGCCATGACGACGCGTCTGCAGTGACTCGTTCGTCTCGCCACAGCCTTGACGCGTCAGGCTGGGGGTGAGAAGCGGGTCACATGACGCCGACTCGGAATTGACGTCAGACGGATCACGAGGGCGGAAGCGCCGCTATACCGCTGTCACCAATGATTACTGGACCCTATATAAACTCATACATTTAGGAGTAACACACACGCACGCTCCCTAAGAAGAAGCATAACGCGAAACGCGCGTCGGGGTGCCACAGCACACTGGAGTAATTATGTGTTAATTATTTGCCTTGCCTTCCTCTTTACACTTTGCATTTTGCTTTGCAGCAGCACTTTTTTGTACACCTAGAGGTGGTTTTGGCTTCAGTTGTTCCCCCTTTCCTTGCATTATTAGCATTTCTTTAGCAGCACTTTTTTATGCAGTTTGAAAGGGCACAACTTTATTCAGTGAACATATGTTTGCATTTAATTTATATTATATTATACTATCTTTAAATGACTGTTATGTTTTGGAAGTTGGTGTCCAGCTCCTTAGATACACATAAACACACGCTTACTTTTGTTGTATTTTATTGATTATGTTGTAATTTTGAGTGTGTATATACATATATATTTATATCATTATTATTATTTTTTGTCCTCCATGTTTGCTGTTTGTTGCATTTGGTTTCCTCCTTTTTTAAAACATATATATCTTTCTTGATATTTTTATTGGTACATTAATAAAAAATATATTTTATGGTAAAAGTAGCTTCCTTTTTCTTTTTTGATGTATTATGCTTTGTAGCTATTATAGGCAAGTTTTCTTGTTTTGGATTCTTGCCTATAATAACAGTATATTTTTAAAAAATAAAACACTCAAACTGCACTCAAAATGCATGTTCCAAATTATTATGCACAGCAGAGATTTCAACCTTTTCATTTTAATAAAAAACAAAAAAATGGTCATTTTTGAAATTATAAGCATTAGCAGGTTATTACAAACTGAAATCAAACAGTTTTCAACTCAAAACTTTATTCTAGGTGATGTTACATTTGCACATAGGACCCCTTGTTCGAAAGGAGCTTCTGAACTCTCTCGTCCATTGAATTTGTCAGGTTTTGGATGGTTTCTGCTTCAATTGTTTTGCATGAGGACAGAATACCCTCCCAGAGCTGTTGCTTAGATGTGAACTGCCTCCCGCCATCATAGACACTCCTTTTGATGATGCTCCAGAGGTTCTCAATGGGGTTGAGGTCAGGGGAGCATGGGGGGCCACACCATAAGTTTGTCCCTTTTATGCCCATAGCAGCCAGAGATGCAGATGTGTTATGTGCAGCATGAGACGGTGCATTATCATGCATGAAAATGATCTTACTGCGGAATGCACGGTTCTTCTTCTTGAACCATGGCAGGAAGTGCTGTTTGAGAAACTCAACATACACTATGGAGTTCATCTTTACCCCTTCAGGGATCCTAAAGGGGCCGACAATCTCTCTCCCCATGATTCCAGCCCAAAACATTACTCCACCTCCTCCTTGTTGGCGCCGTAGCCGTGTTTGCATGGGGTGTCCATCAACCAGCCATCCTCCACTCCATCCATCTGGACCATCGAGCATTGCACGGCACTCATCGGTGAACAAAACAGTTTTGAAGTCAGTCTTCATGTATTGTTTGGCCCACTGGAGCCGCTTCTGCTTGTGTGCAGTGGATAGAGGAGGTCGACAGGATGGCTTACACACAGCTGCAAACCTCTGAAGGACCTGCATCTTGTTGTTCGGGGGACGTTGGAGGCACCAGCAGCTTCAAAAACTTGTCTGCTGCTATGACAAGGCTTTTTTGCCGCTGCTCTTTTAACCTGACGGAATTGCCTGTAGGAAAGAGTCCTCAATTTTCCCTTATCAGCACGCACACGTGTGTACTGTGAATCCGCTACATACTTCTTGATTGTGCGATGATCACGATGAAGTGTCTTGGCAATGTTGATTGTAGTCATGCCTTGACCTAAACACTGCACAATTTGTTGCTTCTCAGCAGTCGACACATCCTTTTTCTTTCCCATTTTGGCAGAAAATGTAGGCTGCTTAATAATGTGGGACAGCCTTCTTAAGTAGTCTTGCCTTTTATTGGACACACCTGCCAAACTAATTAGCACAGGTGTCTGCAATTGCTTACAGTGATATAAAGAGCCCTGACACACATCACCATCAATGAGTTTAACTGACAAGCAAAAAAAATTCTTACCTTATCACTCCTAAACAATTTTTGCATAATAATTTGGAACACAGTGTATACAAAAAGTTCCACACCTTTTCCTTAAACAATTGACAAAGATTGTGCGCCGAAGTGGAAAAGCCTTGAATCCAGTTATCAAACATCTTTGCCACCTTAGTTTTCCTATCCGAACCTCTTTCATATGTTCACTCTTTATCAACTCTCACATAATCTATGGGAACAAGGGACCAAATATCCATGAATTCGTACTTTGTAATTTTTTCCCTTATTTCCGTGAACACGTGAGTTCCTAATGGAGCTATACCGCAGAACATTGAATCGTGAAAAGCAAAAACTGGCACTAAAGTCTGGCTCCCCTGTAGAACCCGCATATAACGACTTGACATAGTATAATGCACCCATTAGTCATATACAGTATAGTAGTATAATGCATCCCCAAAGTTATACTTAGTACTATAATGCATCCCAATGGTCATACCTAATAGTATAATGCACCCCATATTCATGTATAATGCACCCCATATTCATACAGTATATAGTAGTATAATTTACTCCATAGTTATACATAGTAGCATAAATCACCCCACAGTCATACCTAATAGTGTAATGAAACCCATAGTCATACATAGTAGTATAAATCACCCCATAGTCATACCCAATAGTATAATGCACACCATAGTCATATATAGTAGTATAGTAGACTCCCCCTGACGAAGGCACACCACCGAAACACGCGTAGAGGTTGCGGCACCATTGCTGTTTACAGGTAAACCATCATATTACTTGCAGAACTACATGGTACTCTAGCTAACACTTTGTCCTTTTTGTCCACTGTGGTAGCCTTATGCACTATGCACTTTGCAAGCAATTCTTTTTGAACAGGCCCACTGTTGGTCATTACATTTAGTCATATTTATAACTTTATCTGCTGCTATAGTACTACATATAAAAATAGTTTTAGTGCTAAATCTTTAGGTGATGCCATAACATTGAAAACAATGCTAAAGGGGTGCTCTCATTCTTTTCAGGAATGATGATTGACAGTACCTGGCAGCAGCATTTCTGAGCTGCTGGCATGAACTGTGCACCTCAATGCTGCTAGCATAGGCAGTTTTGTCTCTGTAGAATCAGAGGAGAGCAGCGGCTGAGGCTATCCGGATCCAGCGATATATAGAGCTATAGACCTTGCAATGGTGTGTTCCTTTCCTGAGAAACTATCCATCTCTAAGGTGGCCGGTAACCTTGGTAATGTGCTATAATGGAAATAAGATGGAAATAAAAATCCCTCCATTCTCGAGAGCCGGGAGGATTTTTTATAAGTAATAAATTTAAAAGTTTTTACTTTTTTTTTCATTTAGTAAGATCTTTTTTTAAAAGAAATGTTAGATAGCAAAGACCAAAAACGTTCTATCCCTATATTATCCTGTTACCAAGAATAGGACAGATCATAAATATCGATACAGCTCTGTTCTCCTGCCATCAGAATAAGTCACTTCACCTTTGATCACTGTTTTATACATCTAATTAATCTACATAAAAAGTTCAGTCACTTTGTAATTACATTTATTACTTGTCTTGCACTTACAATGATTTACAGCCTTTTTTTATTGTTCCAAACGGCTTATTCTTTTGGATTCCGAGCTGTAATCTAGTATTTGATGGCTCAGTGTTAGCACAGAGCTGACTGTTGTGATCTCAATTTCAAGAAGTAAGAAGTACAAGAGGTCTGATGCAGGAAATACAACTGTCCTATGGTATTATCGGATCTTAGGATCCATTTACACAGACCGACTGGGGGCACAATATAGCTACCAATCAGTAAACCTTTCTTGATCATTATACATTTGAATACATATTTATACAGGCAGACCAAAGTAAACAATGCACACAGATCAATCTGCTGAGCGTACATAGGCCGTAATGGTTCTCAGCAGTGCAAGTCCTGATTACACACAACGATGCACCGTAAAAAACGATGATTTCTTATGCTGCATAAAAGATAATTTCATTAAATGACCAAGTGTTTTGCATGTTCATTGGGTGATCAACAGTCTCTTTGCACGGCAAGTGTAATAACAGTGAAATGAGCGTTGTTCACGATTATCTTCAAGTGTAAATGACCCTATAGTCAAATCTCTTTTCACATTTTGCTTTGCCTATGCATTTTGCGTTATACTTTTTTATACTGTAAATCTCTGTATTGGAAAGCACGGCAGCATAAAATAAAGATATAAAGACAGATACTGGTTCAGTTTATGTCATAAAGACAACCTTTTGGCCTTAATCGTAGATTAGAAGTAAACACAGCCTGTCTGAAATCTGGATACTATCAAATAGCTGCTGAATTAATCAACTTGTGGAGACCTCCTTACTGTGTTCAAGGAGCGCCATAGCTTCTGTGTGCACTCTTCAGCCCGTGATGTAATATTGTGTTGCTGCATCAGCCAGTAGCTGCCACAGATATCATGGTTCAGGGAGCAAAATTGTTATTGTGAATAGAGTTGAGCGAATATGTTCGGAATCGGTGGCCGAATCTGAATTTGCCATATTCATGCCACATTGCTACCCTATTTATGCCGAATTTATGTTTAATGATCGGTTCTGAATATATTTGTTCACTTCTACTCCCATTGACTCCAATGACTTTCGGCGGTGTTCGGCAAATATTGCAAAAACAATATTCATCGGCGATTGTAATCGGAACCAAATTTTGAAAAATTTGCTCAACTCTAATTGTGAACGCCATCTGCTAGAGCATATTACCTGGATGAAGCCGAATGGAGGGACATATTGTATAACCCATGAGACCAAAAAATCCCTCACAATTCAGAAGCTTGGATTGTTTTCATTATCCACCTTAATACAAACTGTATATACACACAATATATACGTACCGTATATTGTGCATATATACATTTAGACATTATATCTATATAGTGGGGAAAAGAAGTATTTGATACACTGACAATTTTGCAAGTTTTCCCACTGTAGTGCAGCGGGTTTGGTGCAATGTGACAGGCAGTGACCAAGGAAAATTCAAAACAAAGTATTTTAAAGTCCAAAGAAAACTTACACTGGAACTCAAAAGGTATCCTTCGGATCGCAGCCGGGAAAACAAGACAGTCCGTAACCGGGTCCTGTTGCCGTGGGCAACTGCACCACCGTATAAGCTGATGGGAGCCAGGTCTTTTGGCTCTGCTTGGTTCTGTGTTGCTTCACACAGGCTGAGCTCTGCAGAGCCTCCTGTTCTGCATGCTTGCAAAACCAAAACTGACACACCCAACCCTCAGCTGCAGGCTTTCTACAAGGAACATATGGCTGTAGGCAAATAGCTTGCCCAAGACCAATTCTTACTTTTATTTTGCACTGCAATCTCACAGCTATGCCTGTGACTGTAATGCACTTCCGCGGCTTCCGTATGCTTCTGTGCACATCCTGGGGGACACATAGCGACCCTCGCATATGACACCAGTCACTGCCTCACACCACCTACAAAAAATGGAGAGGTCTGTAATTTTTATCGTAGGTACACTTCAACTGTGAAATACGAAATTTAAAAATAAAATCCGGAAAATCACATTGTATGATTTTTTTAAATAAGTAAGTTGCATTTTATTGCATGAAATAAGTATTCGATCACCAGCCAACCAGCAAGAATTCTGGCTTTCACAGACCTGTTAGTTTTTCTTTAAGAAACCCTCCCACTCTGCACTTGTGAGGAAACACCGGAGAGGAGAGTCGGGGGATACAGATATCCCCCGCCGTCACCAATCTGTGATGGAGCCTACACAGTCGCAGCTCTCTGGCGCCCCCTTACCCTCAGGTCAGTCAGGGAACTGCACCTTGGATAAGTAGTCACTGGAGAGGCTGCCCTGTCATGTACTGGTCATTGGGGCACTCTGCAGTAAGGGCGGTATATATATCACCAGTCCCAGGCCAAGAAAATATATATAAACCTCCAGTCTGTCACTGTCAGGATCCCCAATAACACCAATTCCTCGTTAGATATAAACCCGGTCCGTTAACAAGCTTATATAGGGTCGGAAACCAACATCAGGTAGCGCATAACTACTAGCTGGACTCACGGACATAGGAAATCGGGTTTTGAGATAAAAGAGCAGCCCAAAATTAATTCATATTTTAATTGCCAAAAGGTGCACTAGAAACTACAAATATATACAGAGTAATATACAGATATTACAGCCAGAAGTACAGATAAAAGTAGGGTACAGGTTGGGGATAGCAGTTAGCTGTAATTGTTACACTGCTGTTCCTTATCACTTGTGGATGAAGGGAAGCTATCGTATCCACAGGCATCTTCTTAGTTTCTGGTTCATCTCCACGCGTGATGTGACGCGGCTTCCATGGCAGAACAATGACAAAGGATAAAGGTGTGAAGCTAGCTTTTAACCCCTAGCTCGCCCCCTTCCATATTTGCAACCGCCCCTCTGGGTTGGACTGAATTCTCCTCCCTTGACCTCCTAGCTGAAATAAGTCCCAATAACTAGGATGGGTCATAACTTCCTAGCCAGAGGTCTAAACGGGACAATTGACGTCTCAACGGGTTCGTTGGGGCTGGACCGATATTGAGAGTCTAAACTTGGGTCGGCTAAGTGGTTCTGGAGAGCCAGTCTCAATAGCTCGGTATCTGGGACCGCTAGAGAAAGATGAGACGCAGGGGTGTGTGCGGAGGGCTCCCAGGGTTCTGGTGGTATATTGGACTTAACCCTGAGATTCATGGTACTCTCATAATTCATCTCTAGATGTCGGAGACGCTCAGTCTAGAGTTTCCATTGATAGATAATGGATGCTGGTCTCCTTGCACACAAGACAGCAGGAGGTCTCAGCTCTGCTCCTCCTTGCTTTCGTTAACACGTGGCCTCTCTGGTCAAATGCGATGTTCCGTACTTTTGGGGATTTGTGTAATTATCCTAAGGGTGGGGGCCACTTCCCTGCTGTGGGAAGATCTGTTACGTAAAAATCATACAATGTGATTTTCTGACTTTTTATTTAAATTGTGTCTCACAGTTGAAGTGATAAAAATTAAAACCCTCTCCATTCTTTGTAGGTTGGAAAATTTGCTAAATAAGCAGTGTATCAAATATTCATTTTCCCCACTGTGTATATGTACATATATACAATATATAATTTGCCCATTCACTGTGGATGATTCATATAATAGTACAGAGGTCATTTCCTGAGCTTTCTGCTGGAAAAAGAAAAGCTGTGCCAGCACCATGACAGCAGAAATGATCTTCAGCCTGACAGAGGCTCACTTATCATGTTCTTTTGGCACATCTCCTACTTTTATTTACACTATGCCTTTGCCAGGAGATGAAAATAAAGATAGATTAAGATGTAACCTTTTGGTTGCTGACTCCAAAATACATACGTTTGTTCACCAGTACAATTTAATATTTTACTTCACCGTTACCATTTAAATTATAGTGAAATATATGACCTTAATCAGAAGCTTTTTTAATCTTTGCACCTTTTTTTCAGAGTAAAAATGGTACTGAAGGCTTGTGCATACGACCAATTATAACCGATGTTTGCTATCCATAGTTTTCACAGATAGCACTCGTACCCATAATATTCTTTGGGGCTGTGCATGTGTCTGATTTTTTTTTCCTGGCAACATGTCAATTTCTTTTGCGGGTACGCTAAGTTTTATGTGAACATTTTTCCCATAGTCTTGCATTAGATGCGAAAAAACATGCGTTTTTGGTGGGTTTCCGTGGCGGAATTCGCACATGACTGTACAATAGTGATGAGCGAGCATGCTCGTTGCTCGGGCATTCCCGAGCATGCTCGGGTAGTCTTCCAGTATTTGGAATTGCTCAGAGATTTAGTTTCTGTAAAATCTGCAACATGAAAAACTCACCAAAAGTTCATCATGGAACATAGCCTAAATATTCAAAATCAATACATTAGTAGGAACAAATTTTGTAAATTGATAATATACTGATCAGGTGGTAAGTTTTCGGACCATGTAGCTGTAAACAAGATCCGAGAATGCAATGGCACAGTAATGACTCACAAAGGGTATTTATTTTACAAACAAATAAAAAATGAGTTAGCAGTGATAAGAGAGGAACATGAAACAGTGCAGATGACTATCAACAGACAGATCAATACACAGTTAATAACATACAAAGGGTACAGTCAATAGTTCTACGTTCAACTTCTTAAAACACTAATTAACAAGCATTACTAAGGTTACTTAATCGGTCTCATTGTCAGGGAAACGTCAGTGTCACCAAACTGGTAACCATTTTCCCTTATAGAAACAGTTCAATATACAAATAGATAATTTAAAATTTCAAGATGCAGGGCCTAACGGGTCTATGGTACCATCTGCTAAGTTACAAGCCCAATTCAAGTTAACAACTTTCCTCAATTAGTACTGTACGTCTGCACAGGAAGCAATGTCCCTGTTTACTTGGAACTTCTTTTAAAGACAACATGCGTTCTTCTCTATTCTGTAATCATCGTCTGACCTTCGGTACATGACCTGCAAAATCTGGTCTGCGTTGCTTGGCTTTTGGTGTTTGGCCTTCCATGCTTGACCAGCGAAGTCTGGTCTGCATTGCTTGGCCTTCGGTGTTTGGTCTTTGTAGCTTAACCTGCGAAGTCTAGTCTGCGGAGCTTGGCATTTAGGCTAAGTGCACACGTTCAGAAATGTTTGCAGAAAATTCCTGAGCAAAAACTGACTTTTTCAGCGGTAAAAGCGCATACGTTTTTCTCGCATTTTTTTGCGCATTTTTGACGCGTGTTTTTTGCTCAGACTTTGCGTGTTTTTACCGCAAATTTTTCCTGAACATTCTAGCTCAATAATATAGCGGGGAAAACGCTAGTTTTCCGTGAAATTAATGAACATGCTGCTTTTTTTTCCGCAATGCGTTTTTTTCACTGAAAAAAACGCACCACGCGCACAAAAATTGCAGAATTTATTCTAAATAATAGGATGCTTAATTCATGCATTTTTTAAGCATTTTTTGCCACGAAAAAACACGAAAAAAACGCAAATAATCCTGAACATATGCACATAGCCTTAGTGTTTGGTTTTTCGTTAGCAGCGTACATAGAAATTATGGGCCCCATAGCAGAGGCACTATTTGTCAACAAAAGTGCCCCACAAACACTGTAAGATACCCCCAAAGTGAATTCCACAACAGTACCCTCCATACGAACAGTATGATGACCCTACTGTACTTTAGCTCTCAACTCCCCTGGAAAAGTATGGTGACTCCAACACAGTATGATCCCTCAACTAAACCCCAAACAGCCCTCCATTCAGTATAACGGGCCCACATACAGTAGAATAGCCCCACACTGTATAATGGCCCCCTATCACGCACAGTGTAGGAAAGACTAAGTGCAACACCAAGGGATAAGGGAAAGGTAGCCCAATACTAGGAAAGCGGGAAGTGGAGACCGCTAGGAAGATCTAAAGTCACCCTGTCTGCCCTAAGTGACCCTATGTAGGTTCTGCACCTATCGCTGAACAGGATACCAAATCTCTGCCTGACCTTAGTAGTAAGCGCTGCTTAGGGAAGGATGGGGTATCACTGGTCAGTCCCCACTGCAACTAAAGACAAATCGGATAGACAAACAAGGGGAACACTTAGCTTGAATAGACTCACAGAGAAACACAGATGTCCTCCAAACACCAAAGAGGAAGATAGCTGACTGCTATAGCCCCAAGCCTCAACAGGGGGAAATGGAAATATCACCGGCAACTCCCAGCAGCAAAATGAGAGTTTATAAACACCCAGGTCCATGTGTGCCAATTAGAGCTGGGAGGAGATTGCCACTGGGTTCTAGAATCAGAAGGACTAGGAACTAGTCTGCAAAGCCAACCGCTGAGACCTTCTGCAGCTAGATGCAGTGCGACTCTGCAGCCTCTGACACACGAGTGACACCCCCACACAGCCCTCCCCACTCTATGATAGTCCCCACATAAACCTTCATACTATCTAATTGCCTGCATACAGTGTAAAGGCTCCCACATAGCTCTCCAATTATAATAGCCCCCACAAATAGCCCCTAAATATAGTATAATGATATCCCCATAGAATTCCATATGATATAATGCACTTCCCATAATACTTCATATGGTATAACACATGCTCCACAGTCATCCATACAGTATAGTGCACTCCTCATAGTTCTCCATACAGTATTATGCCACCACAATATTCTCACTGATTTAAAAAAAATACAATACCGCTGCCCAGGTCTCTGACGCGAGCACTCTGAAGTGGGCCTGTCATGCCTCAGGATTCGATCCGGCAGTCTTGTGTTTGTCTGCCAGTGTTTCTATCTGCTAAGATTCTAGAGATCCTTTCCCTGTCTGATGCTGATTACCCTTTGCCATTCGTCAACTACTTTCTTACAGCAGGTGTTTTCTCATTGCTATTTGCCTATCCTATCACTCTGTAGGGGCTTCTATTTAAACCTCACTGCTTCCTCTGTTTCCTACTGGTGATCGCTTACAACTACCCAGTTTGGTGGTAAAGGAGTAGTTCTTATTTGTGGCAGTATGTTGGTGTTTTCTCTAGAAGTTATCTGCATGGTTTTGGTAGTGTGTTTTTTTCCTTATCCTCTCTCATTTGGTTGGTCGTTCCTACTGTTCCCTTGATTTGCACTTTGTTGTTTACTGAGCGTTTTTGTATGATTTCAATTTCCTTTGTTCCCAGTTTGTTTCCCCTGTCTGTTGGTTTGTGCTATCCATCTCTCGTCTGTCCCATACCTCCCTGGGTGGGGGAGGAAATAGTTCAGTGTGGATTAAGGAGCATATTTGTCATGATCCAGACCCGGTTTTGAGTCCTGTTTTCCTTTTCCGTTGTCTGGTCATGTCAGGGGTTAACCTTGCACAGCCTCAGTCTGTGTTCAGGTTGGCTATTTATCGCTACTGCTTCCTGCAGGCGGTGTCGGTTATAGCTTTTGCCTAGGGCTGCTGTAGCTGACTCTGATTGCTCTGATTTGTCCTCCTGCGTTTGCTGTCTGAACCCATGTCTCTGTTTTCCCCATTCCCATTTTGTCTCAGTGTTCCCCTTTAGTGTATTGATCTCCCGGTTTTGACTTGGCTTGTATCCTGACCTGCTTCTGTCTTTTGGCTTATCCCCTCCTGACCGCTACTGACCTTCTCGGCTTGCCTCTGACACGGAGTTTGTTTATGTTTGCCCTGAGCCTCCCCAATGTTACTCTGAACCTCCCTCCATACCTCTCTTAACCGCTGAATGGCCAAATCAGCCCCTGGACACCCCGAGTCCATCCTGGAAAACTCACCAAAATGGGAGCGAAAGCCGTAATTACAAAAGAAAGGGGAGGTACCCGTGGACTGATTAATACGATTATTAAAGGCAAACTCAGCCACTGGCAACGAAGAGCATCAAGCATCCTGCTGGGACGTGACAAGACACCACAAAATTTGTTCAAGGGACTGATTGGTCCTCTCCGTCTGACCGTTGGTTTCGGGATGGTAGGCAGAGGAGAAGGCCAAATTAATACCCAACCTTTTACAAAAAGCCCTCCAGAATTTGGACACAAACTGTAAACCTCTATCCAAAGCCACACTCAAAGGCACACCATGCAACCTCACCACGTGTTCAACAAACAACCTTAATAGTGTTCTGCATTAGGCAGTCCTGCCAGAGGTACAAAATGCGCCTGTTTACTGAATCTGTCCACCACCACCCAGACCACAGTTATGCCATTAGAAGGAGGGAGATCAGTGATAAAGTCCATGGACAAGTGAGTCCATGGTCTATCCGGAATTGGCAATGGCACCAATTCCCCGGCTGGTCGGTTATGTTTGCTGCTTCAGTGTTTTCCGATCGTCTAGTCGGATGCTGTCACGCTCACGCCCTGGCTGATGGGCGTGAGCCAAGGGGGTTGTGGCCCCACTGTGCCACAAACCAAACTACCTTGGAAGGGGCGTGACTAAGACAGCTGCTTTGGTCTTCACTGGAGTCTCTGATGGTGAGGTCAGGCTTGTGCGGCAGGTAGCTGCCAGGTGCCACTCCAGGGTGGTGTCTGGCTGTGGCTGCTGATCCCACTAGGGGAGACGATGGCACGGCTGAGACACAGGACTGGCAGGCACGGACGAGACACAGGACTGGCAGGCACGGACGAGACCCAGGACTGGCAGGCACGGATGAGACACGGGTAGGGTCCTGTTTGCACAGAAAGTGCAGGTACTGATACTGACTGGATGGTATGGTGTATGGAGTAACTACACCTAAAGATAGAAAGAGGAAAGCTATCTGCCCCGGAGCAGATCCCCAAAGAACAAAGAAAGCCCCCAAACATGTAATGGCGGTTAGACAAGAAGAAATACTGACACAGACAGAAAATAGTATGAGCAAACGTTGGGGCCCAAACTTACTAAATAGAAAAGGATAGGAAGGGCACTTACTGCAATCCCAAAAAACCCTGAAAAGCACCAACTCTACTAATTCCAAAAACACCTGAGATCACACGACCTCTACCACCTAAATTAGTTCTCTGGAGTAACCAAAATCAAAACAGCAGCCACTGAAAAAACTGGAAAAAGCAAATGTACAAACATCAGTGGCTAAACTAAACTGAGAGGGCAAAAGCCCCCAGAGGGGACCCTGAAGGCCCCCACAGAAGTGCAGGACAAAATGCAAAAATCAAGCACAAAAACAAAAAGAAGAAAATGTCTTATCTGTTAGCAGGAGATTCAGACACGACACAGCAGGCTACCAAGGAAACAGGAATCAAGGATTGAGACCAGAACAATTGATCACCGGCAACCCTGATGGGAAGGCGACTCCCTTATATAAGACCAGTCAGTAACACCTGATTCCCAATCCTCACAATCTTCACTGGACAGTCCAGTACCGTTTGTAACCACCAGAGGGAGCTTCTGCTCAGAACTCATTTCCAGCCTATTCACAACAGTACCCCCCCCTTGAGGAGGGGTCACCGAACCCTCATTAGAGCAACCAGGTCGGTCAGGATGAGTTCTATGATACGCACGGATGAGTCTCCTAGCATGGATGTCCGAAGCAAACACCCAAGAATTGTCTTCCTGACCATAACCTCTCCATTTAACCAAATACTGGAGTTTCCGTCTGGAAAAACGAGAATTCAATATTTTCTCAACCACATACTCCAGATTGCCCTCAACCAAAACAGGGTCAGGAGGCACAGCAGTAGGAACCACTGGCTCAACAAACCTCTTCAACACGGACTTGTGGAACACGTTATGGATCTTAAATGTCCCTGGAAGAAGCAAACGAAAAGAAACAGGATTAAGAATCTCCATGATCTTATAAGGTCCAATGAACCTAGGCTTAAATTTAGGAGATACCACTCTCATAGGAATATTTTTTGAGGATAACCAGACCAAGTCCCCCACTTTAAACCGAGGACCATCAGTCCTATGCCGGTTAGCAAACCGCTGGGCCCTCTCCTGAGAGAGGGACAACCTCTCCACTACCTGGTCCCAAATCTGCTGCATACGCTCCACAACAGAGTCAACACCTGGACAGACAGAAGCCTCTGCCTGTCCTGAAGAAAATCGAGGGTGAAACCCAGAATTACAGAAAAATGGAGACATTAAAGTGGCAGAGCTAGCCCTATTATTAAGAGCAAACTCAGCCAAAGGCAAAAAAGAGACCCAGTCATCCTGATCAGCAGAAACAAAGCATCTTCGATAAGTCTCCAATGTCTGGTTTGTTCTCTCAGTTTGACCATTGGTCTGAGGATGAAACGCCAAGGAGAAAGACAATTGAACACCAAGTTTAGAACAAAAGGTCCTCCAAAATCTGGAAACAAACTGGACTCCTCTGTCAGACACAATGTTCTCAGGAATGCCGTGTAAACGAACCACGTGCTGAAGGAACAAAGGCACCAATTCAGAGGAGAAAGGCAACTTAGGTAATGGCACAAGATGTATCATCTTGGAAAACCTATCGCAAATCACCCAGATGACGGTCATTCTCTGAGAAACAGGGAGGTCGGAAATGAAATCCATAGAGATATGGGTCCATGGTCTCTTGGGCACAGGTAATGGCATCAACAAACCACTAGAACGAGAGCAAGGCTTGGAGCGAGAGCAAGTCCCGCAGGACTGCACAAACTCCCTGACATCACGAGACAAGGTAGGCCACCAAAAGGACCGACTAACCAAGTCTCTGGTACCAAAAATTCCGGGATGACCGGCCAACGCGGAACAATGAATTTCAGACATTACACTCTTTTTCCACTGGTCCGGGACAAACAATTTCCCAACAGGGCAGCGCTCGGGCTTATCCTCCTGACACCCCTCCAGAGCCAGTCTCAAATTGGGCGAGATGGCGGAAAGAACTACACCCTCCTTCAAAATAACAGAAGGATCAGATAACTCAGGAGAGTCCGCCAGGAAACTCCTCGAGAGGGCATCCACCTTAACATTTTTAGTGCCAGGAAGAAATGAAACCACAAAATTAAAACGTGTGAAAAACAAGGCCCACCTGGCCTGTCTAGGATTAAGTCGCTTGGCAGATTCCAGATAAACTAGATTCTTATGGTCCGTAAGGACCACCACCTGATGTTTGGCTCCCTCCAGCCAATGTCTCCACTCTTCAAAAGCCCACTTCATGGCCAATAACTCCTGATTACCCACATCATAATTACGTTCAGTAGGAGAAAATTTTCGAGAGAAAAAGGCACAAGGGTTACTTTTAGAGGTCTCTGGATCTCCTTGGGACAAAACGGCACCTGCCCCAATTTCAGAGGCATCAACCTCCACCTGAAATGGCAGAGAAACATCAGGCTGCCGTAGAACAGGAGCAGAAGTGAATCTCTGCTTAAGTTCCTGAAATGCAGAGACTGCCTCAGGAGGCCAATTCACCACATCAGAACCCTTTTTGGTCAAATCAGTTAATGGTTTAACAATAACCGAGAAATTACCAATAAATTTACGATAAAAATTGGCAAAACCCAAGAATCTTTGAAGAGCCTTCAATGAAGTAGGTTGGACCCAATCACAGATGGCCTGAACTTTGGCCGGGTCCATTTCAATAACAGATGGGGACAAAATGAATCCCAGAAATGAGATCCTCTGAACGCCAAAAAGACACTTTGATCCCTTCACATACAGAGCATTCTCTCTCAAAATCTGGAACACAGTCCGAACATGTTTTACATGAGAGTCCCAGTCATTGGAAAAAATCAAGATATCATCCAAATAAACAATCAGAAATTTATCCACAAAATCCCTGAAAATGTCATTCATGAAGGACTGGAAGACAGAAGGAGCATTAGTGAGCCCAAAGGGCATCACAAGGTACTCAAAATGCCCTTCAGGGGTATTAAATGCCGTCTTCCATTCATTCCTGTGCTTAATGCGAATAAGGTTATATGCCCCCCTGAGGTCAAGCTTGGTAAACCAAGTAGCGTTTTTCACCCTGGAAAACAGGTCAGAGATCAAGGGTAACGGATATTGATATTTCACAGTAATATTGTTCAAGAGACGATAATCAATACACGGCCTTAATGAACCATCCTTTTTGGCCACAAAGAAAAAACCGGCACCTAAGGGTGAAGAGGATGGTCTGATATGACCCTTCTCCAATGACTCCTTGATATAAGACCGCATAGCGTCATGTTCAGGTACAGACAAGTTAAAAAGGCGACCTTTAGGGAATTTACTACCAGGCACTAATTCAATAGCGCAGTCATAGCTCCTATGGGGAGGCAAGGATGCAGATTTACTTTCGCTAAACACATCAGAAAAATCAATCAAAAAGTCAGGAACATCCTGAGCCTGGGGGGAAGCAGAAAAAACAGGAGTGTTGGTATTAACACATTGGCAGCCCCAACTGGTAACAGACACAGATTTCCAATCCAAAACAGGATTATGAGACTGTAACCAAGGGAAACCCAGTACGATAATGTCATGCAGATTATACAGAACCAAAAATTTGCAACTCTCCTGATGATCAGGTTCTACCCTCATTATCACCTGAGTAGAGAACTGAGGTTTATTCTCAGCCAAAGGGGTAGAATCGATCCCCAGTAGGGAATAGACTTCTGTAGGGGTATCAAGGGAAACCCACAACGTTTAGCAAAATCAAAATCCATCAGGTTAATAGCTGCTCCAGAATCAACAAAAGCCTGAGCAGAAAATGAGGACAGAGAGCATATCAGGGTAACAGTTAATAAAAACTTAGTCTGAACACTACCCAAGACAACTGAGCGTGCAAAACGTCTTCCCCGCTTAGGGCAGACTGAAATAGCATGAGAGGCATCACCACAGTAGAAACATAACCCATTGCGCTTTCGAAATTCATGACGCTGTGCCCCAGAAACCACTCTATCACACTGCATGGATTCAGAAGCAGGTTCACAAGGCAACATTATTCCACGCATACCTTTCCGCTCACGCAAACGTCTGTCAATTTGAATCGCTAATGACATAGAATCATTAAGACCAGAGGGAACAGGGAATCCCACCATAACATCCTTTACATTATCTGACAGACCCTTCCGAAAAAGAGCTGCCAAAGCGTCGTCATTCCATTTGGTCAGGACTGCCCACCTACGGAATCTCTGACAGTATAACTCAGCGTCCTCAAGCCCCTGATTTAATGCCAACAAAGTTTTTTCAGCTTGATCAGTGATATTAGGCTCATCGTACAATAACCCCAAAGCCTGAAAAAATGCATCAACATCACTCAAAACAGGATCCCCAGGTGTCAGGGAAAAAGCCCAATCCTGAGGATCGCCGCGCAGGAGAGAGATGACAATTTGAACCTGCTGCGCTGCGTTCCCTGAGGACTTAGATTTTAAGGCAAAAAACAATTTACAGTTATTTTTGAAATTCAGAAACTTAGCTCGATCCCCTAAAAACAAATCTGGCATGGGAATCCTAGGTTCCACAACAGGCAACCTAGCAAGATAGGTAGCAATACTCCGAACTTCAGTGGCAAGCTGATCCACACGGCCAGACAACTGTGCAAACTCCATTGAGAGAAAAGAAAAAATCCTCCCCAGCACCCAGAGATACAGAGGGAAAAAAAAAAAAAAATCTCTGACAACTTTTTTTTTTTTCTTTAACAATATTTTCTTTTTTCCCTTCTGTGAGTACAATATAATTTTCAATTTGTTAGGCCGGTGATACTGTTATGTTTCGGTAGCTGAGGAGTACAGGCAAAAAGGAAATACACCAGAGCAGTTGGAAACTATGAGATTGCAGTACCCTGACTAACCACCACAACTAGAGGCAGCCGTGGAGCGTTCCTACGTTGGTCCTAGACGCCTCGTCACAGCCTGAGAAACTAACTACACCTAAAGATAGAAAGAGGAACGCTATCTGCCCCGGAGCAGATCCCCAAAGAACAAAGAAAGCCCCCAAACATGTAATGTTGTTGTAGACAAGAAGAAATACTGACACAGACAGAAAATAGTATGAGCAAACGTTGGGGCCCAAACTTACTAAGTAGAAAAGGATAGGAAGGGCACTTACTGCAATCCCCAAAAACCCTGAAAAGCACCAACTCTACTAATTCCAAAAACACCTGAGATCACACGGCCTCTACCACCTAAATTAGTTCTCTGGTGTAACCAAAATCAAAACAGCAGCCACTGAAAAAACTGGAAAAAGCAAATGTACAAACATCAGTGGCTGAACTAAACTGAGAGGGCAAAAGCCCCCAGAGGGGACCCTGAAGGCCCCACAGAAGTGCAGGACAAAATGCAAAAATCAAGCACAAAAACAAAAAGAAGAAAATGTCTTATCTGTTAGCAGGAGATTCAGACACGACACAGCAGGCTACCAAGGAAACAGGAATCAAGGATTGAGACCAGAACAATTGATCACCGGCAACCCTGATGGGAAGGCGACTCCCTTATATAAGACCAGTCAGTAACACCTGATTTCCAATCCTCACAATCTTCACTGGACAGTCCAGTACCGTTTGTAACCACCAGAGGGAGCTTCTGCTCAGAACTCATTTCCAGCCTATTCACAACAGAAATGACACGAGACAAGGTAAAGGGACAAAGACACCGGGACCAGGATATACTGCCTCCTGGGGGGCGGACAAACAGGTACAAAGCAAAGCTAGGAGTGAGGCCTCCAAGATGGAGGAACATAAAGCAAGACCTGGCAGCTCAACAGCAAGATACTGAGTTAACACATTGCACAGGCAAGATCCACAGGGTGGAGCTGCCCTAAATACTAGAGGGCTAATGGTAATTGGTCAGTCAGGTGCACCCTGACTCCATAAGAACCAGAGAGTTCTGGCGCCGCCCCCTATGTACACTGCTATGAGACATGCAGAGAGCAGACAGAAAGCAAGAGGCACAGAGCCTGGAGCTGGCAGCAAACAAAAATCACAGCATGACCTGGAGCAGTGAGTAAGTAAGTGTGTGAGGGATCGGAGGCCATGCAGTGATGCCAGCAGGGTTGTTACAGATGCTTCTATGATTATTGAAGTACCATTATAAGCATAAGGCCAGGGTCACACTAGCGATGAATATGGACGAGTGCTATGCGATAAAACATTGCATAGCTCTCGGACCAGTATTCATCTATGGGGCAACTGTAAAGGGTTGGCCGAGGGGTGGACTTACCGGCGACAGCTGCGTTCTTTACTCCGGTTACTTCTATACACCTGGGGTTTTCTTCCCCTGTTTCAGAGTATACGGAATAATTAGAATCAGAGTCAAGTATAACGTCAAACAGTTCTGCTTTATTTTCTTCCGGGCACAGCACATCCAAGACACCATTAGCACATCTTATACGGTACCAGCAATACATTTTCCACAACTCAGCTTCTTCTCTTCTACTACATCAGAATGGACCACAAAGTATGATCGGGACGAGGAGCCCAGTGAAAACGTCATTTCAGTCTCTTTCCCTGGAGACACTTCAATCCAGTCATGGAAATACACATCCACTAGGTCGTCCACCCCCTTCTGGTTATCCTGCCCGTATACTCGCTGGTGGCCTACTTGCTACTACACTCATGCACGCACACTTCTGCTGAGCGTTCCCACAGTGGATCTTCCACTGGTACTTCTGCTACGTCAGCCCACAGACTCTGGCCAACGTTCCCACGGTGAATCCTTCACCGGCTGCACTGAGGTTGCTGTTACCTCCCACACTTCTTGTCTCTGCTACCAGGGCCCAGGAATGTGGACGTCTTTACTCTAGCAAGGTCAACGCCCGACTGACTTTCGCTACGAGGAAATCTTTCCCTGTAAAAGTCCCTAACCATTTGTCCCTACTGTACTTGCTGTGCTCAATGCCCCCACGTAAAGTCCTACCAAGGTACTGCATTGACTTATTTTATAACTCCCTAACATGCCCCCAACTACTGATTCCTCGCAAAGCTATATCTACCCCACTTATATACGCTATACTACAAGTGCCCTCCTCTAATGTCCCCAAGGATGCACTGTCTATATCTATATACACCACTAGTCAGACATTACACTGAAAGATGACATAGCAAAATACATAAAATGCATACATTTTCACACACAAAAGAATGAAAACATTTCAAGGGTTAATACCCTTGACCTCCTTACATTCCCCCTTCCTAAAACTATTGCCGTCCCCTGCAATATGGGGGCATAATTATACACTTTATTAACAATTGATACATTTACTAAGCACTTTTTCCTTTTAATCATAAAAACATTTTTAATGAGGTAGAGTAATAAAAAAAAAAATGTCCCTCTTGCCTCCTTCCTATGAAGGAAGCACTGCTCCAAAAAAAAAAAAAAAAAAAAATCTTTCCAAGAAAGATTTCGCTAGTCGGCACCTCCAGCACAGCGTCCATGGGCTCTTCCACCCACAGGACCACAGGAGACGCGGAACAGTCTCCAAATTTTTTGTGCAACGAACACTGTCTATTAACGGTGACGCGAAGGCACGGAGGGAGTCCAACAGGGGCTCAGCGGATCACTATCTGACCATGTTGACCCGCACCTCTGCCAGGAAACATTGCACCCCCGCCGCCAGGTCGGTGGGGCACGTAGCCGCCCCGCTGTCATCCGTCACCTCGATTGGCGCGACTGTGACCTGACTCTCCAGCTGAGGCTTCTCGGAGATGAGGGGACGCAGGGGTTCCGACGGGGAAGGGCGAGGCTCCGCACTCCAAAGACATAAATAATAATAATAATAATCTTTATTTATATAGCGCCAACATATTCCGCAGCGCTTTACAGTTTAACAGTTTCAAAACATAAGTCATAAGTAACAACGTTAACAATATAATAATTAAAGCAAAATAAGCCGACCCTGCTCGTGAGAGCTTACAATCTTCAATGAGGTGGGGGAGCTGCAAAGTACAGGTGTGTATATACAATGGAAAAATATTTAGACTTGAGAGTCCTCAGTGGTTGATACCTTTTAATGGCTAACTGAAAAGATGGTAACAAATTGCAACCACTGAGGACTCTCAAGTCTAAATATTTTTCTATCTACTGGCTAACACGGTACGAAGATACACATCTTTCCTATATATACAATGGTGCATTTACAATGATGGTCCAGCCATCTTGAGGGACTGAGGGATGGATGGAGATAGTGAATGGGCTACACATACACACTTAAACATAGAACGACTTTGATTAGTGAATGTGATAGGCCACTCTGAACAAATGTGTTTTGAGGGAGCGCCTGAAACCATGCAAATTGTGGATTGTCCTAATTTCTTGGGGTAGAGCATTCCAGAGGATTGGCGCAGCGCGGGAGAAGTCTTGTAGTCGGGAGTGGGAGGTACGGATTAGTGCAGAGGTTAGTCGAAAGTCGTTTGCAGAGCGCAGCAGTCGGTTAGGCCGATAGAAATGAGGGAGGAGATGTAGGGGGGTGCTGCACTGTGGAGAGCTTTGTGGGTGAGAACCAGTACTTTGAATTGGATCCTATAATGAATGGGCAGCCAGTGTAAGGACTGGCGAAGAGCGGACGCGTCTGAGTACCGATTAGCCAGATGGATGACCCTGGCTGCTGCATTAAGGATGGACTGGAGAGGGGATAGTCGAGTAATGGGGAGGCCAAGTAATAGAGCATTGCAGTAGTCCAGGCAGGAGTGGATCAATGCTACAGTGAGGGTTTTTGTTGTTTCCATGGTGAGAAAAGGGCGGATTCTAGAGATGTTCTTTAGGTGTAGATGGCAAGAGCGGGCAAGAGATTGCATATGGGAGGTGAAGGAGAGATTGGTGTCAAACATAACACCCAGACAGCGAGCCTGCAGCCGGGGTGTTATTATGGTGCTGCCCACAGAGAGGGAAATGTCAAATTTAGGGAGGTTAGCAGACGGCGGGAGCAGAAGGAGTTCAGTTTTGGAGAGGTTAAGTTTCAGATAGAGAGCGGACATGATGTTGGAGACTGCGGACAGACAGTCGGTGGCGTTCTGTAGAACAGCGGGGGTAAGGTCGGGGGATGACGTGCCTGCTTGGGCCTCGACAGCCGCCAGGTACCCCGTTCTTCCGCCAGTTCCTCCTCCGTCAGGTCGTCCCAGAGATATGGGGGACACATCCTTTCCTCCGCCTTTCTCCACCTCCATTCAAGGCAGCTCACTCCCCTGCAGTGGCACCATGGCATCGTGGCCGTCGCTTCGGGTGTGAATGACATCGTACCACGACACTCAGGGCATTCTGCAGGGCCGCTCCTGTTCCAGGGTGGGGCTCTCGTCGGCCTCTCCACCCATTTTCCAGGAATAGGTGGGAAAGAGTGTATGTCCATCTCTGTACTCTCCTCCTCACAGGGGCGGTCCCGACATTGTTGACAGTTCTCTCTTGGCGCTTTTTGGACACTGTCACGCCCACGAAGTACATCTTGTTGACAAGAACAGTCCTTTTTGGCGCCAGAATTCTACATCATGTTAGACGCTATCTTGGGGGTCTGTGGAATCTTCCTTCATCTTTTCCTTAGTCAAATCTGGTACTTTAGCCACATCCATTTTACGCTACCTTTCCGAACATTCCTTAATCTGTAGGTATAGGGTTACAGCGTCCAGCTTAGTCGTTCCCATATACTTAATCATCTCCACGGTTTCACTGCCAGAAGGGGCAGCGAGATCCTGCCTACCACGCCACTTGTAAAGTGTTGGCCGAGGGGTGGACTTACCGGCGACAGCTGTATTCTTTACTCCGGTTACTTCCATATACCAGGGGTGTTCTTCCCCGGTTTCAGAATATACTGAATAATTAGAATCAGAGTCCAGTATAACGTCAAACAGTTCTGCTTTATTTTCTTCCGGCACAGCACATCCAAGACACCATTAGCACGTCTTATACGGTACCAGCAATACATTTTCCACAACTCCGCTTCTTCTCTTCTACTACACCAGAAAGGACCACAAAGTATGATCGGGACGAGGAGCCCAGTGAAAACGGCATTTCAATCTCTTTCCCTGGAGACACTTCAATCTAGTCATGGAAATACACATCCACTAGGTCGTCCACCCTCTTCTGGTTATCCTGCCCGTATACTCGCTGGTGGCCTATCTCACAGTGGATCTTCCACTGGTACTTCTGCTACGTCAGCCCACAGACTCTGGCCAACGTTCCCACGGTGAATCTTTCACCGGCTGCACTGAGGTTGCTGTTACCTCCCACACTTCTTGTCTCTGCTACCAGGGCCCAGGCATGTGGACGTCTTTACTCTAGCAAGGTCCACGCCCGACTGACTTCCGCTACGAGGAAATCTTTCCCTGAAAAAGTCCCTAACCATTTGTCCCTACTGTACTTGCTGTGCTCAATGCACCCACCTAAAGTCCTACCAAGGTACTGCATTGACTTATTTTATAACTCCCTAACTGAATCCCTAACATGCCCCCAACTAGTGATCCCTAGCAAAGCTATATCTACCCCACATATATACGCTACACTACAAGTGCCCACCTCTAATGTCCCCGAGGATGCACTGTCTATCTATATCTACTGTATATACACCACTAGTCAGACATTACACTGAAAGATGACATAGCACAATACATAAAATGCATAAATTTACACACACAAAAGAATGAAAACATTTCAAGGGTTAATACCTTGACCTCCTTACACAACTCCCATCAGCGTTTTTTTTTCTCGGCCGTTTTCTACGTGCGAGTAAAATCGCAGCATGCTGCGATTGTCACCGACACTCGGCCGATTCTCTGCTCACTCGCACCCATATAAGCCTATGGGTGTGAGTAAGACAGCACACAAATCGAATATCATGCAAGTGATGTGCGATATACGCTGACCCTGGCAATGGAGGAGATAGAGAAATTAGTTTCTCTGTCTCCTCCACAGCTGTGCTCCGATCTGCTCTGTGCGATAAGCTCGGAGCACAGTCGCATGACACTCGGCTCCCGCTCGCAGCAGTGCAGGAGCCAATGGTCATTAGCATATTGCATCCGATGCTCTCGCATCAGATGCCATACGCTAGTCTGACTCGGCCTAAGTGTTTAAATGTATTGACAAATGCATCAAGCTTATCTAAAGACTCAATATTTACAGTGTTGATCTTTATTTTTCAAGATTTCTGCAAATTGCTCCGGCATGCATAATCAGCGCTTGGAGCTTACCACAATTCTGTGATTTTGTTTATCCACCCACTTTTTTAAGATTGACCACAGTTTGTGAACTGGATTGAGATCAAGGGAGTTTCCTGCCCATGGACCAAAATTTCAGTGTTTTGTTCACCGACCCACTTAGGCTATGTTCACATGTCGCGTTTTTGTGGAGTTTGTATAATGCGAATTTTAAGCTGCGTTTTACATTACTAGCAAAAGCTATGAGATTTCAGAAATCTCATGCACACACATTGTTTTTTTTTTTTCCTGACTGATTTGGAAAGCTGCTGCGTCTTTGAAAACTGCAGCATGTCACTTTTTTCAGCGTTTTTTTTTAGTGCTTTTGCACTCACAAAGTAATGAGTAACTGCAAAAATGCAGCAAAAACACAGGTATCAGGTTGTGCTGCTTTTTTGGTGCAAAAACCTTAAGGAGGTTGCATCATGATTTTCTGGGGGGCACTTATCTTTATCAGCATGCACAAGAGACAACAAAAAAGCAGCAAAAACGCAGCAAATATGCCTGCAAAACCTTTACTGCCAAGAGAGCAGGTTTTGCCTTCAGAAAAAAACTTGTGAACAAGGCTTTTGTTATCACGTTTTGCTTTTGACATGATGTTAAAAAAAGCTGATCTTGCAGGATGTTTAGAAAGAATTCTTTATTCATCGCAGTGTTCTAAAAAAAAAAGTGTGAGTGAGCCCACTCCCTTGGATGAAAAGAAATGCCACACATAAATGGTCTCAGGATGCTTTACTGTTGGCATGAAGCAGGACGTGTGGTAGCACTCACGTTTTTTTTTCTCTTGACAATCATTTTTCAAAATCTCACAAATAGTGTAAAGGTGCTTCACCAGAGAAAAAAAAAAACTTTACCCCAGTCCTCTTCAGTTCAAACCTTGTACTTCCTACAAAGTTATTTTATCTGATGAAGCCCCCTTCAGACTGTTTGAAACATCTGGAGAAATGATTGTCCAGAGAAAAAAAAAAAGGTGAGCGCTACCATGAGTCTTGTATCCTGTGAACAGAAAAGCCGAGTCCCTGGAGAAATTCCTACCCTGGGGGCGCTATACACTTATTTCTCACCGCCGTTAAAAAGCGGCACTGAGGCATAAGAACCCTTAAATGACGTTGTTAAAAGGCATATCAGCGGTCGTTAAGGGGTTAAGAACCAAGCAGCATGGTAGAGGAAGAAAGAGGCAGCATTATCCTTTGGGTCTGATTTTTGGCAGCTGGAACCAAAGGTTTAGTGAAGGTAAAGGGAATTATGAACAATTCCGAATATCAGTCAATTTTGCAGCAAAATCTTTAGGACTCTGCTAAAAAGCGGAAGATGAATTTCAACTTTCAGTGAGCAATGACCCCAAATACCGTAAATCTTCAAATCAACCAAAAAATGGTTTAGCCAGAAGAAGATCAAAGATTTGATCCCTTATTATCAAGAATAGAAGGATCTCCAACAAATATCATAAAAAATTCCATAATATGCACCACACAGGGACAGACACCCTAATAAACTAAGCCAATAAAAAGAGGCCTAGTCGCATCCTGCAAAAAATAAAAAAAAGTGCAAAAATTAATGCATATGATAAATACATTAAATGAGATATTGGTTACTATTTTGGCCAAGATAGATAAGCTTGCAACCCACGACAAGGGTCCCCATATTTGCAAGTAACTACTCTAACATCAAAAACAAATATAAAAAATTAAAAAAACAGCGAACATACCATGAAATCCGGCCTTCACCAACACTGTCTGATGACAAATGCACATCAAGCAGGATGCAGCAGGCCTCCACTAACAAAGGCAAAGTGCAGTACAGGTGCAAACTACTGATAAAAATAGCCACCCCAGCACCTATCATGGAGGGGTTGGCTGCCTAGTAGAAAAAATGCACATTGATATGACTTGCATAGATAAGTGTGAGGCAAAGTGTCTGACTTGCAACTTATTAATGAGCCCTCATATTAAGAGGCGGGCTGCTCAGCACCATAATATGCACCACACAGGGACAGACACGCTAACAAACTAAGCCAACAAAAAGAGGCCTAGCCGCATACTGCAAAAAATGAAAAAAAGTGCAAAAAATTAATGCATATGATAAATGAGGTATTGGTTACTATTTTGGCCAAGATAGATAAGCTTGCAACCCACGACAAGGGTCCCTATATTTGCAAGTAACTACTCTAACATCAAAAACAAATATCAAAAAACAGCGAACATACCATGAAATCTGGCCTTCACCAACACTGTCTGATGACAAATGCACATTTGTCATCAGACAGTGTTGGTGAAGGCTAGAAGGATCTCCACACTGTTTTTTTAAATTATTTAACCCCTTCACCACCTTGGGTTTTTCCATTTTTGAGTTTCTGTTTTTTGCTCCCCTTCTTCCCAGAGCCATAACCTTTTTATTTTTCCATAAATATGGCTATGTGAGGGCTTGTTTTTTGCGAGGAGAGTTGTACTTTTGTACAAAACCATTGGTTTTACCATACAGTATACTGGAAAATGGGAAAAGAAAATCAGGTGAAACTGTAAAGAAAAGCGCAATTCCACAATTGTATTTTGTTTTTTTGTTTTTTTACCATGTTCATGCTAAATGCTAAAACTAACTGCTCATTATGATTCTCCAGATCATTATTAGTTAATAGACACCAAACAAGTATAGATTCGTTTTTATTTAAGAGGTGAAAAAAAAATCCAAAGTTTGTTAAAAAAATAGTGCTATTTTCCAAGACCCGTAGCGTCTCCATTTTCCGTGATCTGCAGATGGATTGAGGGCTTATTTTTTACATGCTGAGCTGATGACTTCAGAAAAGGCACACTTATTAGATGCACCAATTATGGCGCTTTGCCCGACTCTTCCCAATTGCCCTGTGGCGGTGGCAAGTGGGGTTCAAATTTGTGGGTTGATGTCACCTTTGTATTGTCCGCTGACATCAAGTCAACCGCTTAGTAATACAGAGGAGTCTATAAGACACCTATTCATTACTAATCCTATAGTTATATTGTGAATAAACACACAGCCAGAATAAAGTTCTTAAATTGAAAGAATGACACAGACTCCTTTAACCCCTCTCTGACATCTGACATACTATCTCATCCATGTGGCCCGGCACAATTAGACCATTGACGGGTTAGTACGTCATGGCAATCAGCCACGCTACATCTGCATGCTATAGAAGCGATCAGCCTACAGAAAATGATTGTCCCATAGTGGGACAAAGTGTAAAAGTTAGAATAAAGTAAAAAAACAAATTTAAAAAAATTGTAAAAATATAAAAAAAAAGAAATGATAAAAAAATCAATATTTATTCTATCACTAAATATTTTTTTTCACTCAAATGTTTAAACAATAAAAAAATACACATATTTGTTATCACTGCGTCCATAACGACCCGACCTATAAAACTGTCCCATTAGGTAACCACTTTAGTGAACACCATAAAAAAACAAGGCAAAAAACAATGCTTTATCACCATACAGCTGAACAAAAAGTGGAATAACACGCGATCAAAAAGACAGATATAAATAAACATGGTACCGCTGAAAAAGTCATCTTGTCCCACAAAAAACGAGCTGCAATACAGTGCCATCAGCGAAAAAATAAAAAAGTTATAGCTGTCAGAATAATGCAAAATGCAAAAACAACTATTTTTTTCTATAAAAGTTTTTATTATATAAAAGTGCCAAAACATAAAAAAATATAAATGAGGTATCACTGTAATTGCACTGACCCAAAGAATAAAACTGCCTTATTAATTTTAATTAATTAACACTGAGGACTCTCAAGTCTAAATATTTTTTTATTAATTTTAGCACACTCAGAACGGTGTAAACGCCCCCCCAAAAGAAATTCATGAATTGCTGGTTTTTGCTCATTCTGTCTCCCAAAAATCAGAAAAGAAAGTGATCAAAAAACGTCATATGCCCAAAAATGGTACCAATAAAACGTCAATCATCCTGCAAAAATCAAGACCTCACATGACTCTGTGGGCCAAAATATGGAAAAATTATAGCTCTCAAAATGTGGTGATGCAAAAACTATTTTTTGCTATAAAAAGCATCTTTTAAAGGGAATCTGTCACCCCATTTTTGCTACATCAGATAAAGATATGACTGAATAGTGCGTCCCATAAGTAATCTATAGGTACCTATAATATATCCTGACACCCAAGTTTTCATGGCAAAATACCTTTGTAAACTTCGTATTTCTGTAAGCAAATACTTGCGGTCCGGTCAGGGGCGTACATAGAAATTATGGGGCCCCATAGCAAAAGTCTGAATGGGGCCCCCCCAAAAAAAAAAAAAACAGGTGCTCTTAACTCCAGGCACTACATTACATATCATGTACTGATCCTGAGCTACATCCTGTATTATACTCCAGAGCTGCACTCCCTATTCACACCCTGGCTTGTGATGCTCTGCACCCTCAGGCATAACACATGCATCTTCTAGTCCTACTTATGTCCAACCGTACAGAACTGTCCAAATTTGTTTTGGGAAGCGATGCGTAAGCCATTCTCCAGGGTGGTGACCTTGGTTTCGTTCTTCTCCTGCCTGTCTACTCTGGCAAACAATGGCTTGGGCACCCCTGGTAAGGGGGCAGTGAGAGGGGTATGGTGGGGTAGGTGATGCTGCCGCTGCTGAACCTCCTGCACGCCGGCAGCCCGTACCTAGAACACAGATGAGAGCCATCACTACACGCAGGGTCCGGTTCCATGTCCTCTGCTCGCTACTCCGGGGTCATGCTTGCTGCTTGCTGTCAGTGATTGAGGACATAAACTGCCACCAACCTAACACTTGTCACAGCTGAGGGTTCGTTACAAGTGTTTCCAGTCAAAGCAATTCTATGTGCTCCCCATAGGCGGCAGCACACAGATTGTCAGGACTGAATACAACTGTAGCAAACCCTCAGCTGTGAGAACAATGGCTGCTGTGGGAAAGGGGTGAAAGCAGCTGTCAGGGCTCGCTGGGAACTGGAATTATGTTGTTATGGGTAACACTATTTTCCACATGAAGTAGGATGACAACACTGCCCCTCTCCGTGTACCTGCACACCACATGACTGTGGGCCCCCTCCCACGATGCAGGGACAAGTTCCTGTCCGTCACGGACCTCACTTACCATCGCATCCCGCTCCACGCCCGCCTTCTCGCCATGTTCGCCGCCATCTTTGCACTCTCACCCCTGACCTCCCCGGAGACTGGTTGCAGCAGCTGACTTCCGGGTTCCTGTCCAGCATCCTATGTGGGTGGAATTGGTGGCCTGTCAGCTGAGGCTGCACTCCTGCATTCCATGTGCGGTCTTTGTGACTCTCCACTGCCCCTGCAGGAGATGAGCGGCCCATGTTGTGCCCTGTGAGCTCTGCTGCCCCGCACCATCCTGTGCCATGTCCGGATTCTCCAGGCTGCCCACAGGGAAGAGGGGCAAGAGTGTCGCGGGCCCCCTCACCTGTCCGGGCCCCACAGCAGCTGCGTGGGCTGCTACTATTGACGGTACGCCACTGGGTCCGGTTATTCGCATCCCCCTGCTCCTCGGCTGGTCTCACGTATCTTTATCTGTGAATATCACAGACAGCGTACAGAGTCCGCGCTTGCGCGTTGAAACAGGGCCCTCGCGCGTGCGCAGTGTGCTTTGCCCAACAGTGGGCAAAGTAGCAAATCATTACTGCGCATGCGCAGTAATGATTTTATGCTTTGCCCACTGTTGGGAAAAGCACAATGCGCACGTGCGAGGGACTTTTTCAAAGCGCAAGTGCGGCAAGCCGACGTACAGGAAATAAAAGAAGTGCGTACGGCAAGAATGGAGGCTGTGGGGGGATGCAAATAAACGCCGTCCATCGGACCGGACCGCAAGTATTTGCTTACAGAAATACGAAGTTTACAAAGGTATTTTGCCATGAAAACTTGGGTGTCAGGATATATGATAGGTACCTATAGATTACTTATGGGATGCACTATTCAGTCATATCTTTATCTGATATAGCAAAAATGGGGTGACAGATTCTCTTTAATGTGTGACAGCTGCCAAACATAAAAACCCGCTATAACGCCTCTTTCACACGTCCTGATATTTCTGGTACCGGAGATGTCAGTGTCCATGTGTGTAATACTTGCAGCACACATGTGGCATGCGTGTGCCGCATCAGTACCACAAGGACAGGCGCCAGGTAAGAAGCGTTACAGTAAGTGATGTTCCCCGGCGCCAAGTGCTGAACACAGATCTCATCATTCTCCCCTGCTCTGCCGGCGATCGGCGCAAGGAGGGGAGAAGAGTAAATAGTAAATCAAATCCCCCCTTTATCACCCCCTTAGTTAGGTAAAAAAAAATAAAAAAAAAGTATTTATTTCCATTTTTCCATTAGGGTTTGAGTTGGGGCTAAAGTTAGGGTTAGCGTTGGGGCTAAAGTTAGGGTTACGGTTGAGGCTAGAGTTGGGGTTAGGGTTTGGATTACAGTTGGGATTAGCGTTAGGGTTGGGATTAGGGTTTGGGATTAGAGTTGGGGGTGTGTTAGGGCTAGGTTTGTGGTTATGGTTATGGTTGGAATTAGGGTTATGTGTGTGTTGGGGTTAGGGTTGGAGTTAGAATTGTGGGGTTTCCACTGTTTTGGCACATCAGGGGCTCTCCAAACGCGACATGGCATCCAATCTCAATTCCAGCCAATTTTGCATTGAAAAGTCAAACGGCACTCCTTCCCTTCTGAGCTCTGCCATGCGCCCAAACAGTGGTTTACCTGCATATATGGGGTATCAGCATACTCAGGACAAATTGCACAACATCTTTTGGGGTCAAATTTCTCCTGTTACCCTTGGGAAAATAAAAATTTGGGACAAAAAGATCATTTTTGTAAAAAATATTTTTTATTTTTACTGCTCTACGTTATAAACTTCTGTGAAGCACTTGGGGTTCAAAGTGCTCACCACACATCTAGATAAGTTCCTTGGGGGACTACTTTCCAAAATGGTGTCACTTGTGGGGGGATTTCCACTATTTAGGCACATCAGGGGCTCTCCAAACACGACATGGCGTCCGATCTTAGTTCCAACCAATTTTGCATTGAAAAGTCAAACGGCGCTCCTTCCTTTCCGAGCTCTGCCATGCGCCCAAACAGTGATTTACCTACATACATGGGGTATCAGCGTACTCAGGGCAAATTGTACAACAACTTTTGGGGTCTAATTTCTCTTGTTACCCTTGGAAAAATAAAAAAAATTGGATCTGAAGTAAATTTTTGTGAAAAAAAGTTGAATGTTCATTTTTTTTAAACATTCCAAAAATTCCTGTGAAGCACCTGAAAGCTTAATAAACTTCTTGAATGTGGTTTTGAGCACCTTGAGGTGTGTCGTTTTTAGAATGGTGTCAATTTTGGGTATTTTCTGTCATATAGACCCCACAAAGTGACTTCAAATGTGATGTGGTCCCTAAAAAAATGGTGTTGTAAAAATGAGAAATCGCTGTTTAACTGTTAACCCTTATAACTTCCTAACAAAAAAATTTTGGTTACAAAATTGTGCTGATGTAAAGTAAACATGTGGGAAATGTTACTTATTAAGCATTTTATGTGACATATCTCTGTGATTTAAGGGCATAAAAATTCAAAGTTGGAAAATTGCAAAATTTTCAAAAATTTTGCCAAATTTTTTCACAAATAAATGCATTAAACGTACAATATGACATGAGAAAACAATGTCAGAATCACCAAGATCCATGGAAGCGTTCCAGAGTTATTACCTCACAAAGGGACAGTGGTCAGAATTGTAAAAATTGGCCCGGTCATTAACATGCAAACCAGCCTTGGGGGTAAAGGGGTTAATGAATCTAAATTAAACCATACTCACGTCATCACCCATTCCCCTGAAGCCATGGTCTCCTGTAATAAAACAAAAATAAAAAACAATATCCCTCACTTGTCCGTCGTTCTGTCCCTCGCCATAATTCATGTCTGGGGATAAACAGTTTTCAACCTGGATGGTGCTAAGATGTGACCATCGAGGCTGAGAACCAGTGAGGAATGAGCTGCTGACCACACAGAATCAGTGACTATTGGTGACATCATCAAGGTTACCTCAGGCACTGAGGCTGCGTTCCCAGCCGTGCCGCTGGACTGTGGTGACCTCGGTGATTTTAGTACTGCACCGTGAGACTTTTTCTCACTGTGCTAGCACAGCGTTAACCGGGGACAATGATGTGAGCTGTCTTTAGCGCGAACAGTACTGCGGATTCCCAGGCGCTGGTATGTGTCACACTGATGACACAGGGATGTCATCTGTGTGTCATCAGTGTAAAAGTGTGTGGGATGTTTTGCAGCCCATGCTGCTACCAAAAACACTGACATCTGAAAGAGTCCTTAGTGAACTCAGATCATTTATCGAACTTTGGTCGACTTGCCTATTTTTAGGAAAAAAACTCGAGAATTCGAACACGACTCCGAATGTGCAACATTCGTGTTGAATTTGAGATTGTCAAATGTTTTCTGAACAAGTTTGCTCATCTCTACTAATATTCCACCATGTCTGAAGGTTGTTATTTTACTTTTTAGAGTATGTGCACACAGTGTCTTTTTCAGGTGGACACTGCCTGACCCACCTGCAAGAACACCACAAAAACATCCCAAAAAATGAACATAATGTTTAGTCATGTAAAAATAACATGGCTGTGCACATATTCTGTCTTTTGATACTTTTTTTTAAAATAGTGTTCAGAAACAGATAAAATAAGTGGCATATTTATTGGTCGGGTTGATTCCACTAGGAAGCCACTTACTAAATATACCGGTAGTTTAAATTTCAGAAACAAGATGACACAAAAACTATAGCAAAACCGTCATAGAATCAGCTTCAGTTGAAAGACCGCTGGCTTTCTCTGGAAGCAGCTTTGCTTAGGAAACGTCGGTGGGAGTGCCGACATCTTAAAGACGTTGTTTGATCAGTGTCTTTTTAAATGTACAGAATCATTTTTATCTAGACTGCTAAAATTGCTTTTTAACTGAGAGTTGTGGTGTAAGAAGTGCACAATTTCATATGTGATTATATTGGGGATTTATCTAAATACAAGTATATTAAATCTAAACATTAGAAGCCTGCAGAAAAATACTCAAACGTTTTAACTGTACAACATAATACTGCTGCGTCTCGACTATTTAATTGGACATTGTCATGATAAATATATGCTTTTACTACAAAAATATCTAATAAAGTATTAGTTTGTATGTATACAATTCTGTATACATCTTACTGCTGAGAAAATAAAAATCTCCTAAACGTTAATATAGAACAATAGCGCAGGGGCTGCATAATTCATTGTTGATTCCACATGGGAGCCCAAGCACTTCTTGTTAATAAACTGGAAAATGAAAAGCGGCAAATGCTTATTTATATGATAAAGAACATTTATAGCTTTTAGTAACAAAAAGGGAGGAATATACTGAAAGGAAATATAAAAGCAGCAATGAATGAAGATATGTTTTATTGAGAACTGTAACGATTGTAAATAAAAAGCAAAATATATGATACTGGTCAGGAAATTGAGCAAAAATAGAAATAAAAAAAAATAACATTCAAAAAGATGTAAAAAAAAAAAAAAAAAAAAGAATACATCCTAGGAAAGCAGTTTCTCTATATAAAAATCAGTTACCCTGTAGCACAGGAGTTCTAGCTCTGCTTGGCCCATAGATCAGGGGGATTCTGGTGCCCATTTTTCGGTTTTCTTGTTACCGTAGTTGTGAGTCTTTTCATAAATAGTGTATAGGTGATTCATATTAAAGCAAGATCTTAGACAAATTCTGAAATGTGATTCCTCTTAGAAGCTGGCTTTGAGATATTGAGTTTTCTTGAATTTTTAGGAAACTGATTCACTTGCATTCATAGTCATACAAGGGTCTTGCTTACTTTGAACTTAAGCAAACCTGGAGGAGAATCCATTTATAATATTATACCTCAACACAGAAGGACCAAATATTGTCCCTGGCCAAATCATGACCATATATTTCTACTGCAGTTATGAAATATTACCACCAAGTGCTGACAAAATAATACACTGTTGGATACTTTGACATGAACATATATTTGGTTCAGGTACTGTCAATGTAAAAACAGACTTTAAACAGATAGCACTAGGACTAATGTTATTCAATTGAGATGCTTTTTCACAAGAACCAAATGTCTGTGTGATAAAGATTTCAGCATGCACTAGTCTCTTCTGTATTTTGGATCAGACTTGTTTATTCAAGTCTATGGGTACGTGTTATAATATTTGATTTTTATGAATACATTGTAATCCCTAACATAGGAAGCTGTATTTGGTCTTGTCAATTTTATTGACTACTGATGTATAAAATCGGATGCCATATGGATTTAGAAAATGGATAAACGGATAGCATACTGATAATTCAGATGAGAGATTATCTAATTTTTCCAGATGAAAAACTTTTTGTATGCTCAAGTGAACAAATAAAACAGGTTATTAGTAATGAAGATAAATATAAAGTCAACGTTCTCTTTACTTACTGGTTTAAATAAAAAAATGCAAAAAAAAAAAAGAGGACAGAACTTCTTCCCACAACCGCATACAAGACTTCTCCCGGGCTTCCCCCATACTCTGGAACTCCCTGCTGCAAAACATCAGACTTTCACCAACAACGGAGACCTTCAAGAAAAACCTGAAGACCCACCTGTTCCAACAAGCCTACAGCCTACAATGATCCTCAGTGTACTGAACCATCGCACGACCAGCTCTACCCTTTCCTAGTGTATTCTCACCCATCCCTGCAGTCTGTGAGCCCTCGCGGGCAGGGTCCTCTCTCCTTCTGTACTTGTGTGTCCCTTGTCCAGCACATGTTTATTGTACCTGTCTATATTTTTCCCTTTTCATATGTAAAGCGCCATGGAATAAATGGCGCTATATAAATGTATAATAATAATAATAATAAGTCCAAAGAGGACCAGGTCAGAAGTGGCCAGTATATGCTCTAATTTTATTCCTGCTACTCTCTTGAATATTCTGTGCTTTTTTTTTTTTTTTTTTTCGTGCTGTGTTGGACTATGTGGTGCCACAGACTTTTTCAAGCCCGTGCCATAACTGCTGGTGTTCCTACTGCTGTTGAATAAAGAAGATGTTCGTGATCCTTTCTTGATCTGTTCCTGATCCCTGATCTTGCCTAATCCGCTCCAATTCCTCCTGCCCCACCTTTTTCACCTTGCCTCCCCTCCTCATGCCTCCCTTTTGCCACCAAGTGCTGATCAGTATTGATTGCTGCTCATCTTTTGGCAGTTTTTTATTTTTTGTGTGACCTGCAGCCACGAGCGCTGATCAGTGACACACATCACATCACACTCGTGCTCATTTTTTTCCACGTCTTTTTTTGTCCGTCTTTCTCCCCTTCTCCTTTGCATCACCTCCATGCGTGCGTCCTGCAGCCGCCGAGCACTGATCATTGACACAAATCACTGATTGCCAATTGAGCTCGCTGTTTTCCAGGACTTTTTTTAGTTATTGTCTATTTTTTCTCCCACCCCTCCCTTACACCACTCCATGTGTGAGTCCTACAGCCGCCGAGCTGCTGATTATGCACAAATCACTGATCAGCAACTGTGCTCGCTTTTGGCAAGGATTTTTTTTTCCTATTTTTTTCCCCTTTTTGCACAACATCGGTGCGTCCTACAGCCGTTAAGTGCTGATTTACTGACACACATTGGTGATTGACCTCCGGTTTTGTTTTTTTTTATATGAAAAAAGAATTGAACAAAAATAATTTAGATTAGTTGATAGGACTAGATTAGGGACATTAAACATATACTATAGTAATCTGTGTCTACTACAGTATATTTTACTGATTTTAGTTAGGGTTAGTGTCAGCACAGAAAAAAAGAATCACATCCGTGCAATGCCGTCAAGCGCTGATCACTAATGAACATCACTGATCAGCCTACGGTTGTTGCTTTTTTTTTTGGGGTGTGAAAAAAGAATTTAAAAAAATGTAGATTAGTTGATAGGACTAGATTAGGACAGTAAAAATATACTGTAGTAATCGGTGTCTCTCCAAATGGGGAAGGGTCAAAGGTAATTAGAAAAAGCACAAAAATACCTTAATAGAGAAAATTACTTGACAATCTTTATTGTTACAAAAAATCATACACACAAAAAATATGATAAAAAAGATGTCCACAATGCGAGGGACGGATCAGTCTAGGAACCCTGTTAAAAATCTATGGCAGAGATAATGATGATTAATATAAACAATAAAATGCATCATGAAGAAATAAAGGTAGTAGTACTGATTGCAGATATTCATGAATAACCATCTCAAAAAGGAAATTGGTGAGTTAACAATTATAAACTGTGTGTGCAAATGAGGATATATACAACAAATATAGGCAGACAACTTACTAATAAAAAATCTTGATGTATAGTTTAGGAGCTACAGTAAATACTGATTACCCCTTGTGAAATATAGCGCCCATCAAAGTCTGCATTCCAAAACATCACTCCTTCCTTCCCAAGCCATGTCGTGCGCCCAGACAGTAGTTTTCCTCCACATATGGGGTATGAGCGTACTCAGAAGAAATTGTACAAAAGATTTTGGGGCCATTTTCTCCTGTTAAACTTGTGAAAATAAAAAATTTTGAGAATAAAATAACATTTTTGTTGAAAAAATGTGATGTTTTATTTTCACAACTCAACTTTATAATTTTCTGTGAAGCGCCTGGGGGATCCAGATGCTCAACACAAATCTAGATCCTTCATTGGGGGTGTCTAATTTCCAAAAAGGGGTCACTTATGGGTGATTTTCACTGTTTGGCACATCAGGGGCCTTCAAAACGCGACATGATGCCCGCAGATCATGCCATCAAAGTCTTGCATTCCAAAACGTTACTCCTTCCCTTTAAAGCCTCGCCGTGCATTCCACACAGTGGTTTTATCCCACATATGGGGTATCTGCGTACTCAGAAGAAATCGCACAACAATTTTGGGGGTCCTTTTTCTCTTGTTACCCTTGTGAAAATAAACAATTTCTGGGCTAAAAGATCATTTTTGTGGAAAAAAAATGTTATTTTCACGGCTCTACGTTATCATTTTTTGTGAAGCACCTGGGAGTTCAAGATGCTCACCACACATCTAGATAAGTTCTTTGGGAAGTATAATTTCCAAAATAGGGTCACTTGTGGGGGTTTCCAGTGTTTAGGCACATCAGGGGATTTCCAAACATGACATGGTATCCAGTCTCGATTCCAGCTAATTTTGAGTTCAAAAGTCAAGTGATGGTCGTTCCCTTACGTGCCTTGCCGTGCACGCAAACAGTGGTTTTCCCTCACATATGGGGTATCGACATGCTCAGGAGAAATCGCACAACAAATTTTGGGATCCATTTTTTCTTGTTACCCTTGCGAAAATTAAAAAAATTCTAAAGTGAAGGTTCTAAAGTAAATTGTAGGAAATGTTATTTATTAACTATTTTGTGGAACATAACTCTGATTTAAGGGTATACAAATTAAAAGTCTGAAAATTGCAACATTTTCCAAATTTTCGCCAAATTTCTGATATTTTAACAAATAAATGCAAATCATATTGAACAAATTTTACCACTACAATGAAGTACAATATGTCACAAGAAATCATTCTCAGAATTAGTGGGATCTGTTGAAGCATTCCAGAGTTATTACCTCATAAAGTGACAGTGGTCAGAATTGTAAATTTGGCCTGGTCAGGAGGGTGAAAACAGGCTTCGAGGTTAAGGAGTTAAAGTGTAACTGTCATTTTTATTTTTTTTTTATTTCATAAATCAATAGTACACATGAAAATAAACAACTTTATTATACAGTCATGGCCAAAACTTTTGAGAATGACACAAATATTATATTTTCACATGATCTGCTGCCTCTGGTTTTTGTGTGTTTGAGAGATATTTTTATCACAGACAGAAATATAATTGCAAACATATGAGTAACAAAAGCTTATATTGACAGTTAGAATGAGTTAATGCAGCAAGTCAATATTTGCAGTGTTGACCCTTCTTCTTCAGGACCTCTGCAATTCTTCCTGGCATGCTCTCAATCAACTTCTGGACCAAATCCTGACTGATAGCAGTCCATTCTTGCACAATCAATGCTTTCATTTTGTCAGAATTTTTTGGTTTTTGTTTGTCCACCCGTCTCTTGATGATTGACCACAAGTTCTCAATGGGATTAAGATCTGGGGAGTTTCCAGGCTATGGACCCAAAATCTCTATGTTTTGTTCCCTGAGCCATTTAGTTATCACCTTTGCTTTATGGCAAGGTGCTCCATCATGCTGGAAAAGGCATTGTTGATTGCCAAACTGCTCCTGGAGGGTTGGGAGAAGTTGCTCTTGGAGGACATTCTGGTACCATTCTTTATTCATGGCTGTGTTTTTAGGCAAGACTGTGAGAGAGCCGATTCCCTTGGCTGAGAAGCAACCCCACACATGAATGGTTTCAGGATGCTTAACAGTTTGCATGAGACAAGACTGGTGGTAGCGCTCACCTTGTCTTCTCCGAATGAGGCGTTTTCCTGATGTCCCAAACAATCGAAAAGGGGATTCATCAGAGAAAATAACTTTACCCCAGTCCTCAGCAGTCCACTGCCTGTACCTTTTGCAGAATATCAGTCTGTCCATGATGTTTTTTCTGGAGAGAAGTGGCTTCTTTGCTGCCCTCCTTGAGACCAGGCCTTGCTCCAAGAGTCTCCGCCTCACAGTGCGTGCAGATGCACTCACACCTGCCTGCTGCCATTCCTGAGCAAGCTCTGCACTGCTGGTAGCCCGATCCCGCAGCTGAAACACTTTTAAGAGACGGTCCTGGCGCTTGCTGGTCTTTCTTGGCGCCCTGGAGCCTTTTTGGCAACAATAGAACCTCTCTCCTTGAAGTTCTTGATGATGCGATAGATTGTTGACTGAGGTGCAATCTTTCTAGCTGTGATACTCTTCCCTGTTAGGCCATTTTTGTGCATTGCAATGATGACTGCACGTGTTTCTTTAGAGATAACCATGGTTAACAGAAGAGAAACAATGATGCCAAGCACCAGCCTCCTTTTAAAGTGTCCAGTGGTCTCATTCTTACTTAATCATGACAGATTAATTTCCAGCCATGTCCTCATCAACACCCACACCTGTGTTAATGGAGCAATCACTGAAAAGAGGTTAGCTGGTCCTTTTAAGGCAGGGCTGCAATGATGTTGAAATGTGTTTTGGGGGATAAAGTTCATTTTCTAGCCAAATATTGACTTTGCAAGTAATTGCTGTTAAGCTGATCACTCTTTATAACATTCTGGAGTATATGCAAATTGCCATTAGAAAAAGTGAAGCAGTAGACTTTGTAAAAATTAATATTTGTGTCATTCTAAAAACTTTTGGCCATGACTGTATATCCTATCACAAAATGTTGCTTCTGTTTCTTAAAGAATTGATCAGTCATTCTCAAGATCTCCATCTCAGTAATTGGAAAGTCTGTCTACACTGAACACAGATTTTACCTAAGAACTGAGAATTTTGAGAATGACTGATCAACTCTGACAGGAGGATTTAAGGGTCAGCAAAGCACCTGTAGAGCCAGAAGAAAATGATAGTCTAGTAGCAAACACATCTTTTGGGCAGTGCTTGATTACCTAATGGTTTGCCAACATTGCAGAGGATGTACTGTGGAGACGTGAAGTTCTCCTCTATTTAAGATTCCATTGTCGGGTTTCAGGGAGCAATTCTTATTCATGAGACTTAATATATACGAGGTGCGTTCATTAAAGATTTCCCCTGACCCACTTCTATTTATCACAGGACGCTGAAACTGCACTTGTGTAATGATATAAGTCTCTATAGGTTACGTGCCAATTTGCAACTCAGAACTGATAACGGTCTTGATTTTACAGGTGCTGAAGTGGTGAGGTTTGATAATGGACTCAGAGGAATACAGAGCACATGTTCAGTCTTTTGTCACTTCTCGTAACGGCTTCTCTTCATTATGGGAGAGACCTGTCAATCATCTTTAGCAGTGCTGAGTAAAGCCAGTTGGCCATTTAAGCAATAGTTTCTCTGGAATGTCTGAGCGTTTCAGGGAAATATATACCTCTGAATTTTGCTGTCTGCGAATCCGCCAGCATGAATCAGGTGACAGATTCCCTTTTTAGAAAATAAATTTAACTATTGACATCAAGCCTTGTGTAATGTATGTGATACAGTTCATATAGCGTCTTGTGCTTGGGTGCGATGAAAATACTTGAGACACAGGTTGAAAAAAGAAAGTCTTGTATTGCTTCATACAAATTGGCAAAAATAAACACACAGGTTGCAAACACAGAAGCAGGAGACACAGCAGGCCAAAGTAATCTAAGTTCATCAATAACTCTCCACAACAGATTCAGATCTTCTTCTATGTTACCGCAAGTCCATGCAACCGTGAGGCTTTCAAGAGCAGAGTTCAGAGTCCACAAGAGCTCCAGAGTTTCTCAGTAGAAATGGCTGGAGTACAAAGTCCAAGGCTTCAGGAGTCAGAACACAGGTTCACTGCAGGCCAGATTCTGAAGCACTGATTGCTCAGGTGTGGCTGTTTAAGAAGCAAACGGAGAGAATCAGGGCGGGAACATGCAAGCTGGAAAACTCCATTTTAACTGAGGGCAAGATAGCTGCAGCAAAACAGAAAGCAAAATGGCCGACGAACAAACTGAGTTTCAGAAACAGATATACAGAACCTTACATTACTCCCCCCTTAGGGGCAACCTCCGGATGACCTCAGACCAGGCTTGTGTGGGTACCTCTGATGAAACTGACGGAGCAAGCGAGGAGCATTAACGTTATTGACTGGCTCCCATGAGTTGTCCTCCACTGGGTAGCCCTGCCATTTGATCAGATATTGTAACTGATTTCTATACAACCTGGAATCTAAAATCCTTTCCACCACAAATTCTCCTGACCATCGACTAGCACTGGGTCAGGGCAAGGAGAAGAACGTCCAGGAAACGTATTGGGTGTTGCAGCCTTTAGTAGGGATACATGAAAGACAGGGTGGATTCTCATAGTTCTGGGCAATTGAAGACGACAAGCAACGGCACTTATAATCTTACTGATTTTATAGGGTCCAATGTACTTATGTCCAACTTAGATGATGGAATCCTTAACTTAAGATTTCTGGTTGACAGCCAGACCAGGTCTCCTACCTTAAAAACTGGTGCAGGTTTACGAAATTTATCTGCTGCCTTCTTGTACCTTTCCTGAGCCGATTCCAGATTCTCCTTTAGAAGATCCATATTCTTCTGTAAAGTCGTGACTCTTTCAGCCACTGCTGGCAAAGGCGTCTCTATGGGAAATCGTGGTAGAATATTAGGATGATAACCTAAATTAGAGAAAAAAGGAGACTGTTTAGTGGAGGCACTCTGAGAGTTGTTGTAAGAGAACTCAGCCAATGGAAGTAGATCCACCCAATCATCCTGTAGGTGGCAGATAAAACAGCGGAGATACTGCTCCAGGGTTTGATTGGTTCGTTCGGTTTGTCCATTAGTCTGGGGGTGAAAAGCAGAAGAAAGGTTTACTTTAATGTCCAATGCTGCACAGAAATTTTGCCAAAACCTAGAAGTGAATTGCACCCCTCGATCCGAAATAACCTCATCCGGTACTCCATGTAAACGAAACACATCTTTAATCATCAAATCTGATGTCTGTTTTGCAGTGGGTAAGCCGACACAAGGGATAAAATGAGCTGCCTTTGTTAAACGATCAACCACCACTAGAATAGTGTTCTTCCCTTGAGAGGTTGGTAATTCGACAATGAAGTCCATAGAAATGGATCCCCACGGGCGGGACGGGGTGGGAAGAGGCTGTAACAGACCAGTTGGTGAAGAGCGAGGTGTTTTGCATCTTGCACAAACCTCACATGAAGTGACATAATCCAAAACATCCTTCCTACAAGTGGGCCACCAAAAGAAACGAGAAAGAAATTCCTGTGTCTTTAGAATTCCTCTATGCCCGGCTATTTTGGAATCATGAATGAGTTGCAATACTCTCAATCTGACTGTTTCAGGTATATACAGACGTTGTCCCAGAATCCACACACCATTCTTAAAGACAAGACTTACGTCCCTTGGGGGTTGAGCCAAAAAAGAATCCGCATGGTATGCTTCCTTGATGTCTTTAATTAGGTCTTGATGATGAATCACTCCTAGGAATCTAGAGTCAGGAAGAATAGTCTTAGGAGGAGTAATTGGACGTGTCTCTGCTGAGTAAATCCTAGAGAGTGCATCAGCCTTTCCATTGCGCGATCCTGGTCTATAAGAAATAATAAAATTAAATTGGTTTAAGAAAAGATTCCAGCGAGCCTGGCGAGGAGTCAGGCACTTAGCCGACCTGATAAACTCAAGATTACGATGATCTGTCAGAACGACTATTTGCTGTGCAGCTCCTTGCAGAAGGTGTCTCCATTCTTTGAAGGCGGCAATAATGGCCAACAACTCTCTATTGCCCACATCGTAGTTCTTCTCAGCCGAAGATAACTGCTGGGAAAAGAAGGCACAGGGATGCAAGACATCCTTCTCACCTGTTCTCTGAGAGAGTATAGCTCCCACGGCACAGTCTGAAGCATCCACCTCTATTATGAAGGCAAGCTCTGGGTTGGGATGTACTAGAATAGGTGCAGTGGTAAATTTATCTTTTAGACGGGAAAATGCTTCCTGGCTTGGGGAGTCCAGGAGAACTTAGACTCTTTCCGGGTAAGTTGGGTGATAGGTGACACTACCTCAGAGAAATTTCTAATGAAACGTCTATAGAAGTTTGCAAACCCGATGAAGCGCTGTACCTCCTTCACATTTCTAGGACTTGGCCAATCATTGATGGCTTGGGTTTTACTTCCATCCATACTAATTCCTTGTGTAGACAGTACATACCCCAGAAATTGAATTTCGGTCTTATGGAATTCACACTTTTCAAGCTTGATGTAAAGATGATTTTGTCTTAGACGTTCCAAGACCATTCTCACATGTCCATGATGTTCCTCTGTGGAGTTAGAAAAAATTAAAATATCATCCAAATAAATTACCACGAATGTATCTAGGAGATCCCTGAAGATGTCATTCACCAAGTGTTGGAAAGTGGCTGGGGCGGTACTCAGACCAAAAGGCATAACCAGATATTCAAAGTGTCCATAGCGTGACCTGAATGCAGTCTTCCATTCATCCCCAGGTCTAATACGGACTAAGTTATAGGCCCCACGAAGATCTAGTTTAGAAAAAATTTTAGCATGTCGCACTCTCTCCAATAACTCAGGGATTAAAGGCAATGGATAACGGTTTCTAATAGTAACCTTATTAAGTTCCCTATAGTCTACGCATGGTCTCAGGGATCCATCTTTCTTCTTTACAAAGAATATGGGTGCCCCTGCAGGAGATGAAGAGGGGCGTATGAAGCCCTTGGCTAGATTTTCGTCTATGTACTCTTTTAAAGCCTTCAGCTCGGGCCCGCCAGGGGGTAGATCTTACCAAAAGGTATCTCTGCTCCAGGCAATAATTCAATTGGACAATCATATGGACGGTGAGGAGGAAGCTGGTCAGCGTTCTTCTTGTCACATAAATCCACATAGTCCTGGTATACAGCTGGTAATTCAGGGACCGACATGGTTCCTTTAGGAACAGAGCAAGCTGAAATTTTTTGACTCATCTGTTTCTCTGGGAAGTGTAATTCCTTGGTCTCCCAGTTAATGGTAGGATTCTGAACCTGCAGCCATGGTAGCCCTAGAATAATGGGAAAGTGAGGAGAAGAGATAAGCATAAAGGACAGTTTCTCTTGATGATCTTTACCCATAAGAACCTTTAAAGGCTCTGTTTCCTGATCCACTGGTCCAGAGGTCAGCAGGGAGCCATCCACAGTTTCCATCTGTACGGGAGCAGCCTTCTTCACTGAACGTATTCCCTGTTTTAGAGCAAAGGAGACATCCATAAAATTTCCACTTGCACCTGAGTCGATCATGGCAGAGCTAGACACCCAGGCTGAGTCAACCCAGAGTTTGATGGAAAGAAAACAGTGAGAATTGTTTTTCTTACAACTCAGCTGGGACACCGCTGAGGAAACTTGAAAGATGGCAGCATTTACACAGTCAACGTCCTCAGAGGTAACGGAGTTTAAGTCCGAGAAATCAAGATCTGCTGCGGCAGCTATCTCTGGAGCCTGAGGCTCGGACCTGACAGATCCCCTCTCGCAACACTCACAATGAATGAGTGCTGCAGTAGTCTTGCGAGAACGGCTGGGACAGTTAATAATAAAGTGCCCTGACTTACCACAGTAAAAACATAGATTCTCCTTAAAACGATGTTCCTTGCGTGCATCACTAACCCGTCGTAGCAAAGAGTCTACCTGCATGGGTTCAGGTTCAGGTTCCCGTGTAATCCTATTCAAAGGTTCCTTAGCTGGAGAGGAAGGTAGGAAAAGGTTAGTACGATTGCTTTCGAACCATCTCTCTTGCCTGCGTTCAGTTAAACGAGTATCAATACGGATGCAGTAGTTAATAAAGTCACCTAACGCAGTGGGAGGGTCGGCACGAGCAAGTTCATCCTTAATTAGTGGGATAACCCCTTTCGAAAAATAGATTTTTTGGCGGAATTGTCCCAGGTGGTATCAAGGGCCCATCTCCTGAAATCCAAGGCATATTCAGCTACTGAGTGCTTACCTTGGCGCAAAGCTAACATGGCTGCTTCAGCTGTTGCACCTCGATTGGGGTCATCAAACACCTGCCCCATGGCTGAAATAAAGTCATCAAGGTGATTCAAACAATCATCCTCAGTCTCAATCAGAGGGTTTGCCCATATCAAAGCCTTGTTGGTAAGCAACATAATTATAGTAAGCACCTTAGATCGTTCAGTAGGAAATTGTGAAGCATGTGCAGAAAAAAAAAGATTACATTGATTAACAAATCCCCTGAATTTTTCACGTTCACCAGCAAAACGAAAAGGGGGCAACTTGGGAATCCCAGAACTCGGGGCCATGGCAGGAGCCTGGACTTGCCCCTCCAGAACCTCAATCCTGGCTCGCAAATCCTGAGTAGTCTGTCCAACCACTTGCAAATTGTGATTATTTAGGTCCTGAAGATTTGTAAGACGGGTCTTTATATTCTGCAAATCTGCAAGGATATTATCAGTCACTCCACAAAGTTCCTTTATGCGGGCCTCCATTTTCCAGATCTTTTAAGACAGGATACTGGAAGAAGAGGAGAAAAAAAAAAAACAATAGTGTTCACCTGTGGCAACACTGAAGAAAGAAAAAACTTTAAGGGAACTGCTCACCTGGAATGGTTGTGAGAAGTCACAACCACTATCATCACAGAAAGCTTTCAACCAGACATCTGATATCCAGAGTTTCAGCAGACAAAAGAGAAGAGAAAAAAAAAACAATAGTGTTTACCTGTGATAACTCTGCAGAAAAAAAAACTTAAGGGAATTGCTCACCTGGAATGGTTGTGAGAAGTCACAACCACTGTTATCACAGAAAGTACAACCGGACATCCGATATCCACAGTACAGCAGACAAGCCTTTCCAGACCCAGCAGACACTAACGTTTGGCTTCAGAATCTTGTAATGTATGTGATACAGTTCATATAGCGTCTTGTGCTTGGGTGCGATGAAAATACTTGAGACACAGGTTGAAAAAAGAAAGTCTTGTATTGCTTCATACAAATTGGCAAAAATAAACACACAGGTTGCAAACACAGAAGCAGGAGACACAGCAGGCCAAAGTAATCTAAGTTCATCAATAACTCTCCACAACAGATTCAGATCTTCTTCTATGTTACCGCAAGTCCATGCAACCGTGAGGCTTTCAAGAGCAGAGTTCAGAGTCCACAAGAGCTCCAGAGTTTCTCAGTAGAAATGGCTGGAGTACAAAGTCCAAGGCTTCAGGAGTCAGAACACAGGTTCACTGCAGGCCAGATTCTGAAGCACTGATTGCTCAGGTGTGGCTGTTTAAGAAGCAAACGGAGAGAATCAGGGCGGGAACATGCAAGCTGGAAAACTCCATTTTAACTGAGGGCAAGATAGCTGCAGCAAAACAGAAAGCAAAATGGCCGACGAACAAACTGAGTTTCAGAAACAGATATACAGAACCTTACACCTTGATTGACGTCCTACAAGTCACGATAAATTTTTACAGACTAGCTTTAATAGCATCTGCCACATGAACAGTGCGCAAATGAAGTCGAGGCCATTAATGGTAATTTTCATGTCATAGATGCTATGTTCAAACTTTTCAGATAATGCAACAACTATCAATAGATATAGATATAAAGAAATGTTAAAAAATGCATACCTTACAGTGTATGACCTTTGTCACGGGTGTGTCGCTACGAAGATCGTCGCGATTGCACACCCTGACTTCTCACAGCTGAGTTTCTGGTGCTGGGTGTTTTTCGGCAGTGAGGGAGTTAATTCTCCCTCTCTCTGTGTTAGACAAGACCAGCCTCGCCCAGCTGCAATTAATGTTGTTGTAATTGGATTCCTTCAAAAACCTGCCAGTCTGCTAGGAATGTGTCGGTGAAAGCATTCATGCAGACCAGCAGAGCGGATCGTGGTATTGTGAAGTCTGAAAGTGAAGAGTACCTGTGTGGTCTTTTTCCCCTCCTCGCTTTATCATTTATCTCCGTACCCGTTGGTGTCCCCTCTGTTTTCTGTGGTATGACTTTTGTATGCAAGGTGGATTTTAGTTTACCCCTTGTACTGTCTCGTTCGTCTATTACTGTGTCTAGGCATATACCTTCCAGTCCCCTATGTTGTGATCAGGGTCCTTCTCAGGACTAGATCACTGAGGTTCAGGGATCCTCAGGAGGTAGGGATTACGCTGGCGGCCTGGACCTCTGTACCATCAACAGTACCTCCAGGTAGAGTGATTAGTCAGGACCCCAGCTTAGGGTCAGCATAGACCCCAGACCTCCTGTATGCAGTAACAGCGTGACATTTTCACCGACCACTAAAGATTTTCTCCAGCCACCATGGATCCAGTAGTCAGTCTAGCTCGGCAGTTGAAGAGTTTGTCCATGGAGCTGGCGGACGTTAAGTCCAAGGTTTTGTACCCCTGGAGCAAGCCGGACCAGAACCTAAAGTAGCTCTCCCTGACAGGTTCACTGGGGCGGGACAAGTTTTTTGCTTTCCGGGAGGCATGTAAATTGTACTTTCGGCTGCGACTTCGGTCATCTGGGAGTGAAGAACAAAGGGTGGGGATTGTCATCTCGCTCCTACAAGGAGACCTCCAATCCTGGGCGTTCTCTCTCCCCCGGGCTCCCCAGCTCTCCAGTCAGTGGATAGGTTTTTTGCAGCTCTAGGTCTTGTGTATGATGACCTGGATCGGGTCTCTCCTTGCTGAATCTAAACTACGTAGGATCCAGCAGGGAGATCGTCCGGCGGAGGAATTCTGTTCTGAGTTCCGTAGGTGGGCCACGGACACCCAGTGGAATGACCCAGCTCTTAGGAGCCAGTTTTGTCAAGGTTTATCTGACAAATTAAAGGATGTGCTGGCACAGTATGACCCTCCCACGTCACTGGAAGCCGCTATGGCCCTTGCTATTCGTATTGACAGACGGCTTCGGGAAAGGTGCGGGTAACTTCGCCCCCTGTGATGACTGCACCTTCCTCAAGGGTCCCTTATATGGAGGTTCCCCTGGTCAGTCCAGAGGAGCCTGTTATGATTTGGTAGCTGAGGAGTGCAGGTAAAAAGGCAATACACCAGAGCAGTTGGAATCTATGAGATTGCAGTACCCTGACCAACCACCACAACCAGAGGCAGCCGTGAGCGTTCCCACGTTGGTCCCAGACGCCTCGTCACAGCCTGAGAAACCAACTACACCTAAAGATAGAAATAGGAAAGCTATCTGCCCCGGAGCAGAACCCCAAAGATAATATAAAGCCCCCAAACATGTAATGGCGGTTAGACAAGAAGAAATACTGACACAGAAAGAAAATAGTATGAGCAAACGCTGGGGCCCAAACTAACTAAATAGAAAAGGATAGGAAGGTACTTACTGCAATCCCAGAAAACCCTGAAAAGCACCAACTCTACTAATTTCAAAATCACCTGAGATCACACGACCTCTACCACCTAAATTAGTTCTCTGTGTAACAAAATCAAAACAGCAGCCACTGAAAAAACTGTAAAAAGCAAAAGTACAAACATCAGTGGCTGAACTAAACTGAGAGGGCAAAAGCCCCCAGAGGGGACCCAGAAGGCCCCCACAGAAGTGCAGGACAAAATGCAAAAATCTAGCACAAAAACAAAAAGAAGAAAATGTCTTATCTGATAGCAGGAGATGCAGACACGACACAGCAGGCTACAAGGGAAACAGGATTCAAGGATTGAGACCAGAACAATTGATCACCGGCAACCCTGATGGGAAGGTGACTCCCTTATATAAGACCAGTCAGTAACACCTGATTCCCAATCCTCACAATCTTCACTGGACAGACCAGCACCGCTTGTAACCACCAGAGGAAGCATCTGCTCAGAACTCATCTCAAACCCATTCACAACAGGAGCCTATGCAATTAGGAGGGACATCATTCCGGGGGAGGGGATCGGTGGGACGCCACAAAACAGGAAGTTGTTTCTTCTGTGGGAAAAAGGGACTTTTTATTGGGGGGTGTCCATCCCATCCTTTGCAGAGTGAGAAGTCGCCGGAAAACTATTGATCCCAGATTGTGTGGTGGACGGCAATCTGGGAGTAAGTATTTCGTCCCTAAGTTCGTCTCAGTTTCTCGTACCGGCGGAGGTGGTGGTGGGTGCGAGAACTGAGAGGATATCTGTTCTTCTGGATAGTGGGGCCGGGGCTAATCTGGTGGATGCTCACTTTGCCCGGGTTCAAGGTATGCGTTTGAGTGTGTTGGCTAAACCCGTCCCCATATTCTCGATCGACGCCAGACCTCTCGGTCAGGGTAGGTTTTTGCAAGCAGAACCAGAGCTTGGAGACATATCTCCGGTGTTTTGTGTCAGAGAACCAGGAGGACTGGGCTTCTTTCTTGCCTCTGGCGGAGTTTGCTCTAAATAATAGGCGGAGCGAGTCCATTAGTAAGTCCCCGTTTTTTGGGGCATATGTCCATTCAGCACAAGGCAGGGCGCGGGAGCGCCACCTGTAAACGATTGCAGCACCTCTTCTGGACTATCTCACTATATAGGACGCCGAAACGTCATCTGCATTCCAAACTGTTTAAGTGCTAAGGCTATTGGCATTCCACCCAGGGCTTTTCCTGCTTACATTTAGGATATACCATACTTTGCCCCTCTGTTGCACACAGTTTCTAGTGTGCCACAAGGGAAGTCATCAGGAACCCTATATTGTCTTTTATGTGCCAGCTCTATTTTGTACCTATACTATTAAGTTACCCATGAGTAAGGTCCGGGAAGGGCCGAAACGTTGGGTATCTGTATATTGTACATTTGTTCCATACGGCACTGACACTTATTTCTTTCGGATTAGAGATTGTTCAATAAATAATTCTTTTTTGCATGACTATCAGTCTTTGTGTGCGGTGAATCTTACTCAACTTAGTTTATTGGTACCGTTCTGGTCCAATTCACCAGCACCTAATTTTGTATACCCTGAGTGCACACCATCTTATTATATTACTACCGTATATACCTTTCATAAGTAACTATGGCTCTAGCTCAGGGCTACCCAACCTGTGGACTATGAGCCACATGTGGCCTATGATGCCATTCTGTTTGGCTCCCAGTCATCTCTGACTCCTCTGTGTTCAGTAACTCTTATAAACTATGGGGATTGCTGCATTCATTTTTATTGGCGTGCTAAATATGAGAGCAGAGGACCCTCTTCATCTACAATAGTGGATATCTCAGGATGCCTCCCTTATTAGATTATGACCAGTGATGAGCGAACGTGCTCGAATAAGGTGTTATCTGAGCATGCTTGTCTGGCTAACCGAGATCTTCGGCGTGGTTGAAAAATATGTTCGAGTCTCCACGACTGCATGTCTCAAGGCTGTTCGACTGCTGCAACACATGCATAGATTCCCTGTATGTTAGGCAATCCTTCATGTGTTGTGGTGTCAAACAGCTTTAGAGACTCAAACAATTTTTCGATATGAAGCACTCGGTTAACACATAAGCATCTCTGTAAATGCCTGATAATGACACATTACTTCACTATAATTGATAAATATACAGTGACAAAGTAGTTATTCAACCCCCTGAATTTAGTGGTTGACACATGCGGAATTAACTTGGCATTGGACATTTGTTACTGTAGATCAGCCTGGAAGTGGAAATGCACTGCTGCAAAAATTTGTGTTTAATTTTTTTATTTTTTTTTTAAAAGATTTTTAAAATTAATTCAGAGGTAGGTCATTAATATTCAACCCCTCAAACCAAAAATTCTGTTTGGTCCCCCTAAGTATTACAGAGTAAGTCACTATCAATAACTGAGCTTCACATGTGGGATTAATGATCTTTTGCACCTTATTCTGTATTTAAGACCCTCCCCAAACTGTGAACAGATCTACATGGTCAACATGGGAAAAGACAAAGGAGCATTCCAAGGCCATCAGAGACAAGATCGTGGAGGTCACAAGGCTGGCAAGGGTAGAAAAGCCCTTTCCAAGAGTTGGCCTACTGTCTCCACTGTTGGGAGCATCCATCCGTAAGTGAAGGCTTATGGAACTACTGTTAGCCTTTCCACGGCCTGGACAGCCTTTGTAAGTTTCCCTACCGACGGCCAGGCTTGTCCGAAGAGTCAGGCTAACTCTAAGACAACAGGAAGGACTTCGGTAAGATCTCTAGGCAGTGGGGACATTGGTTTCAGTCAAATAATCTAAGGACATCGTCACTCATGAAGTCTCGTTCCAGACGAGCCCGTAAGGTACCTTTTACTTTCAAAGCGATCATGTCAAGCTCGTTACAGATTTGCTCATGATCACTTGGGGACTCTGAGACAGACTGGTTCAAGGTTCTATGGTTGATGAGACCAAGATCAGATTCCTGATGCCAACCACACATATGTTTGGAAATTTGTGATGGCAGATACGTACCCAAGATACCATCCCTACAGTCCAACGATGGTGGGCAAGCATCATGTGTGGGGCTTCTCCAGCAAGGGCGGCCATCTTGGTCGCATCCATGGGAGTGATGGATTACACGCCCACCTGAGATTTGGCCAAAAACCTCTCCTCCCATTATTTAAGATGGGTCGTAATTTATCTTCCAACAACAAAGTACCTGAAAGCACACAGCCAAGAAACCAAAGCCTGGGTTCAAGAGGGAAAAATGTCAAGGGTTGGAGTGGCTAGTCAGTCTCCTGACCTTAACCAATTGAAATACTTGGAAGGAGCTCAAATTAAAGTCCACATAGAGACCCCAAGAACTAGATAAATGGAGAAGATCTGCATGGAGGTGGGCCAAGAAACTCCACAGACCTGTGCCGGCCTATCGTAGGTCTTATAAAAGACGATTATTAGCGTAATGCAAACAAGGGTTTCCACCCATATATTTAAAACAGGGCTTGTTATAATTGCCACACTTTTGTTTAAAATTTATTAAAATTCAACTGAGCAACATAACTTTTTGTTTTGTAAGATTTATGCTTCTGTTAATAAATCCTACTCTCGTTTGCAGTTTGAAGGCTCTAACTTATTTGCATCTTATCAAACCAGCTAAATCTGCAGGGGGTTGAATACTACTTGTAGGCACTGTATAGTACTGTCGATATACTTCAGATCAGAATATCACTTAAAAAAAATTTCAGCCCTTGGGTATAATTTTCAAAATGTAGTACTCGGAGCAAAACAGGGTGTGTTTCTCTGTTCTTGAGCAATGGTTTCTTAGATAATGTAAGAAAACTTTATTGCACCTTACATTTTCTTTAGAACTATGACTCTTACACTAGGAATGTGTATACCTGTTCTGCTGGTTATTTCAGAGCTGCAAGTTATTTTTTTTTATAAGCCACACCTTAAGGTTGGCAAATAACCAACGGAAAGTCCTTGATTTAACATAGATATAACATTCTCATTAAAACCCCTGGATATCTGCTGCAGCACTAAAATTCTATATTCATGCACTGCAGATTCCCGTCACCACCATTAAATGCCTATACCTTGAGAAAGAAGAATGGTGTTAATCAGCTGTGGGTTCGCGAGAGAGCTGCAGCACATGAATATCGGCATAGCATGATGGGTACACAATCGAGGGAACTCCTGTGGTGTGGCAGATAACCTGGGATATCATGAAAACGGCTGTAAGAAAATAAAAATGCTGCTGGAATGAGGGTCTCTCCAACTCAACAGGATGAGTATAGCAACATACAGCAGGCAATAGATTCCCTCTTTTGACCAAAATTGTAAAAGAAAGTGCTTGGACAGTATACTTTTCAGTATTTTAGGCTGTTTATTACAATGCTTAACCCCTTAACGACCAAGCCATTTTGTAGGTTAAAGACCAGGCCAATTTTTACAATTCTGACCACTGTCACTTTATGTGCTTATAACTCTGGAACGCTTCAACGGATCTTGGCGATTCTGAGATTGTTTTCTCGTGACATATTGTACTTCATGATAGTGGTAAAATTTCTTCAATATAACTTGCGTTTATTTATGAAAAAAACGGAAATATGGCAAAAATGTTGAAAATTTTGCAATTTTCAAATTTTAATTTTTATGCCATTAAATCAGAGAGATATGTCACAAAAATTAGTTAATAAATAACATTTCCCACATGTCTACTTTACATCAGCACAATTTTGTAACCAAAATTTTTTTTTGTTAGGAAGTTATGTGTTAAAAGTTGACCAGCAATTTCTCATTTTTCCAACAAAATTTACAAAACCATTTTTTTTAGGGACCACCTCACATTTGAAGTGAATTTGAGGGGTCAATATGACAGAAAATACCCAAAAGTGACACCATTCTAAAAACTGAACCCCTCAAGGTTTCCACAAAAATGATCTTTTCATCCCAATTTTTATTTTCCATAGGATAAAAGGACCCCAAAAGTTATTGTGCAATTAGTCCTGAGTACGCTGATACCCCATATGTGGGGGTAAACCACTATTTGGGCGCATGGCAGAGCTCGGAAGGGAAGCAGAACCATTTGACGTTTTTTGGCTGGAATTGAGATTGGACGCCATGTCGTATTTGGAGAGCCCCTGTGTGCCTAAACAGTGGAAACCCCCCACAAGTGACCCCATTTTGGAAACTAGACCCCACAAGGAACTTATCTAGATGTGTGGTGAGAGCTTTGAACCCCCAAGGGCTTCACAGAAGGTTAAAACGTAGAGCTGTAAAATTAAAAAATCATATCTTTTCCACAAAAATGATCTTTCCACCCCCAATTTTTATTTTCCAAAGGGTAACAGGACCCCAAAAGTTATTGTGCAATTTGTCCTGAGTACGCTGATACCCCATATGTGGGGGTAAACCACTATTTGGGCGCATGGCAGAGCTTGGAAGGGAAGCAGCGCCATTTGACTTTTTTGGCTGGAATTGAGATTGGACGCCATGTCGCATTTGGAGAGTCCCTGTGTGCCTAAACAGTGGAAACCCCCCACAAGTGACCCCATTTTGGAAACTAGACCCCCCAAGGAACGTATCTAGATGTGTGGTGAGAGCTTTGAACCCCCAAGGTCTTCACAGGTTATAACGTAGAGCCGTAAAATTAAAAAATCATATCTTTTCCACAAAAATGATCTTTCCACCCCCAATTGTTATTTTCCAAAGGGTAACAGGACCCCAAAAGTTATTGTGCAATTTGTCCTGAGTACGCTGATACCCCATATGTGGGGGGGACCACTATTTTGACGCATGGCAGAGCTCGGAAGGGACGGAGCACCGTTTTTAAATGCAGACTTTGAAGGAATGGTCTGCGGGTGTCATGTCGCGCTTGGAGAGCCCCTGATGTGCCTAAACAGTAGAAACCCCCAACAAATGACCCCATTTTGCAAACTAGACCCCCCAAGGAACTTATCTAGATGTGTGGTCAGCACTTTGAACCCCCAAGGGCTTCACAGAAGTTTATAACGTAGAGCCGTGAAAATAAAAAAATCATATTTTTTTCCACAAAAATGACCTTTTTGCCCCCAAATTTTTATTTTTATAAGGGTAACAGGAGAAATAGGACCCCAAAAGTTGATGTTCATTTTGTCCTGAGTACGCTGATATCCCATATGTGGGTGGGAACCACTGTGATCGCCTTACTGCGATCTTTGGGAGGCAGAATGAACAAATCCACAAAAGGTGAAGAATTGGTTTTCTTTTTTACGCCGTTCCTCGTGCGGTATTAGTGATGAGGCAACTTTATTCCTCGGATCGGTGCGATTACAGCGATACCAGATTTATACCCTTTTTTCATGTTTAGCTTCTGTCACACACTAAAAGATGCTTTTTTTTGGAATAATTTTTTGTAAGAAATTTTTGCATCGCCGTATTTTGAGAGCTATAATTTTTCCATATTTCGGCCGACAGAGTTATCTGTGGGCTTATTTTTTGTGGGACGAGCTGACGTTTTTATTGGTACCATATTTGGGCACATAACGTTTTTTGATCGCTTCCTATTCCGATTTTTGTGGAAGCAGAATGAACAAAAACCAGCAATTCAGGAATTGTTTTTTTTTTTCCTCCGTTCCGCGTGTGGTAAAATTGATGAAGCAGCTTTATTCTTCGGGTCAGTACGATTACAGCGATACCTCATTTATATATTTTTTTATGTTTTGGCGTTTTTTACACAATAAAAAATTTTATAGAAAAAATAATTATTTTTGCATCAGTTTATTCCGCGAGCTATAACTTTTTTATTTTTTCGCTGATGATGCTGTATGGCAGCTTGTTTTTTGCGGGACAAGATGAAGTTTTCAGCAGTACCATGATTATTTATATCTGACTTTTTGATCGCGTGTTATTGCACTTTTTCCAAGTGGTATCATCATAATTTACTACTTTTTTGTGTTTTTTTTACGGCTTTCACTGAAGGGGTTAACTAGGGTTACGCTTTTATAGATGGGATTTTTACAGACGTGGCGATACCAAACGTGTATTTTTTTTGTTTTTTATTACATAAAAATGTGTATTTTTTAGGGGATTTTTTTAAAATTATTTTTTAATATTTTTTTTACAATTTTTTTTAACTTGTCCCTTTATGGGACTTTCACTTTTTTTACTTTTTATTGCAGGTACAATGCATTGCAATGCTCCAGCATTGCAATGCATTGTACCTATGGTGAAAGCTGCTGTGAGCATGATCACAGCAGCTTTCCGTAGCTAGATGACCCGGAGGTTGTCATGACAACCCCCGGGTCATCAAGGCAGAGATCGGGCCCTGCAAATACATTGCAGGGCGCCGATCTGAGGCAGAGGGAGCTCCCGACCCTCTGCCTCCCCCTCTGAGCGCTGCGATCGCGCTCGATCGCAGCAGTCAGGGGGTTAACAGCCAGGGGCGGTGGGGGCGCCGCTCCTGGCTGTCAGTGTAGGAAGCTCGGCCACTGCAGCATCGGCTCCTGCACTGATCGCGCTGGAGATGCTGAAATTTCAGCATCTCCTGCGCGATCGCTGCTGTGTTTGGTCAGTCAGATTGACTGACCAATCACAGCGCTGTGGGTGCGGGGACCGACGGCAAAGGTCCCCGCACCGCTTGCTGTGCCTGTCAGCTGTCATAGACAGCTGTCGGCACTGAACTACCACTGCATGTTTACATGCAGTGGTAGTTCAAAGGGATGACGTGCACAGTCCGTCCTGGTGCCGGAACTGACACCCGGCCATGACGGACTGTGCACGTCAATGGACATTAAGGGGTTAAAAGGAGTTTTCCAATTAATAAAATTGTCTACAAACTAACAGCAATTCTTAAAAAAATATTCTTTGTAGTTTACATCTAATAAAAATTCAGAAATATTTAAGTATTTTTTGGCCTGTTTACCGTAGAACTAGAAATTCTTTAGTTTCTTCAATCTTGACAGAGAAAACAGATCCTGCGTTGAGATGTCACAGTAGCATGTGAACTAGCCCCTATAGGTCTTTGCCCCCCTAGCCGGCACTCTTCACTAAGCAGTCCTTACAGGGGCCGGGTCACCTGCTACTATGACGTATTGGAACAGGATATGTTTTCTCTTGTTTCGAGACTGGAGACAGTAGGACATTTTTCATCATCAGCCGAGCAGATAGAAAGTACTAAAAAGGTCCATGTGATGAACGGTGCCGCAGTCCGCCACACGGTAGCCCGGGGGTCACGGCTTGTGATCCCACCGCTGCCACCAATATGTGATGAACGGTGCCGCAGTCCGCCACACGGTAGCCCGGGGGTCACGGCTTGTGATCCCACCGCTGCCACCAATATGTGATGGAACGTGCACACACACGACGGCTGCTGCCGTCCGACCCAGTAAACTGCAGGGATTTATAACTATCCCACTTCCACTTAGGAACTTGCAGCTCTCTGGCGCCCCCCTTACCCTCAGGTCAGTCAGGGAACTGCACCTAGGATAATTGGTCGCCAGACGGGTCACTTGGATGTGTGCTGGCTGTTGGGCACGCTGCAGTGAGGGAATTATAATTACTCCTGGCTGCAGCCAGGCAGTACCCTTATGAACCCCGCTGCGTCACTGCCAGCGTCACCCAATAGATTAACACTTTACACCCCTTTCTTTTAGCTGCCACCAGCTACGGCTTTTGATGAACAATTTATCAAGAGGGTCCGTAGCAACCCCAAAACAGTAGCGTAGTTACCTCAGGCACGTGCAAATTCGTTTATAGAGCAGGAGAAATCTATCTACTATCTACTGGCTATATATGTGATGAACGGTGCCGCAGTCCGCCACACGGTAGCCCGGGGGTCACGGCTTGTGATCCCACCGCTGCCACCAATATGTGATGAACGGTGCCGCAGTCCGCCACACGGTAGCCCGGGGGTCACGGCTTGTGATCCCACCGCTGCCACCAATATGTGATGGAACGTGCACACACACGACGGCTGCTGCCGTCCGACCCAGTAAACTGCAGGGATTTATAACTATCCCACTTCCACTTAGGAACTTGCAGCTCTCTGGCGCCCCCCTTACCCTCAGGTCAGTCAGGGAACTGCACCTAGGATAATTGGTCGCCAGACGGGTCACTTGGATGTGTGCTGGCTGTTGGGCACGCTGCAGTGAGGGAATTATAATTACTCCTGGCTGCAGCCAGGCAGTACCCTTATGAACCCCGCTGCGTCACTGCCAGCGTCACCCAATAGATTAACACTTTACACCCCTTTCTTTTAGCTGCCACCAGCTACGGCTTTTGATGAACAATTTATCAAGAGGGTCCGTAGCAACCCCAAAACAGTAGCGTAGTTACCTCAGGCACGTGCAAATTCGTTTATAGAGCAGGAGAAATCTATCTACTATCTACTGGCTAACACGGTACGAAGATACACATCTTTCCTATATTAAAAAGGTCCAAGAATTTTTAATAGAGATAGATTATAAAGAAAAAGAATTACCAATTGCTGTCAGTTTTTAAAGTTTTCCTCAACTTGAAAATCCCTTTTACACAAACATTTCACCACCTCTACCGAGCTGCTCCCTAAACGTACTTTGAAAAACTGAATTAAATTCAAATCTGAAAAAGCCCCTAACGCTGCTACGGGGATTCTTACATTACCTCCCAGCACCACACAAACCTACAATGTCTACAAAGCAGCCTATCATAGCAAGCTGCCGTCTGTCAATGAATCCCAGACCAGTCAGGCTTTACTCATGGGTCATCAATTGATATATTGTGTAATACTAGCTTTAAAGAGGAGCTGTCACCAAGTCACATGTGGTCAATGTTCACTCTTAATTTATCCCTGCTACTCCCCTAAGTAATCTATTTTTTTTAGAATCTGTTCTATGGTTCTAGAGATATGGGCTTTTTACTTAGTGCTAATTGTAATGGTCTTTACGAATGGGGTGTTCCTCTTGGATCCTCTAGGGGTTGTCTTAAGGTCATTCTGCATTCTCATCCTATGCATAACACCCCACCGGAAAAGACTGTATAACTAAGCACCAAAGTGGTCAATATCTCTGAAACAGTATATGGATTTTTAAGTAGAAAAAAGCTAAATAGTCAGCAAAGAGCAAAAACTTGTCCCTTTGACTTTTTTGACTGGTCTTCTTTAAAGCCTCCAATGTCTCTAACCAAACAATATTGATAAGTGTGATTGGATCGCCCGCCAGGGCAGTGGGGTTACTCAATACCGGGCCGCTTCTTAAAGGGGCAGTGTCACAGCAGCAGTGACCCGGTCCGTGGCCCAGGGCGTCCAATAAAAGGGGATATGATGAAAAGGGATAATAAAGAGTGTGTAATAAAGTGTTCGTGACACCAACTGTGGTACTCGGCAATAAGATGTTAGCGGACGCTGCAGATTCAGTCTACTGGGACAGTTGTTGATGCAGCAGAGTTGGTTGAGCTCTTCATAGGCAGAGCTATGTCCCAGGGCAGTTAGGATATTAAAGGTAATGTTGGAGGTGAGTGTGATGCAGGGCAGGTGATGCAGGAAAGATTCAGAAGACACAGCAGAGTGCAGTTTCCTTTACCTTTTACTGAGCAATGCAGGTACAGTCTGGGACTCAGGTTACAGGTGGTTCTGGAGTCGGTCAGCCTGAAATCAATTTGGGAATCTCCTTAGTCCGGTGGGTTGTGAGGCCTCCTAAACTCTATTCAAGTTCCTCTCTCTGTCTGCTACTTAGGTAGAACTCCACTTGCATGACAGGCAACTGTAGCCTGCTTCAGGGATCGCTCCTGTCTGGCGTCTCCTGCTCACACATGATGCTGTGTTATCGAGTATCAGTTTGGGACAGAGGATCTGCGGTCTTCTGCCCTCCGGATTCTGCTGCTGTGGCTTTAGTACCCACACAGCCTCAGGATCCGGGGCCCGGTCTCTGGCACTAAAGCCTGGGGTGAGCTCAGCTACAGCTCCTAACCCCAGGACCTCTCCACACGTCCTCTCTCCACCCTGTTCAGGCTCTAACTCCTCACTAACTTCCTGCTGCTGACCAGAGAGAGCAGCTCCCATGAAGTCGGGTTTAGAGCTCCCCCTGCTGGCCTGGAGCAGGAACTGTGTTGTATGCTGGAACTACCTGTTAAGGGGATCCCTTCTTTGCTTCCAGGTATGACATCACTCCCCCTGGAGGGAGGCAAGGCCATTGTGGCAACCGAACTCCTGGGGTGCCACATTCCCCCCTAGTATAATTCAGTACTCCCGGACTGAGGAAACATAAAAGAAATAAAACATAACTGTTTACAGAATTTTAACAACAGATATATAGATTTTGGCAAAGACTTGAAATGGGGTGTCCTTTTCACCCTAACAAAGTACAATATGAGGGAACCCGTCTCAAACCGTGAATGTAGGCCCTGGACGTGACTACAGGGCATTAGTGGTCACCAAGTTGGACTACTTCTTCGGTCACGCCAGATGGTTTTGGTTCTGTAGCCTCTGGAGGGAGGCAAGCTCATTGTGGCAACCGAGCTCCTGGGGTGACACATTATCTTATGGAAACTTACTGTTCTAAATGCACAATGTTAGTTTCATTGATAGCAATTTTCCCCTTTTTTTACTACGTTCATATATCACTCCTCCCAGGCTCTAGTCCCTCTACATTGGGTTGATCTTTCAGGTTGATCTATACTCCACGCTCTCATTATTCGCCTTCACTCATTTTCATCTCCTGTCACCTGGCTTTCTCCATACTTATTCCAGCATATCTTTTCATCTCAGCATCTTTCTTTCTTCTTTTATTCTCACACATGTATTTATTTCTTTTATTTCTATTTCCACTTGTAAAAACTTTCCCTTCCTTTCCTATGTTTCTTTCATATGATATGGATTTCCTTCCCCGGCCTCACTTCTCTTACATCCTTCCTTCTTTTAAATTCTCATGTAGGCGGTTCAAGGTATTCTTGGCACCCATTTTAGGCTTTTCAAACCACATTATCATACTGGGTCATCTATTATTTTTCTTATCCGTCATTAAAATACATTTTGGCATAAAAACTTTCTGTTCAATCATTGTCGAAGGATCCTTAATTATTTCAGCAGTGCAGCTCACACCATTGTGTTTCGACCATTCTGGTTCCAATATCTACTGGAGGATTTTATTCCCCAGCCACGAGGCAGCAGCAGCTGACAACACGTTTATTAAGGAATTGTGCGTTACACAACTTGCAACTTATTGCTTTTATGTTCTCGTCCATTAGGGTATCACCCTATGTTTTGTGCGCTCTGTTTCCTACACAGCTTTATACACACATGTAAGCAGAGACCTGTCAATCCAGGATAGCGAGTGAGGAGAAGCCTCAGAAGACCCGCCTGTCTGACTAGATTAGATTATAGGACCGTGTTGAGAAATATAGAAGAACGGCACCAAGAAAAGTCTACTCACTGGTGGGGTTGATGACTTCTGAATTCTGGACACATACGTGGTTTCAATGCGGTTGATTTGGTACTTGCAAGAAAACACATGTAGTAGCAGACTAATATCCAAAGGAAATAGATGCAGCACTCTTCAATTCCGTTAAAAAAACAAAGTCCTTTATTCAATTTCTGGATCATATCTCCACTCAGGGTGGGGTTTAGAAGGTAAATGGTCAGCCTTCTCAGGGATAAGGTGTTTGGTAGGCCTGGAGAGTGGAACTCCAGTGCTAAGAGTCCTGACAAGGAAGCTGAACCAGTGTATTTTTCCTGAACGGGTGGAGATGGCGGCGCTGACTTGCATATATTCTGTTATACATTAACTGTGGAAATCTAGCCTTTGTCCATCTCCTTACACAGCTTTACTCCATTGCATTAAATCTTTGTAGCCCTGCACTGTTATTTGGCAGACATACATACGAATAGTTTATAACACATAGTGGTACTAACCCAGAAATAGGTCCAAATGCCAAACACACTTCCAAAATGAAGTTCAGATGAATATTTTGGATAGTATACTTGTGCATGTTTCTGATTATAGAAATTATGCGTTTTACAAATTTATGTGGTTTATAAGGTCATGAAAAAAAATTAATTTTAGCAAATAGCAATTCACACTGTTTATTATAAAAATTCAACTATGTAAAGTGGATTATGCCTGAGCATTTTTGGGTCAGAATATGTTAATGTTTTTCTAAATTTTTTAAAGTCTAATATTTTAGCTTTAACAGAAGGGAGGAATTAAATGGTTAAAACCTCCACAAGCCACTCTGACCAGTCATGGAAAGTACTGCAGTGGGACTAGTCGCAGTCTCCCTGCTGTCAGCACTGCTACTCTGCCTTAATTATTGTCCCACCTTGCATGTAAGCTTTATAAAGTCTGCCCTTACTGTGCCGAACTGGACGTCAATCAAGGCAGGACTACATACTGCTGAAGCAACACCCCGATAACTAGTGAGAACAGGGTGTGGTGACTTTATAAGTTCAGTGTTTCCCTTCCTATCTAAGAAGAAGTTGAGCATGGAGACATCTAGAAGTGTGTTCATCATCCCTGTAGCATGCTAGCAGTAATTTAATAACACTTTTTTTTGGCAAGTCCCCTTTAAAGGAAATATTTGATCTTTCATTGCAAACAGAAAAATCACAACCTCTGTGGAAATTTACCATGGTTAAAGAGAATCTTACAGCTGATACAAACCGCCCGATCCACAGGCAGCATGTATCAGACACTGGCTGTATAAACTCAGCCAGGAATGTTTAACTCTGACATGCTGCAGCGTTCCAGAGAAAAAAATACTTTAAGGCTATGTGCACACGTTGCGGTTTCTTAGCAAAACCGCATACACAATACAACTCATTAAGGCCTATGAAATTTCGCAATGCTGTGCACATGCTGCGGGTTTTTTCCGCGGCGGAATCGCATCGCGGGAGAATCCGCAGCATGCTCATTCTTATTTGCGGAACCGCGGCGATTCCGCCGCCATAGGAATGCATTGAACCAATTACTTTCCGCATGTGGCTGTGCCCACCATGCGGAAAGTAAGCGGTTTATGTGCGGATGGTACCCGGGGTCTGGAGGTGAGGAGACTCTCCTCCAGGCCCTGGGTACCATATCCATGTAAAAACAATAATTAAAATAAAAAATAATGATATTCTCACCTTCCGGCGGCCCACGCAGCTTTCCCGCCTCTCAGCGACGCTCCTGCCAATCGCGTTCCCAGGAGTCCTTTGCGAGATCACCCAGATGACGTAGCGGTCTCGCGTGATGCTACGTCATCGGGATGATTGTCGCAAATTATTGTTTTTACATGGATATGGTACCCAGGGCCTGGAGGAGAGTCTCCTCACCTCCAGACCCCGGGTACCATCCGCACATAAACCGCTTACTTTCCGCATGGTGGGCACAGCCACATGCGGAAAGTAATTGGTTCAATGCATTCCTATGGCGACGGAATCGTGAGAATATCATTATTTATTATTTTTTTAATTATTTTTACATTAGATCTTTTTACTATTGATGCGATATAGGCGGCATCAATAGTAAAAAGTTGGTCACACGAGTCAAACACTTGTTTGACTCGTGTGACCAACCTGTCAGATCGCTTGTAAAACGCTAGCATTCTGCAAGCTAATTACGCTTGCAAAACGCTAGTGTTTAGCGGGAATACGCATACCTATAATATGCGGATATCCCGCGGCAGGGAGGTGCGGAATTGCCGCGGAAATTTCCATGGCAATTCCGCAACGTGTGCACATAGCCTAAAAATCTCAGGGTCCGAGCCACGCTATAATCTAATCTAATATCCAAAGGAAATAGATGCAGCACTCTTCAATTCCGTTAAAAAACCAAAGTCTTTTATTCAATTTCTGGACAAGATTAACATCGGGCAAGGTACATGAAAAACATGCAGTGAAAAAAGAGGACTATGGCTGTTTCGCATTATGCACGCTTCAACGGGTCCAGGTGAACAACCTCCCACCCGCTTTTTAGTTCACTTACAATGTCTAGCCCTTAAAATGTCTAGCCTGATGTTTAGCCTGATGAAGAGACCTGAGTAGTCTCGAAAGCTTGCAATTTGTTACCATCTTTTCAGTTAGCCATTAAAAGGTATCAACCACTGAGGACTCTCAACTCTAAACATTTTTCTAGCCCTTAAAATGTCAGATTAACCCTTCTCAGCACTTAGTGTGCTGGAGCCAACTTCTAGGTTTCAAATCACTGAACTAATAGCCTCAGTGAAACATATCCTTCCTGCAGTACTTTGCCAGCATCATACCAGAAGAGGGGATTGACCTTGACCATTCGGCATCATCTTTTATACCGCATGTGCATTTGGACAACTATAAGCTAAGTTCTCCTTGGTGTTATCTTACTCCTGATGAACCTCGGAAGAGGGGAAACGCGTCGAGTTGTTATGTGGCCTGGGAGTTCTATATGGCCTGGAGTTATATTTGCTTATATTTTCGAGCCTGATTTTTTTGTATTCATTATCTACCTGGCTTGTTTACATCCTTGTTGGGTATGCGTTATAAGAGGGCCTGGAACAATATTTGCTATCATTAATACAGCTTTTTTATTTGAGCTCACATTGTGATATGGTTTGTCTGTATCATTTTGAAATTCATTAGTCCCTATCCAGGCACCAGTCCACATATTCTGACTATTGTGATCTGGTTGACAAGAACCTACTTTGTATATAAGGATATCTGTTATGATTTGGTAGCTGAGGAGGGCAGGAGCAAAAACCGCAAAGGCAGCCAAAGACCAGAGAGGTTGGGATCTAATAGGTTGCAGACCCCTAAACTAACCGCACAACTAGAAGCAGCCGTGGGACGTTCCTACGGTGCCCTAGACGCCTCGTCACAGCCAGAGAGATTGGCTACCCCTGAAGATGGAAAGAGGAAAGCTAACTGCCCCGGAGTAGAGCCCCAAAGGAATAGGAAGCCCCCAAACATATAATGGCGGTTATACAAGATGAAAACACGAACGCAGACAGAAAATAGATTGAGCAAATGCTGGGGCCAAAACTGTCTAGATAGGACAGTACAGGAGAGAATACAGTCTGCAACCCAGCAAAACCCTAGGAAAAACTCCAACACTTCTGATTCAAAAAATGCTGAGACCACACGGTCTTGACCACCTATATCAGATCTCTGGTGTGAACACGCAGCTACCCAGCAGTAAAAAATCACAGGAACAGAGCAAATGAACAAATACAAAAAGATAACAGAGACCAGCACAAGCCCCCAAAGGGGACCCAGCTGAACTCAAAAGCAAGGCAGCAAAAAACAAGGAAAATCAAACCACAGAACAAAAACAGAAAGTAACTTATCTGAATGATAGCAGGAGACAGCAGAAAAGCAAGCTGAATTCCAACCTAGACCAGGAAGTAACAATTGATCACCGGCGAGGATCATGGGAGGTCAGCTCACTTATATCAGGCCAGTCCGTCCCCCCTGATAACCATTCATCCATTGCAGGTGGTGGACTTTTGCTGTTCAACATAGGTTCAATACCCTCAGCAACCACCAGAGGGAGCCTCAGCTCCGAAGTCATCTCCAACACGTTCACAACAGTACCCCCCCTTGAGGAGGGGTCACCGAACCCTCACGTGCGCCACCTGGCCGATCAGGATGAGCTCCGTGATAGGCACAGACCAGTCTCTCAGCATGAATGTCAGAAGCAGACACCCAAGAATTGTCCTCCTGACCATAGCCTTTCCACTTAACCAAGTACTGGAGTCTCCGCCTAGCCAAATGAGAATCCAATATCTTCTCAACCTCATACTCCAAATTGCCCTCAACCAAAACAGGATCAGGAGGCGCAGCCATAGGAACTACTGGCTCGACAAACCTCTTCAATAAAGATTTGTGGAATACGTTGTGAATCTTAAATGTTCCTGGAAGAAGCAAACGGAAGGAAACGGGATTAAGAATTTCCACGATCTTATAAAGTCCGATGAACCTTGGCTTAAATTTTGGAGACGCAACCTTCATAGGGATATTTTTTGAGGACAACCAAACCATGTCATCCACTCTAAATCGAGGACCATCAGTCCTATGCCGCTTGGCAAACCGCTGGGCCTTCTCCTGAGAGACAACTTATCCACTACTTGATAACAAATCTGCTGCATTCTCTCCACAATAGAGTCAACACCCGGACAGACAGAAGCCTCCAGCTGCCCTGAAGAAAATCGAGGATGAAACCCGAAATTGCAGAAAATAGGAGACATCAAGGTGGCAGAACTAGCCCTATTATTCAAAGCAAACTCAGCCAAAGGCAAAAAAGAGACCCAGTCATCTTGATCAGCAGACACAAAACATCTCAAATAAGTCTCCAAGGTCTGGTTTGTTCTCTCAGTTTGTCCATTGGTCTGAGGGTGGAACGCAGAGGAGAAAGACAGCTGAACTCCCAGTTTGGAACAAAATGTCCTCCAAAATCTGGAAACAAACTGGACTCCTCTGTCAGACACAATGTTCTCTGGAATGCCGTGCAACCGAACCACCTGTTGAAAAAACAAGGGCACCAACTCGGAGGAGGATGGCAACTTAGGTAGTGGCACAAGATTTATCATCTTGGAGAACCTATCACAGATCACCCAAATAACGGTCATTCTCTGAGAGACAGGGAGGTCGGAAATAAAATCCATAGAGATATGGGTCCATGGCCTCCTGGGCACAGGCAATGGCATTAACAAACCATTAGAGTGAGAGCAAGGTTTGGACCGAGAACAAGTCCCACAGGACTGCACAAAGTCCCTGACGTCACGAGACAAAGTGGACCGACTCACCAAATCTCTGGTACCAAAAATACCAGGTTGGCCAGCCAACGTGGAACAATGAATCTCAGACATCACATTCTTCCTCCACTGGTCTGGGACAAACAATTTCCCAACAGGGCAGCGTTCAGGTTTATCCTTCTGAAATTCCTCCAAAGCCAGTCTCAAATTGGGTGAGATAGCGGAAAGAACCACACCCTCCTTCAGAATAACAGCAGGCTCAGTTACCTCAGGAGAATCCGCAAATAAACTCCTCGAGAGGGCATCCGCCTTAATATTCTTAGTGCCCGGGAGAAAAGAGACCACAAAATTAAAACGTGTGAAAAACAAGGCCCACCTGGCCTGTCTAGGATTAAGTCGTTTGGCTGATTCAAGATAAACCAGGTTCTTATGGTCCGTGAGGACCACCACCTGATGTTTGGCTCCTTCGAGCCAATGTCTCCACTCTTCAAAAGCCCACTTCATAGTCAATAACTCCCGATTTCCCACATCATAATTACGTTCAGCTGGGGAAAATTTTCGAGAGAAGAAGGCACAAGGATTACTCTTAGAGGTCTCCGGATCCCTTTGGGACAAAACGGCTCCTGCACCAATCTCAGAAGCATCAACCTCCACCTGAAATGGTAAAGAAACATCAGGTTGCTGCAGAACAGGAGCAGAAGTGAATCTCCGCTTAAGCTCCTGAAACGCAGAAACTGCCTCAGGAGACCAATTTACTACATCACAACCCTTTTTAGTCAAATCAGTCAGTGGTTTCACAATACTGGAGAAATTACCTATAAATTTACGATAAAAATTAGCAAAACCCAAAAATCTCTGAAGAGCCTTCAATGTAGTGGGTTGAACCCAATCACAAATGGCCTGAACTTTGACCAGGTCCATTTCAATAACAGACGGAGACAAAATGAATCCCAGAAATGAAACCTTCTGTACGCCAAAAATACATTTTGATCCCTTCACATACAATGCATTTTCTCTCAAAATCCAGAATACAGTCCGAACATGTTCCACATGAGAATCCCAGTCATTGGAAAAAATCAAGATATCGTCCAAATAAACGATCAGAAATTTATCCAAGAAATCCCGGAAAATATCGTTCATAAAGGATTGGAAGATGGAAAGGGCATTAGTGAGCCCAAAATGCATCACTAGGTACTCAAAATGCCCCTCTGGGGTATTAAACGCCGTCTTCAATTCATCACCATGCTTGATGCGCATAAGATTATACGCCCCCCTGAGGTCAAGCCGGGGGAGTGCAGCTGACCGCTCCCGGCACATTAACCCCTGGCACACCGCGATCAAACATGATCGCGGTGTACCAGGGCACAGGGAAGCATCGCGCAGGGAGGGGGCTCCCTGCGAGCTCCCCTGAGACCCTCAGAACAGCGCGATGTGTAGCGCTGTTCCGAGGGACTCTCCTCACTGCAGGACCCCGGATCCAAGATGGCTGCCTGGTCCTGCAGGGAGGTGGCTTCCTCAGTGCCTGCTGAGAGCAGGCGCTGAGGAAGCCTGCAGCAGTGCCTGTGCGATGGCTGGTGTGACAGATTGCTGTGAACACTGTCACAACAGCGATCTGACCCTACACAGTGATGTGACACCCTGGGACAAAGCAAAAATGTAAAAAAAATAAGAATAAACATTTGTAAAAAAAATTCCTAAATAATGAAAAAAAAAAAAATTCCCCAATAAATTCATTTCTTTAAAGTAAAAAAAAAACCCCAACAATAAAAGTACACATATTTAGTATCGCCGCGTCTGTAACGACCCGTACTATAAAACTGTCCCATTAGTTAACCCCTTTAGTGAACCCCTTAAAAAAAAAAACAAGGCTAAAAAACAATGATTTATCATCATACCGCCGAACAAAAAGTGGAATAACACGCGATCAAAATGACGGATATAAACAAACATGGTACCGCTGAAAACGTCATCTTGTCCCGCAATAAAAAGCCGCCATACAGCATCATCAGCGAAACAATAAAAAAGTTATAGCTCGCAGAATAAAGCGATGCAAAAATAATTATTTTTTATATATAATCTTTTTATTGTATAAAAGCGCCAAAACATAAAAAAATGATATAAATTAATTATCACTGTAATCGTACTAACCCGAAGAATAAAACTGCATTATCAATTTTACCACACGTGGAACGCTATAAACGCCCTTCCCCCAAAAGAAACTCATGAATTGCTTGTTTTTGCTCATTCTGCCTCCCAAAAACCGTAATAAAAAGCGATCAAAAATTGTCATGTGCCCAAAAATGGTACCAATAAAAACGTCACCTCTTCCCACAAAAAATAAGACCTCACATGACTCTGTGGGCCAAAATATAGAAAAGTTATAGCTCTCAAAATGTGATGATACAAAAACTACTTTTTGCAATAAAAAGCGTCTTTTAGCCTGTGACAGCTGCCAATCATAAAAACCCGCTATAAATAGTAAATCAAAACACCCTTTATCACCCCCTTAGTTAGGGAAAAATAATAAAATTAAAAAAATGTATTTATTTCCATTTTCCCATTAGGGTTAGGGTTGGGGGTAAAGTTAGGGTTAGGGTTAAAGTTAGGGTTTGAGTTGGGACTAAAGTTAGGGTTAGGGTTGGGACTAGGGTTACGGGTGTGTTAGGGTTAGGTTTGTGGTTAGGGTTATGATTAGGGTTGGGATTAGTGTTAGGTGTGTGTTGGGGTAGGGTTGGAGTTAGAATTGGGGGGTTTCCACTGTTTAGGCACATCAGGGACTCTCCAAATGTGACATGGCGTCTGATCTCAATTCCAGCCAATTCGGCGTTGAAAAAGTCAAAAGGTACTCCTTCCCTTCTGAGCTCTGCCATGCGCCCAAACAGTAGTTTACCCTCACATATGGGGTATCAGCATTCTCAGGACAAATTGCACAATAACTCTTGGTGTCCAATTTCTTCTGTTACCCTTGGGAAAATAAAAAATTGGGGGCGAAAATATCGTTTTTGTGGAAAAAAAAAAGATTTATTATTTTTATGGCTCTACGTTATAAACTTCTGTGAAGCACTTGGGGTTCAAAGTTCTCACAACACATCTAAATAAGTTCCTATGGGGGTCTAGTTTCCAAAATGGGTCACTTGTGAGGGGTTTCCAATGTTTAGGCACATCAGGGGCTCTCCAAACGCAACATGACATCCGCAGACCATTCCATCAAAGTCTGCAGTGCAAAACAACACTACTTCACTTCCAAACCCCGACGTGTGCCCATACAGTAGTTTTCTCCCACATATAGGGTATCAGTGTACTCAGGACAAATTGGAAAACAACTTTTTGGGTCGAATTTCTCCTGTTACCCTTGGGAAAATAAAAAACTGGGGACTAAAATATCATGTTTGTGGAAAAAATATGATTTTTTTTATTTTTACGCCCGGGCGTTATAAACTTCTGTGAAGCACTTGAGGGTTCAAAGCGCTCACCACACATCTAGATAAGTTCCTTTGGGGGTCTAGTTTACAAAATGGGGTCACTTGTGGGGGGTTTCCACTGTTTAAGCACATCAGGGGCTCTCTAAACGCGACAAGACACCCGCAGACCATTCCATCAAAGTCTGCATTATTAAACGTCACTACTTCTATTCCGAGCCCCGATGTGCGCCCACACAGTAGTTTTCTCCCACATATAGGGTGTCAGTGTACTCAGGATAAATTGGACAACAACTTTTGGGGTCCAATTTCTCCCCTTACCCTTGGGAAAATAAAAAATTGGTGACTAAAAGATCATTTTTGTGGGAAAAAATAGGATTTTTTTTTTCATGCCCGGGCATTATAAACTTGTGTGAAGCACTTGGGGGTTCAAAGTGCTCACCACAGATCTAGATAAGTTCCTTAGGGGGTCTAGTTTCCAAAATGGGTCACTTGTGGGGGTTTCCACTGTTTAGGCACATCAGGGGCTCTCTAAACGCGACAAGACACCCGCAGACCATTCCATCAAAGTCTGCATTACTAAACGTCACTACTTCTATTCCGAGCCCCGACGTGCGCCCACACAGTAGTTTTCTCCCACATATAGGGTATCAGTGTACTCAGGATAAATTGGACAACTTTTGGGGTCCAATTTCTCCCCTTACCCTTGGAAAAATAAAAAATTGGTGACTAAAAGATCATTTTTGTGGGAAAAATAGGATTTTTTTTTTCATGACCGGGCATTATAAACTTGTGTGAAGCACTTGGGGGTTCAAAGTGCTCACCACAGATCTAGATAAGTTCCTTAGGGGTCTAGTTTCCAAAATGGGGTCACTTGTGGGGGTTTCCACTGTTTAGGCACATCAGGGACTCTGCAAACGCAACATGACACCCATCAAAGTCTGCATTCCAAAATGTCATTACTTCCTTTCCGAGCCCTGCCGTGTGCCCAAACAGTATTTCCCCCCCACATATAGGGTATCAGCGTACTCAGGACAAATTGGACAACAACTTTTGGGGTCCAATTTCCTTGTGAAAAATCAAAAATTGGAAAATTGGGGACTAAAAATAATTTTTTGTGGAATTTTTTTTTTCTTTTACACCCAGGCATTATAAACTTTAGTGAAACATTTGGGGGTTGAACATGCTCCCAACAGATCTAGATAAGTTCCTTAAGGGGTCTAGTTTCCAAAATGGTGTCACTTGTGGGGGTTTCCACTGTTTAGGCACATTAGGGGCTCTACAAACGCGACATGGCATACAGCCAATTCTGCATTGAAAAAGTCAAACTGCGCTCCTTCCCTTCCAAGCTCTGCCATGCACCCAAACAGTGGTTTACCCCCACATATTGGATATCAGCGTACTCAGGATAAATTGCACAATAACTTTTGAGGTGTTGTTACCCTTGGGAAAATAAAATTTGGGGTGAAAAGATCATTTTTGTGGAAAAAATATGATTTTTTAATTTTTCGGCTCTACGTTATAAACTTGTGTGAAGCACTTGGGGGTTCAAAGTGCACATCACAGATCTAGATAAGTTCCTTAGGGGGTCTAGTTTCTAAAATGGGGTCACTTGTGGGGGATTCCCACTGTTTAGGCACATCAGGGGCTATCCAAATGCGACATGGCGTCCAATCTCGATTCCAGACAATTTTGGTTTGAAAAAGTCAAATGGCGCTCCTTCCCTTCCGAGCTATGCCGTGCGCCCAAACAGTGGTTCCCCCCACATATGGGGTATCAGCGTACTCAGGACAAATTGGACAACAAGTTTTATGGTCCAAGTTCTCATGTTACCCTTGGGAAAATAAAAAATTGGTGTCTTAAATATTACTTTTGTGGGAAAAAAATAGGATTTTTTATTTTCATGCAGGGCGTTATAAATTTGTGTGAAGCACTTGGGGGTTCAAAGTGCTCACCACAGATCTAGATAAGTTCCTTAGGGGTCTAGTTTTCAAAATGGGGTCACTTGTGGGGGGTTTCCACTGTTTAGGCACATCAGGACTCTGCAAACTGAACATGACACCCATCAAAGTCTGCATTCCAAAATGTCATTACTTCCTTTCCGAGCCCTGCGGTGCGCCCAAACAGTATTTCTCCCCCACATATGGGGTATCAGCGTACTCAGGACAAATTGGACAACTTTTGGGGTCCAATGTCCTTGGGAAAAATCACAAATTGGGGACTAAAAAATCATTTTTGTGGAAATTTTTTTTTTTCACACCCAGGCATTATAAACTTTAGTGAAACACTTGGGGGTTCAAAGTGCTCACAACAGATCTAGATAAGTTCCTTCTTGGATTTAGTTTCCAAAATGGTGTCACATGTGGGGGGTTTCCACTGTTTAGGCACATCAGGGGCTCTCCAAACGCGACATGGCGTTCAATCTCAATTCCTGCCAATTTTGGTTTGAAAAAGTCAAACGGCGCTCCTTCCCTTCCAAGCCCTGCCGTGCGCCCAGACAGTGGTTTTCCCCCACATATGGTGTATCGGCGTACTCAGGAGAAATTGCACAACAACTTTTTCTGTCCATTTTCTCCTTTTACCCTTGTTAAAATAAAAAAATTGTTTGTAAAAGATAATTTTTGTGACTAAAAAGTTAAATGTTCATTTTTTCCTTCCAAGTTGCTTCAGCTCCTGTGAAGCACCTGAAGGGTTAATAAACTTATTGAATGTGGCTTTGAGTACCTTGAGGGGTGCAGTTTTTAGAATGGTGTCACTTTTGGGTATTTTCTGCCATATAGACCCCTCAAAGTGACTTCAAATGTGAGGTGGTCCCTAAAAAAAATGGTTTTGTACAATTTGTTGTAAAAATGAGAAATCGCTGGTCAACTTTTAACCCTTGTAACTTCGTAGCAAAAAAAAAATTTGGTTTCAAAATTGTGCTGATGTAAAGTAGACATGTGGGAAATGTTATTTAGTCACTATTTTGTGTGACATATTTCTCTAGGTTAAGGGAATAAAAATTCAAAGTTTGAAAATTGCAAAATTTTCAAAATTTTCTCCATATTTTCATTTTTTTCATAAATAACTGCAAATTATATCGAAGACATTTTACCACTATCATGAAGTACAATATGTCATGAGAAACCATCTCAGAATCGTGAAGATCCGTTGAAGCGTTCCAGAGTTATAGCCTCATAAAGAGACAGTGGTCAGAATTGTAAAAATTGGCGCGGTCATTAACGTGCAAACCACCCTTGGGGGTTAAGGGGTTAAATTTTTACTCTGATTTGGTTACTCGTAATAGCAGCTATAAGTCAACTCTGCTCCACCGCACGTCCGTCCTGCCACAGGTCCTGACGCTGACTCCTCCCCTTCACTGCCCTCCTGGGCCTTTTATAATTAACTAGCTGAAGAGCCCGGCGCTGACCAGGCATAGTAACTATCTACGGTTATATATATTATGTATATATATAATATATTTATATTACGATTATATATATAAAGCTGAGTGTAGAGCCCCACCCACTCCGCACAGTCACATTCACTATAATACCCCACACAATCCCGTCAGCCAGAGCTTCCAGACTACTACCCCTAATATATACCCCAAAGAAAAAGGCAAAATACAATTATACCCATCCATATATTGAACAAATACCCAAGATATTATGGACTAGGAGCAATTATAAAATAAATAATTTTTATTCATACAAAAAACAATTGATAGAAGTCAATTAAATTTAATACATATTAAAGCAGATAATGCAAGGGCAAAGGCAACGTCTAGATCTCATAAAGAGCAAGGCCGGTGTCATGGAAATTCAAATAAATTTTGCATCAATACATGTAGATATAATCATAATTGATCTCAAACCCATGTATATGTATATACAAAGCTATGGTTCATAAAATATTAATCCAATTACTGAAATACTCATCCAATATACAAATATTCACTGAAGAAGTGCGATTATCCCATATATATATATATATAATATATATATATGATTCCATGGGTATTTTAATAAAGTGCTTAGTGCATTAAATCAACCCCATATATATAAAAAAATATGTTATCATGTAATCCATGCCACCACCACAAATGAACACTGTATAGTGGAAAATAAAGTGCCTAGTGCAGCTAAACAGAAATTGAACATGTAATTAACACATCATGACCAAAAATTGGCTAATCAAATCAGAGTGGAGATGCAGCCACTAGTTTATGTAGCCACTATGGTAAATAGCCTCAGCATATATATTCAAGCATGCCAGCAATTGTCTATAATACCCCACACATAGCAACTAGTAATGCTTAATGCAATTTATCATAAATGTATCCCAGAGTGGAATATATAACTATGTACTACATGTGGGTAATCATAGATGGCTATTACAGAGATCAGTATAAAGCAGATAGTTTAACTATCCACCATAGTGGATTGTAGTAGCATACCTAGTAAAACATGAAGAAATAGATCAAGAAGTAATGAAAATTCAGACACCAGAACTTACTAAATATGAGCTGAAGGACCCCTACGCACGATTCGCTATGTTGCTTCCTACGCTCTGTTTCAGGAATTAATCACTTATGGAGTCTCCGGCTCACATGTGCTGCTGCTTTGTGGAAGAGTCTTGATTGGGACAGAGAACCTGCCGTCCTCTGCCCTCCGGATTCTGCTGCTGAGATTTTACTACACCCTCTCAGCCTCGGACTCCAGGGGTCCGGTCTCCGGTGCTCAGACCTGGGGATGAGCCCTGCTATGGCTTCAGTCCCCCTGCTTGTCTCTTCACGTCTTCCCTCTCTCGTTCCTTCAGCTAGACTGACTTACTCCTCCCCCAGCCGAATATCCCAGGGAAGCTCGCCTCAAATCAGGTGTTTGAGCTCCCCTTCTGGTCTGGAGTCAGAAAGGTGTCGTATGCTGTGTTACCTGTTAAGGGATCCTTCTGTGCTTTCAGGCATGACATCACTCTCCCCTGGAGGAAGGCAAGGTCACTGTGGCAACCAAACTCCTTGGGTGCCACATTCCCCCCTAGTGCAATTCAGTACTCCAGGACTGAGGAAACATAAAGAAAAACATATTATAACTATTTACAAGAATTATAATATTAAATATATACATTTGGCGGAGTCTGAAATGGGGTGTCCTTTTTCACCCTAGCCGAGTATAATGTGAGGGACCCGCCTCAAACCCTCAACGTAGGCCTTGGGCGGGCTACAAGGCATGGATGATTCCCCCACGTCTTCAGCCACGCCAGGCGGTTTTTGTTCTGTGGACATTAATATTAACTATTTAGGGTGAGTTTCCACGGTCAGGAAACGCTGCGTGTTTGGCGCTGTGCGCTGGCGCAGCGCCAAACACGCAGCGTCCAGATGTTACAGCATAGTGGAGGGGATTTCAAGAAATCCCGTCTCCACTATGCGTAACAACACGCAGGCGGGAGACCTGCGTAAACGGACATGCGGCGCGTCTTTTCAGACCGCAGCATGTCCTAGCGTGTTGCGGCGACGGTGAATTTATGTAGCCCTGCGTTCTTTCCGGAGGTGTTCCGGAGGTGTCCTGAACACCTCTGGAAAGAGCGCGCGTCAGAAAGGGGGCGGGGCTTAGACGGAGCGGAATTTCCGCTCCGTCCAAAGCGCTGTGGTTCCTGACCGTGGAACCACAGCCTTACACGTATTGTCCTGGTCTCTCCGAGTCCAGTGACCCTATCATCCATTTAAAGAATAAAATAAGAATGGATAAAAGTTGCAATTATAAATTTTAACTTATTTACATTACTAGAACAATAGCATGTTAGTCCATATACCTGGCTGGAATCTGACCTCTAGTACTACGGACTGACCTAGGCAGCACAGGTGTCTCTAGTGGTCTAGCCTGGTCTATTGTGTGTGTTGGTATACTGGGCAGTACCCTTCTGCGATTACCTAGACTCACTGTGGGTGTGATAGATTCACCGCGAGCAGGTGGCAGATTTTCACGTTCCACTGCAGGGGTGGCTTCTATCACTGGAACTTGCAGTTCTTCAGGCGGATCCTGAGTCACTTCTCTTTCAGGTACTGTTGGTTGTGGGAAGGTCAAGACGGGTACTACTATAGCCTGATTTACTCTTGTCCAGTTTGCAGTGAACTCGCCAAGGACAGTGCGGACCTTTTCTTCCACCTTTTCTACTGGCAACGGAATGTCCTTTTCTCCGATCTTTCCCTTTAACTGGTCAGGGCACAATTCCAGGTCATCCCTGGACACTACTGTGGAGTTTTCTCCTCCATCCTTACTGATAAGGCACACCTTCGAAGTCTGAGGGCATAATAGTATATGGCTCCGCTTCCCACTGGTCGTCAAGCTTGTGGAGTCGCCTTTTCCTTTTGAGTACCTGTTCACCAGGTGACAAGGGAACTGTAGGTGCATGCTGGTTGTAAGTTCTTTCTTGTTTTTGTCTTGCCTGAGACAAACTCTTCTCTACACATTCTTGCACCCTGGGTACTGTTGCTGCCGCTCAGTATCCCAGTCTGCATCTGGCGATGTTACCTCAGGGGTCAGGACTCCCATGTCCAAATCAATTTGTGATTTGCCAGGTCTTGCTCTCATGAGGTAGGCCGATGTTCAGTTGGTAGAATTCACCGGAATGTGGTTGTAGAGATCCCCCAGATCTGGCAACTTTTCTGGCCACAAGTTTCTCTCTTCCAGAGGCAAAGTCTTCAAGAGATCAATTACCACTTGGTTCATCTTCTCGCACATGCCATTTGTCTGTGGATGGTACGGTGTTGTTCTGATTTTCTTGCAGCCGTACATGTTGCAGAACTCCTGGAACACTTCTGTTTCAAAAGCTGGACCTTGGTCAGTAAGCACTCGTTCAGGGTAACCATGTGGTCAACAAAAGTGCTGTTGGAATGCCTTGGCTGCTGTCCTTGCTGTTTGGTCCTTGACAGGCACAACTACCAGGAACCTTGAGTAGTGGTCAACAATGGTAAGAGTGTAGACATAGCCTGACCAGCTTGGAGTTAGCTTCACATGGTTCAAGGCTACCAGTTCAAGTGGCTGTTTGGTGATTATTGGCTGCAACGGGGCTCGCTGGCTGTTACGGTCTTTTCTTCGCAAGTTACATGGTCCACACCCTCTGCACCAATCTTCAATGGTCTTCCTCATACCAATCCATTAGAATCTCTCGAGTAGTAGGACCTCTAACTTCTTCCATCCGAAGTGTCCTGCTCCATTGTGGTATGCTTCCAGGACCATTGATGCATCTCGCCTCGGGACCACCACTTGCCAGACCAGTTTGTGAGTTCAGGCATTGACACTCCTCCGACACAGCTTTCCTTTGTAGATGAACAGTCTGCCCCTTTCCTTCCACAGCTGTTGGGACTCTTGTGGAGCATATGAACCAGGACGCGAATCAGCTTGTGCCAGTAGCTCCTTTACCAGGCGGACTGCTGGGTCGCTTTCCTGTGTTTCTGCCCACTCATGGTGAGGTAATGGATTTAAGGTAGCCTCTTTCGTGATATAGTGCTTGCTTTTCACCCCTTGAGCACATTGGGCTGCAATTGGACGGTGGAAGGCTGGTAATTCAATTTATTCAAGTGTGTCCAGATCTTCTCCCCTGTCTGGTAAGTTGGGCATTCTGGACAGTGCATCAGCATTGGCATTCTTATGTCCTGCTCGGTACTTGATGGTGAACTCGTAGTTGGACAGCCGGGCCATCCATCGCTGCTCCAGCGCACCTAGCTTTGCGGTTTCCAAGTGAGTCAGCGGATTGCTGTCCGTGAAGATGGTAAACTTTGCCGCAGCTAGGTAATGTTTGAATCGCTCGGTCACAGCCCAGACGATGGCGAGGAACTCTAACTTGAAGGAGCTGTAGTTGTCAGGGTTCCTTTCAGTGGGACGAAGTTTCCTGCTGGCGTAGGAGATCACTCTTTCTCTGCCATTCTGTACCTGTGACAGCACTGCTCCCAGTCCAACGTTGCTGGCATCAGTATAGAGGATGAATGGTTGGTTATAATCTGGATAGGCCAGAACTTCATGCTCCGTAAGGGCCATCTTCAACCGAGTAAAGGACCTTTGCAATTCGTCATTCCAATCAAACGTAGAACTTTTCTTTCTGGCCTTCTTTGGCTGGCCCACAAGGAGATTTTGCAGAGGTGCCGCTATTTCAGTGAAGCCCTTGATGAACCTTCGGTAGTAGCCTACCAACCCAGGGAACTGGCGTACCTCATGGATGTTGCTGGGCCTCTGCCAGTCCTGGATAACAGTGACTTTGTCAGGGTCTGGCGCCATGCCTTCTGCACTCACTACGTGGCCTAGGTACTGCACCTTGGGCTTCAGGAGGTGGCATTTGGATGGCTTCACCTTTAGGCCAAATTTGTTTCGAACACCTTGGCAAGGTGCTCCAGATGTTCCTCATAGGTCTTGGAGAAGACAATGACGTCATCTAGGTACAACAGAACTGTCTCGAAGTTCATGTGTCCAAGGCAGCACTCCATCAACCTCTGGAACGTTCCTGGCACGCTGCAAAGCCCGAATGGCATGTAGTTGAATTCTGAGAGGCCCATTGGTGTTGCAAAGGCGGTCTTCTCTTTGTCTGCCTCTGCCACGGGAACCTGTCAATACCCACTAGTGAGATCTAAGGTAGAGAAATAGTTAGCAGTTCTCAGTGCAGCTAGTGATTCCTCTATCCTAGGTAACGGATAGGCATCTTTGTGGGTAATGCTGTTAAGTTTCCTGTAATCAACACACATCCTCATTGTACCATCTTTCTTTCTAACAAGGACTAGTGGAGCTGCCCAGGGGCTACAACTGTCTCTGATCACCCCAGCCTCCTTCATCTCTCGTAACATACCTTTGGCATATTGGTAGTGATTTGGAGGTACAGGCCGGTACCTTTCTTTAATGGGCGGATGATTTCCAGTGGGGATATGATGTTGGACCCCTTTTGCCTGCCCAAAATCTAAAGGGTGTTTGCTGCATACCCGTTCAAACTCTTGAACTACTCGTAGACCCCATTCTTTTGGTATGAAAGGGTGGAGTCAGTGCCTACGTGCAGCTGCTGACACCAGTCATCCAGCTGTTTAGCAGAGCCATTGTCCCCTGCCTGTTCGGACGAGACCAAGGGTTCTGCTGTCTGAACTGCGTTATTACTGACAGTGAACAGCTTAGCAACGGTGGCATACTGAGGTAGTTTGGCCTCCTCCTCCCCACAATTTAAGATGCGTACAGGTACCCTCCCCTTGCGTACATCAACTACCCCTCTGGCTCTCAGGATAGTGGACCTACTATCAGAGTACACTGGTTCTACCAGAGCTTGGTAATCTCTTCCTCTGAGGCCTATGGCTGCCCGAAACCAAATTAACATTTCACTTTTTGGGGGTATTGCAATGTTGAATGCTTCACTCACTCTGACACTGCCGACTTCTCCGCCAGTTAGCTCTACCTGCTGTCTTTGCATCAGGGCCTTGATCTCCTTTTGCAGGACCCGTTGTTCACTGGAACCAGCAGTTTCAGCTACCTGTTGCAACAAAACAATAACCTCGGCAAGACAATTTTCTATCACATTGGTACCTAAGGTCATCATTGGGTTATATTCTCGTCGATCAATGTCTACAATTATCATACTTTGGGCTTTTAATTCTACTCGCCCCAACTTAATGGTCACTTCCTTATACCCCTTCTGTGGAAAAGGCTGACCATTGCTGGCTACTACTGTCAGCTCATCAGCTGGGCCACGAGTAAAATCTGAGTCAGCCCAGTATCGTTTGTAAAGGATATATGGCATAGTTGTCACCTGAGAGCCAGTGTCCAGCAAAGCGTTCATCGGGATGCCATCAATCACCACTGGGAGGACCGGTCGTCCTCCAACGTACTGTAATGTATGTAGTACAGTTCATATAGCGTCTTGTGCTTGGTGTGCGATGAAAACACAGGAGTCACAGGTTTGATATAGAAAAGTCCTGTATTACTTCATACAAGTTGGCAGAAATAGTCACACAGTTTGCAGACACAGAAACAGGAGACACAGCAGGCCAGAGTAATCCAAGCTCAGCAATCACTCTTCAATACAGATTCAGGATCTTCTTCTCTGTTACCGTAAGTCCATGCAAACGTGGGTCTTTCAAAGAGCAGGGTTCAGAGTCCACAAGTGATTCAGAGTTCCTCAGTAGGAATAGCTGGAGTACAAGGTCCAAGGCTTACAGGAGTCAAGTCACAGGTTCACTGCAGGCTAGATTCTGAAGCACTGATTGCTCAGCTGTGGCTGCTTAAGAAGCAAAGGAGAGAATCAGGGCGGGAACATGCAAGCTGGAAACTCCATTTTGACTGAGGGCAAGATAGCTGCAGCAAGACAGAAAGTAAAATGGCTGACGAACAAACTGAGTTTCAGGAATATATACATAGAACCTTACATTACTCCCCCCTTAAGGACAACCTCCGGATGACCTCAGACCAGGCTTGTGTGGGTACCTCTGATGAAACTGACGGAGCAAGCGAGGAGCATTAACGTTATTGACCGGTTCCCATGAGTTGTCCTCCACTGGGTAGCCCTGCGATTTAATCAGATATTGTAACTGATTTCTATACAACCTGGAATCTAAAATCCTTTCCACCACAAATTCTTCCTGACCGTCGACTAGCACTGGGTCAGGGCAAGGAGAGGAACGTCCAGGAAATGTATTGGGTGTCGCAGCCTTTAGTAGGGATACATGAAAGACAGGGTGGATTCTCATAGTTCTGGGCAGTTGAAGACGACAAGCAACGGCACTTATAATTTTACTGATTTTATAGGGTCCAATGTACTTATGTCCCAACTTAGACGATGGAATCCTTAACTTAAGATTTCTGGTTGACAGCCAGACCAAGTCTCCTACCTTGAAAGCTGGTGCAGGTTTACGAAATTTATCTGCTGCTTTCTTGTACCTTTCTTGAGCCGATTCCAGATTTTCCTTTAGAAGATCCATATTCTTCTGTAAAGACGTGATTCTTTCAGCCACTGCTGGTAAAGGCGTTTCTATGGGAAATCGTGGTAGAATGTTAGGATGATAACCTAGATTAGAGTAAAAAGGAGACTGTTTAGTGGAGGCACTCTGAGAGTTGTTATACGAGAACTCAGCTAATGGAAGTAGATCCACCCAATCATCCTGTAGGTGGCAGATAAAGCAGCGGAGATACTGCTCCAGGGTTTGATTGGTTCGTTCGGTCTGTCCATTAGTCTGGGGATGAAAAGCAGAAGAAAGGTTTACTTTAATGTCCAATGCTGCACAGAAATTTTGCCAAAACCTAGAAGTGAATTGCACCCCTCGATCCGAAATAACCTCATCCGGTACTCCATGTAAGCGAAACACATCTTTAATCATCAAATCTGATGTCTGTTTTGCAGTGGGTAAGCCGACACAAGGGATAAAATGAGCTGCCTTTGTTAGACGGTCAACCACCACTAGAATGGTGTTCTTCCCCTGAGAGGTTGGTAACTCCACAATGAAGTCCATAGAAATGGATCCCCACGGGCGGGACGGGGTGGGAAGAGGCTGTAACAGACCAGTTGGTGAGGAGCGAGGTGTTTTGCATCTTGCACAGACCTCACATGAAGTGACATAATTCAAAACATCCTTCCTGCAAGTGGGCCACCAAAAGAAACGAGAAAGAAATTCCTGTGTCTTTAGAATTCCTCTATGCCCAGCTATCTTGGAATCGTGAATGAGTTGCAATACTCTTAATCTGACTGTTTCAGGAATATACAGACGTTGTCCCTGAATCCACACACCATTCTTAAAGACAAGACTTACGTCCCTTGGGGGTTGTGCCAAAAAGGAATCCGCATGGTATGCTTCCTTGATGTCCTTAAGTAGGTCTTGATTATGAATTACTCCTAGGAATCTAGAGTCAGGAAGAATAGTCTTAGGAGGAGTAATTGGACGTGTCTCTGCTGAGTAAATCCTAGAGAGTGCATCAGCCTTTCCATTGCGCGATCCTGGTCTATAAGAGATGATAAAATTAAATTGGTTTAAGAAAAGATTCCAGCGAGCCTGGCGAGGAGTCAGGCACTTAGCCGACCTGATAAACTCAAGGTTACGATGGTCTGTCAGGACGACTATTTGCTGTGCAGCTCCCTGAAGAAGGTGTCTCCATTCTTTGAAGGCGGCAATAATGGCCAACAACTCTCTATTGCCCACATCGTAGTTCCTCTCAGCCGAAGACAACTGCTGGGAAAAGAAGGCACAGGGATGCAAGACATTCTTCTCACCTGTTCTCTGAGAGAGTATAGCTCCAACGGCACAGTCTGAAGCATCCACCTCTATTATGAAGGCAAGCTCGGGGTTGGGATGTACTAGGATAGGTGCAGTGGTAAATTTATCTTTTAGACGGGAAAATGCTTCCTGGGCTTGGGGAGTCCAGGAAAACCTAGACTCTTTCCGGGTAAGTTGAGTGATAGGTGACACTACCTCAGAGAAATTTCTAATGAAACGTCTATAGAAGTTGGCAAACCCGATGAAGCGCTGTACCTCCTTCACATTTCTAGGACTTGGCCAATCCTTGATGGCTTGGGTTTTGCTTCCATCCATACTAATTCCTTGTGTAGACAGTACATACCCCAGAAATTGAATTTCGGTCCTATGGAATTCACACTTTTCAAGTTTGATGTAAAGATGATTTTGTCTTAGACGTTCCAAGACCATTCTCACATGTCCAAGATGTTCCTCTGTGGAGTTAGAAAAAATTAGAATATCATCCAAATAAATTACCACGAATGTATCTAGGAGATCCCTGAAGATGTCATTCACCAAGTGTTGGAAAGTGGCTGGGGCGGTACTCAGACCAAAAGGCATAACTAGATATTCAAAGTGTCCATAGCGTGACCTGAATGCAGTCTTCCATTCATCCCCAGGTCTAATACGGACTAAGTTATAGGCCCCACGAAGATCTAGTTTAGAAAAAATTTTGGCATGTCGCACTCTCTCCAATAACTCAGGGATTAAAGGCAATGGATAACGGTTTCTAATAGTAACCTTATTGAGTTCCCTATAGTCTACGCATGGTCTCAGAGATCCATCTTTCTTCTTTACAAAGAAGATGGGTGCACCTGCAGGAGATGAAGAGGGGCGTATGAAGCCCTTGGCTAGATTTTCATCTATGTAATCCTTTAAAGCCTTTAGCTCGGGCCCCGCCAGGGGGTAGATCTTACCAAAAGGTATCTCTGCTCCAGGCAATAATTCAATTGGACAATCATATGGACGGTGAGGAGGAAGCTGGTCAGCGTTCTTCTTGTCACATAAATCCACATAGTCCTGGTATACAGCTGGTAGTTCAGGGACTGACATGATTCCTTTAGGAACAGAGCAAGCTGAAACTTTTGGACTCATCTGTTTCTCTGGAAAGTGTAATTCCTTGGTCTCCCAGTTAATGGTAGGATTCTGAGCCTGCAGCCATGGTAGCCCTAGAATAATGGGAAAGTGGGGAGAAGAGATAAGCATAAAGGACAGTTTCTCTTGATGATCTTTACCCATAAGAACCCTCAAAGGCTCTGTTTCCTGATCCACTGGTCCAGAGGTCAGCAGGGAGCCATCCACAGTTTCCATCTGTACTGGAGTAGCCTTCTTCACTGAACGTATTCCCTGTTTCAGAGCAAAGGAGACATCCATAAAATTTCCACTTGCCCCTGAGTCGATCATAGCAGAGCTAGACACCCAAGCTGAGTCAACCCAGAGTTTGATGGAAAAAAAGCAATGAGAATTGTTTTTCTTACAACTCAGCTGGGACACTGCTGAGGAAACTTGAAAAATGCAGCGTTTACACAGTCAACGTCCTCAGAGGTAACGGAGTTTAAGTCCGAGAAATCAAGATCTGTTTGCTGCAGATCTCTCTGGAGCCTGAGGCTCGGACCTGACAGATCCCCTCTCGCAACACTCACAATGAATGATGCTGCAGTAGTCTTACGAGAACGGCTGGGGCAGTTTATAATGAAGTGCCCTGACTTACCACAATAGAAACATAGATTCTCCTTAAAACGATGTTCCTTGCGTGCATCACTAACCCGTCGTTGTAAAAGTCTACCTGCATGGGTTCAGGTTCAGGTTCCGCTGTCATCCTACTCAAAGGTTCCTTAGCTGAGAGGAAGGTAGGAAAAGGTTAGTACGATTGCTTTCGAACCATCTCTCTTGCCTGCGTTCAGTCAGACAGTACAATACTGATGCAGTAGTTAATAAAGTCACCTAACGCAGTGGGAGGGTCGGCACGAGCAAGTTCATCCTTAATCAGTGGAGATAACCCCTTTCGAAAAATAGATTTTTTGGCGGAACTGTCCCAGGTGGTATCAAGGGCCCATCTCCTGAAATCCAAGGCATATTCAGCTACCGAGTGCTTACCTTGGCGCAAAGCTAACATGGCTGCTTCAGCTGTTGCACCTCGATTGGGGTCATCAAACACCTGCCCCATGGCTGAAATAAAATCATCAAGGTGATTCAAACAATCATCCTCAGTCTCAATCAGAGGGTTTGCCCACATTAAAGCCTTGTTGGTAAGCAACTTAATTATAGTAAGCACCTTAGATCGTTCAGTGGGAAATTGTGAAGCATGTGCAGAAAAAAAAGATTGCATTGATTAATAAATCCCCTGAATTTCTCACGTTCACCGCCAAAACGAAAAGGGGGCAACTTGGGAATCCCAGCACTCGGGGCTACGGCAAGGAGCCTGGACTCGCCCCTCTAGAACCTCAATCCTGGCTCGCAAATCCTGGGTAGTCTGTCCAACCACTTGCAAATTGTGATTATTGAGGTCCTGTAGATTTGTAAAACGGGTCTTTATATTCTGCAAATCGCAAGGATATATCATCACTCCGCAAAGTTCCTTTATGCGGCCTCCATTTTCCAGATCTTTAAGACAGATTACTGGAAGAAGAGGAGAGAAAAAAAAAAACAATAGTGTTCACCTGTGGCAACACTGCAGAGAGAAAAAAAAAATTAAGGAACTGCTCACCTGGAATGGTTGTGAGAAGTCACAACCACTATCATCACAGAAAGTTTCAACCAGACATCTGATATCCAGAGTTACAGCAGACAAAAAAGAAAAAGAAAGGAAAAAAAAAAAACAATAGTGTTTACCTGTGGTAACACTGCAAAAAGAAAAAACTTAAGGGAATTGCTCACCTGGAATGGTTGTGAGAAGTCACAACCACTGTCATCACAGAAAGTACAACCGACGTCTGATATCCACAGTACAGCAGACACAGCCTTCCAGACCCAGCAGACACTAACGTTTTGGCTTCAGAATCTTGTAATGTATTAGTACAGTTCATATAGCGTCTTGTGCTTGGTGCGATGAAAACACAGGAGTCACAGGTTTGATATAGAAAAGTCCTGTATTACTTCATACAAGTTGGCAGAAATAGTCACACAGTTTGCAGACACAGAAACAGGAGACACAGCAGGCCAGAGTAATCCAAGCTCAGCAATCACTCTCCAATACAGATTCAGGATCTTCTTCTCTGTTACCGTAAGTCCATGCAAACGGGGTCTTTCAAAGAGCAGGGTTCAGAGTCCACAAGTGCTTCAGAGTTCCTCAGTAGAATAGCTGGAGTACAAGGTCCAAGGCTTACAGGAGTCAAGTCACAGGTTCACTGCAGGCTAGATTCTGAAGCACTGATTGCTCAGCTGTGGCTGCTTAAGAAGCAAAGGAAGAATCAGGGCGGGAACATGCAAGCTGGAAACTCCATTTTGACTGAGGGCAAGATAGCTGCAGCAAGACAGAAAGAAAATGGCTGACGAACAAACTGAGTTTCAGGAATATATACATAGAACCTTACACGTACTTGCTCGCCAGTTCTGTGGGCCTGGTCGTCTTACTCCTGGGGTTGGCCCCCTGCCCCAGGGTTGCTCGTTTAAATAACAGAATCTTGCGAGGTGCCCTGCTTTTCCGCAGCGGCGGCAAATGGGACGTCGGTCCTTGTCGTAGCGATCGTTGTTCTCTCCCTCTGATTGGTGGGATCCTCTTCTTCCATCGCCATGGGACGTCATCCGGACTGGAAAACCAACTCTATCTTCTCTTGGGCACTTGCAAGGACTGCACGGTTTTGGTTAGTGCAGCCACACTTTTGGTCAGCCTTGAACCTGCAGACGCAGCTCTGCAGACTGGTCATCATCCAGGGTCTGTGCATCATCTCAGCGACAGCCTGAGGGAAGGATGCCCCCCTTCTGGTGGTAGTAATGGCGGGCGCCTAGGGGGCGCTGGACAGCTGACATTTTGGTTCGTGTAATGCCCGGATAGCCCTGTCTTTAAAGTCTGCAAAGCTCAGGTCAGGGTTTTGTTGTGCCATGATGCGCACTGTGACCGTGGTGCTGGACAGGGTCCCTCAACAAACTGCTCTTTCAACAATCTGCTCCATCCTGCACCTGTCTGGGCAGGGGTGAACCTAGCCTCTCTGCTGCCTGAGGCGAACTGCAAAATGGCGCCCCACCGGAGTAAAATCATACAAATAAATCTGGTTTGCTCTTTACTAGCCTAACCTGACACCACATGTAAAAATACATACACTTTTAAATAGGAATATATTTGAAACATCGATCTTTACACTTCTTTTATGACTCCTGAGGTGAATGATCAACTTGTTTCATTGTAGGTGCGCCCCTGGCCGGGAACAATGCTTACGTGCGCTTCTTCCCCGGCGACCGTCTTGTGGTACTGATGCGGCACACAGTTGCCACACGTATTACACACACGGACACGGATATCTCCACTAACGGTTTTTCCGGTACGGAAATATCAGGATGTGTGAAACCAACCTAAAGCCCACATTCACACGTTCAGTATTTGGTCACCATCCAGAAGTGGTGACGTGTTTCTATTATACTTTTCCTCTGATTGTTCCACTCCTGGTTTGGCCTACTAATACTGAGGTAAAATACTGAACGTTGGGAAATGGCCTGATAGAGGGTTTTTTGCTACTTCTGACTTACCGCAGACAGAAGTTGCAGTCACCAAGAGAAGAAAATAAAGATCTTTAAAGATACACAGCAGCCCGACTCCCATTGTCATCCCACCTGTGCCTCCCGATGCAGGACATATCACAACCGCTCACTGGCCGACATCCCAAGGCGATCCCGCGTCCGCGCTGTCAGAGGACATGGGATAGATCTGAAGCATTCCCTGAAGTGCCTTCCGGTTCCATCACAATCTCCTTCCGAAATTACCCTCATTTCTGGTCACTTCCAGCACATCACTTACAGTGGAACGTCACGTGTGAGTTTTAAAGTGCTCCTCGGGGCTTCGCCGTGTACTTCTGTTCCATGGGAAAAGTAAGCTCCTGGCCGGGGCACTCTCAAAATCGGGACAGTCTCGCTGGATCTGGGCGGTTGGAAGGTATGAATGCCCCCGCCATACACGACCTCGTACAGCACGGCTCCGCATACACATCTACACACACGTTCCACTTTGTATGCCTCGTACACATGCGGCTCCGCTCCGCACACCTCGTACACACGCGCTCCGCTCCGCACACCTCGTACACACGTGGCTCCGCTCCGCACAACCTCGTACACAAAGTGGCTCTGCTCACCTCGTACACATTGGCTCCGCTCACCTCGTAACACGCGGGTCGCTCCGCACACCTCGTACACACGCGGCTTCCGCTCCGCACACCTCGTACACACCGCGCTCCTCTCACACACCTCGTACACACTGACTCAGCACACCCCATACACACGCGGCCCTCACACCTTGTACCC
>JARQOD010000006.1:87454306-87484875 GCA_033576555.1 Oophaga sylvatica
CCTCAGAAAAATTCTTAATGAAACGTCTATAGAAGTTGGCAAACCCGATGAAACGCTGCACCTCCTTCACATTTCTAGGAATTGGCCAATCCTTGATGGCTTGGGTCTTGCTTCCATCCATACTAATCCCTTGCGTAGATAGTACATACCCCAGAAATTGAATTTCGGTCCTATGGAATTCACATATTTCAAGTTTGATGTAGAGATGGTTTTGTCTTAGGCGTTCTAAGACCATTCTCACATGTCCATGATGTTCCTCTGTGGAGTTAGAAAAAATTAGAATATCATCCAGATAAATCACCACAAATGTATCTAGGAGATCCCTGAAGATATCATTCACGAAGTGTTGGAAAGTGGCTGGGGCGGTACTCAGACCAAAAGGCATAACTAGATATTCAAAGTGTCCATAGCGTGACCTGAAAGCAGTCTTCCATTCATCCCCAGGTCTAATACGGACCAAGTTATAGGCCCCACGGAGATCCAGTTTAGAGAAAATTTTGGCATGCCGCACTCTCTCCAACAACTCAGGGATTAAAGGCAATGGATAACGGTTTCTAATAGTAACCTTATTGAGTTCCCTATAGTCTATGCAGGGTCTCAGAGATCCATCTTTCTTCTTCACAAAGAAGATGGGTGCACCTGCGGGAGATGAAGAGGGGCGTATGAAGCCCTTGGCTAAATTTTCGTCTATATAATCCTTCAAAGCTTTTAGCTCGGGCCCGCTAGGGGGTAGATCTTACCAAAAGGTATCTCGGCTCCAGGCAATAATTCAATTGGACAATCATATGGACGGTGAGGAGGAAGCTGATCAGCGTTCTTCTTGTCACATAAATCCACATAGTCCTGGTATACAGCTGGTAGTTCAGGGACTGACATGGTTCCTTTAGGAACAGAGCAAGCTGAAACTCCTTGACTCATCTGTTTCTCCGGAAAGTGTAATTCCTTGGTCTCCCAGTTAATCGTAGGATTCTGCGCCTGCAGCCATGGTAGCCCTAGAATAATGGGAGAAGAGATAAGCAAAAAAGACATTTTCTCCTGATGATCTTTACCCATAAGGACCCTCAAAGGCTCCGTTTCTTGATCCACTGGTCCAGAAGTCAGTAGAGAGCCATCCACAGTCTCCATCTGTACTGGAGTAGCCTTCTTCACTGAACGTATCCCCTGTTTCAGAGCAAAGGAGATATCCATAAAATTTCCACTTGCTCCTGAGTCGATCATAGCAGAGCTAGACACCCAGACTGAGTCAACCCAGAGTTTGATGGAAAGGAAGCAATGAGAACTGTTTCTTTTACAACTCAGCTGGGACACCGCTGAGGAAACTTGAAAATTGCAGCGTTTATACCGTCATCGTCCCCAGAACTAACAGAGTTTAAGTCCGAGAAATCAAGATCTCTTGCAGCAGATCTCTCTGGAGCCTGAGGCTCGGACATGACAGAGCTCCTCTCGCAACACTCACAGTGAATGACTGCTGCAGTAGTCTTACGAGAACGGCTGGGGCAGTTTATAATGAAGTGCCCTGACTTACCACAGTAGAAACATAGATTTTCCTTTATACGATGTTCTTTGCGTGCATCACTAACCCGTCTTTGTAAAGAGTCCACCTGCATGGGTTCAGGTTCTGGTTCCCTTGTGATCCTACTCAAAGGTTCCTTAGCTGAGGAGGGAGGTAGTAAAAGGTTAGTGCGATTATTTTCGAACCATCTCTCTTGTCTGCGTTCAGTCAGACGAGCATCAATACGGATACAATAGTTAATAAAGTCACCTAACGCAGTGGGAGGGTCGGCACGAGCAAGTTCATCCTTAATCAGTGGAGACAACCCTTTCCGAAAAATAGATTTTTTAGCGGAAGTGTCCCAAGTGGTATCAAGAGCCCATCTCCTGAAATCCAGGGCATATTCGGCTACTGAACGCTTACCTTGGCGCAAAGTTAACATGGCTGCTTCAGCTGTTGCACCTCGATTGGGGTCATCAAACACCTGCCCCATGGCTGAAATAAAAGCATCAAGGTGATTCAAACAATCATCCTCAGTCTCAATCAGAGGGTTTGCCCACATCAAAGCCTTATTGGTAAGCAACATGATTATAGTAAGCACTTTGGATCGTTCAGTGGGAAATTGTGAAGCATGTGCAGAGAAAAATAAATTGCATTGATTAATAAATCCCCTGAATTTCTCACGTTCACCGCCAAAACGAAAAGGAGGTAATTTGGGGATCCCAGAACTCGGGGTTATGGCAGGAGCCTGGGCTCGTTCCTCTAGAGCCTCAATCCTGGCTCGCAATTCCTGGGTAGTCTGTCCAAACACTTGCAAATTATGATTAGTGAGGTCCTGTAGGCTTGCAAAACGGGTTTTTAAAGTCTGTACATCTGAAAGGATTGTATCAGTCACTCCGCAAAGTTCCTTTATGCGGGCCTCCATCTTCCAGATCTTTTAAGGCAGAAGTGCTGGAAGGAGAAGAGGAAAGGAAAAAAAAAAAAAACAATAGTGTTTACCTGTGGTAACACTCCAGAGTAAAATTTTAAGGGAATGCGCTCACCTGGAATGGTTGTGAGAAGTCACAACCACTGTCATCACATAAGGTATTAAACGGACATCTGATATCCACAGTCACAGCAGACACGGCTTTCCCAGACCCAGCAGACACTAAACATTGGCTCCTGAATCTTGTCATGTATAGTGTACAGTTCCTATAGCGTCTTGTGCTTGGGTGCGAGGAAAACACAGGAGACACAGGTTGATATGAAATGACTTGTATTGCTTCATACAAGCATGCTGAAAAGTTCACACAGTTTGCAGGAACAGCGACAGGAGACACAGCAGGCCAGAGTAACTTCAAGCACTACAATAAATCTCCAAAGCAGGTTCAGGATCTCTTCTCTGTACCGTACTTCCTCTGCAAACATGGATTCACCAAACAGCAGGTTTCCAGAGTCCAAAAGTGTTCCAAGGTTCCTCAGTAGGGAATAGCTGGAGTACAAGTCCAAGGTTTCCAGAAGTCAGGTCACAGACTGACTGAGGCTTGATTCAGGAGCACTGATTGTTCAGCTGAGGCTGCTTAAGAAGCAAGAGGGAAGAATCAGGGCGGGAACATGAAAACTGGAAACTCCATGTTAACTGAGGGCAAGAGCTGCAGAAAGACAGAAAGCAAAATGGCCGACGGAAACTGAGTTTCAAGGAACATGTCAACAGAGACAAAGAACCTTACATATCGCCTATTCTGCTATATATATCTCAATGAAATATAAATATATATGTGTCAAATTACATATATACATATATATACCTATACTATGTGTATACATGTATTCTATCTATTCTATTTTAACCTGTTAGTGTGATTTTACAGAATAGTGCACTGAATTGCCGACTTTTCTAAGTACACCGGTGCGTATTTCTCACAAGTCACATGCATGGTCCGTGTGTAATCCGTTTTTTTCTCGCACCCATAGACTTGCATTGGCGAGTCTCGGCTGATATACAGTGCCGGCAAAAAAAATCTTTACAAGTTCAATGAAACCACAAAATCTTAATATTCAAGTGGATTCAAGTGTTTTATTGTGGATATTTTATTACAATTAGTATTTTGTCATGTCACCCTTACATTTTATCACCATCTGCAGTCGTTTAGGCATGGATTCAGCAAAGCTGGCTAAGTATGTGGAGTCCATGTTTACCCACAGTGTCTTCAGCACCTCCTTTAGATTGTTGATGTTGCTGGGTCGTGTCTCTTGAACCTTGTTTTTCATTAAATTCCAGGCATTTTCTATGGGGTTAAGGTCAGGGGAATTACCTGGCCACTCTAAAATGTTAATGTTACGGTCACTGAGAAACTTTCTCATGGCCTTGGCTTTGTGGACAGAAGCTTCCATCATGCATAAAGTAATCACACTGATGTATGACCCAAAAACGGACGACGCACAACCTTTGAGCCTCCCCTGACCAGCCTGAAAGTGCTCTCATCACTAAACAACACTTTCTTCCACTCTTCAGATGTCCAATCTTGATATTTCTTACAAAAGGCAAGCTTTTTCTTCTTCATTGCTGCTGTGAGCAGGGGCTTCTTTGTGGCACGGCAACTTGGTAGACCCAGGTCCTTCTGCAGGCGGTGACGAATTGTCCTAGTTGCGATGTTCTGGAGGAGCATAGGGTACTTGTTTTTTTAGTTCAACGGCAGTTATAGAAGGATGTGACATCACTTCACGCTTCAGAAGCTTATCAGTCCTTGGTGAAGTCTTCTTAGGTGCGCCAGAGCCTGACTTCCTCTGCGTACCATCGCAGGAGGCAATGATGCTGCCTACGCTTCAGTTGATAAATTGCTTCTCTTGACACTTCCAGATCTCTAACTACAGCAATCACCGAATCCCCCCTTCTCGAGCAGAGTCAAGGCACGGGATTTCTCTTCCATTTTAAGCTTCTTTCGACCCATTGTGGGAGATAATAAAAAACTTGGGGAAATAATAAAAGACTGCCTAATAGCAAAACTGGCTGAGCTGCACATAACAACCAATCAGAGTGCAGTTTTCGCTTTACCAGAAAAGTGAAAACTGAGCGTTGATTGGCTGATATTTGCAACAAAGCCAGCTTTAATATTAGACAGTTTTTTATTATCTCCCCCATTGTGTACACTTTTAAGAAGTGAAATTATGATGTGGATTTTATATGTAAAGTTTTTTTTGCTGCACAAGTGTAAAGATTTTTTTTGCCGGCACTGTACACGTACAATCGCAGCATGCTGTGATTTCACTCGCACGTATAATACGGACGAGAAAAAAAGGGATGATGGGAGCTGCCCCACAGATTAACATTGGTCCGAGTGCTATGCGATTTTTTTTATAGCATAGCACTCGTCCGTATTATACGGTATGGTGACTCCGGCCTAACTACAACAGTAATCTCAGCATCATCACAAACTGTCCAGTCACCCACCAGGTGGGCATTACTTCTGGACACACACTCCAGCTACATTGTGTGACCCTACCAGGAAAACAGAAAGTCACCTGTGATTTCTTCTGCATGTTGTGCAGTGGCTGTGCTTCACTAGGATGCTTCATATGCTGTTTTGCCATCTGCAGTGCAGTTTTTATGAATGTATTTACATTTTACACAGTTCTTTAAATAATAGACTTTTCATGTTCCTGTGTAATCCATTATATTTTAATAACTAGTGATGGAGGATAAACGTTGTAGAATCATGCATACATGAACGTTTACTCAAGTGCTGGCAGTGTGTGCAAATTTGTTATAGAAAGACTACAACACAGAATCCAAACAAGCCAGGAGAGAACATAATGTTCTGCAGTAGAGAAGCAGCACATCAGGTTGCACCATGGTTATCCAAAACCATGTGTTTGCGCTACATTGGACATCTGCTCTCCATACAGGTCAGTATCCACTACAATAATTACATTATGTTCAACTGTGGTCCTCCCTGCATACAAAAGAGGACAAAGCAGAGGCAAGACCCCTGATGCAGGCTAAATGCAAATCAGTACATGGCCTAACCTCACTATTTAGGCCGGAGTCACACACAACCACAAAAAATCGGTCCGTTTTAGACGGTCGATTGTCGGATCAAAATGCAAACATCACACATCCTTCTGGCATCCGATTTTCCTTCAAAGATGCGATTTAATCGCATGTGTGTGTACCTTGTAACATCCGATTTTCATCCGACTTGCGAGATTTTCTCGCAGGCTTGCAAAACTGACATATAATGGATCCAAAAGAATAGTATTTAAATGCCAAAAGAAAGAATAGATATATACACATAGAGCACATATATATATATATATGTCATTGTGACATATATATATACATATATTTATAGTTCTTACACTTCTACATACTGTTATAGCCGCTAATTCAATTGCCGGCTTCAGTGAAATCACAGAAGCCGACATGAAATGATACATTGTTTCCACACATTTAACCATGTAATTTCATGTATTTTTATATATGTTTGAAACATACAATTACATGAGTATATGTGTGCTAAATTTCAGACATGTAGGGGTTAATTAAAGGTGTAAATTCGTTGAAAAAAAATGCGTGGGCTCCCGCTGTATTTTCTCCACCAGACAGACAAAGCAAGCGAGTGGGGGCAGATAATAATAGCCTAGGGAGGGTACATTTTTTTGTGCCCCCCCTGGCTACTAACATCTCCCCCCAGACACCCCAGAAAGGGCAAATCTATAATTAGATTCGCCCTTTCTGGCACTTTGCCCGTCTATTCCCATTGCCCTGTAGCGGTGGCGAATGGGTTAATAATCTCACCTTACTGTCACCTTGCTATTGAAAGGTGACCTTAAGGCAGGTTAATAATTGATAGCTGTCAATTAGACAACTATCAATTATTAATCCTATTGTATGAAAGAAAAATCAAACACACACAGTTTAATAAAAAATAAGTTTAATTAAATAATCACACAGTTTTTGACCATATTTTATTTTCCTGCTAAAACCATTTCCTGTAATAAAAATAAAATAAAAAAGCAAAATTATTCTTACCAATCCGATGTACAGTCAGGTCCCACGGTGTAATCCATCAAAAGGGTTAACAGGTTACAGGTCGCAGAGAGCTAATAATGCTGTCTCAGACCTGTATTCCCCTGAATGAATAAGTTCCTCTCCCAGCGAAAGTATAGGAATAGATTCATGAATGGAGCTTAATTGATTTATTGCCAATTTAACTGTAGTGACCTGACCTAAAGGGAAAGTGGACACAATCAATTAAGCTTCATTCATGAAACACATCCTCTCCTGTCGCCAGGAGAGGAACTTATTCATTCATGAGCTTTGAGCTGAGCATGCAGGATTACTTGCACTGCTTGGCTCAAAGCTAGTTAACCCTTTGTGAAGGATTACAGCGTGGGACGTGACAGATCGGCGGAATAGGTAAGAATAATGTTGTTTTATTTTTTTTTTCTTTATTTTAGGAGATCAATGGTTTCGCACGGATTAAGTGTAAAATAAAATATGGTCAAAAAAAATGTGTTTTTATTTCATTAAAATTATTTATTCTTAAAGTGTGTGTTTTTTTATTTACTTCAATAGGATTAATAATTGATAGTTGTCTAATTGACAGCTATCAATTATTAACCTGCCTTAAGGTCACCTTTCAATAGCAAGGTGACAGTAAGGTGAGATTATTAACCCATTCGCCACCGCTACAGGGCAATGGGAATAGACGGGCAAAGTGCCAGAAAGGGCGAATCTAATTATAGATTTGCCCTTTCTGGGGTGTCTGGGGGCAGATGTTAGTAGCCAGGGGGGGCACAAAAAAAATGTACCCTTCCTAGGCTATTATTATCTGCCCCCACTCGCTTTGCTTTGTCTGTCTGGTGGAGAAAATACAGCGGGAGCCCACGCATTTTTTTTCAACGAAATTACACCTTTAATTAACCCCTACATGTCTGAAATTTTGCACAAATACACTCATGTAATTGTATGTTTCAAACATATATAAAAATACATGAAATTACATGGTTAAATGTGTGGAAACAATGTATCATTTCATGTCGGCTTCTGTGATTTCACAAAACCCGGCAATTGAATTAGCGGCTATTACAGTATGTAGAAGTCTAGGAACTATAAATATATGTATATGTACATGTCACAATGACATGTATATATATATATTATGTGTTCTATGTGTATATATCTATTCTTTCTAGTCTTTATTAAAGCTGTCAGTGTGATTTTACAGTATAGCCGGGGATGAATTGCCGGCTTTTCTAAAGGACACCGATGCGATTTCATCGCAAGTCACACAGTGTGGTCCGTTTGTAATCCGATTTTTCATCGCTCCCATAGACTTGCATTGGCGATAGTCAACCGACAATCGGTGACAATCGCAGCATGTTGCGATTGTACACGGACGTTTAAAACGGACCACAAAAAATCTGATACTGGGAGCTGCTCCATAGATTAACATAGGTCCGACTGCAATGCGATATTTCATCGCATTGCAGTCGTCCGATTTTGTCGCCAGTGTGACTCCGGCCTTAACCCAAGGGCAGACATATCATTGGTGCAAACTGTGCAGCCGCACAGGGGCCAGAGAGGTGAGGGGGCCCATTTATACCTCCAAAGCAGGTGCAATTTTGCATTTTTAGGGGATCTTTGGCTGAAAAGGGCCCATCTATTGTTCTTGCACAGGGGCCCTTTTCTGACTGTGTCCGCCAGTGATTTAACCCAATCTTGACCACTAGTATGCCTATTTTCATTGGTCAGTAAAGAGCTTTATTCCTGCTCATTTTTAGTGTGCTGCAGAACTACAGTGCCAGGGAATGCATGACTTTCAATCTGAGATGTTTAAAGAGTATCTACACTTTTATTTTTTTTCCATAAATTAAGAGTGCAAGTTAAGATAAAATACTTTGTATCATGCTTACTTTTCCCCTGCATCACTCAGTTTTTCTCTCTTGCACTGATTAGTCTAAAAAGCTGCTCAAATCTGTCTACAGTTTTGTCTTCAGCGAGGGATGAAATTGCCGCTGCTTATAGAAGTATTTGGAGATAAGACGTAGGAGAAGGTAGATGGTGAAAAACGCAGAATACACAAAGAAACATAACATTGGACATAACATTGGTGCTACCTATGCAACCACACAGAGGCCTGAGAGGTAAGGGAGCCCAATTTCACCTCCAAAGCAGCAATCAACATCTGTCCACGACACATAAAGCGGTTTCTTATGATGAGCTAGTCTACAACGGGTCCATACACGGTTCTTGCTCATGGGCCCCCTTCTGTCAATGTCTTCCCCTGGTATGCACTGTATTACGTAATAAATTGATCACATGGTGAAAGCCCTCTAAGACTAAGGTGTCCTTCACATGTACGTGTCTCCTGTACATGTAGTATCCGTTTTTATACTTACCGGAGAGGTATCCAAACGTACCTATTAAATCCTATGGTGATCTTCACATGTCTTTGTTTTCACACTGACCATGTGTCCAAGTGAACCACATGGAGACATGTCCATTTTTTTTTCCGGCAGCATGGATGACAACAGCCAATACAACTCAATGGGTCCGTGTAAATACGTACAGCACACAGATGATATCTATGTGACATCTGTGTGCCATCCATGTAACACGTACTGGAATAAAATGCAGTCAAGAAATTAATGTTTTTTATGTGTTAAAGATGTGCAAATATAATAGATAGATATTGTAGATACAGTTGTGCTCAAAAGTTCACATACCCCGGCAGAATTTTTGCTTTCTTGGCCTTTATTCAGAGAATATGAATGATAACACCAAAACTTTTTCTCCTCTCATGGTTAGTGGTTGGATGAAGCCATTTATTGCCAAAACATCCAAATGACCCTGATCAAAAGTTCACATACCCTGGTGATTTTGGCCTGATAACATGCACAGAAGTTGACACAAATGGGTTTGCATGGCTTCTAAAGGTAACATCCTCACCTGTTTCCTTGTAATTAGTGTGTGTTCATAAAAGCTGAGTGAGTTTCTGGGATCCAGACAGACTCTTGCATCTTTCATCCAGTCACTGACATTTCTGGATTGTGAGTCACTGGGAAAGCAAAACAATTGTCAACAAATCTATGTGAAAAGGTAGTTGAACTGTATAAAACAGGAAAGGGATACAAAAAGATATACAGGAATTGATAATGCCAGTTCAAACTGTGATTAACAAATGGAAAATCAGGGACTCTGTAAAACAAAACCGCGGTCAGGGAGACCAACAAAAATGTTATCCACAACTGCCAGCCAGGAAAAGTGTTCGGGATGCAAAGAAAAACCCACAAATAACATCAGCTGAAATACTGGACTGTCTGAAAACTAGAGGTGTGGCTGTTTCAAGATGCACAATAAGGAGGCACTTGAAAAAAAAGTGGTCTGCATGGTCGAGTTGCCAGAAGAAAGCCATTACTGTGCAAATGCCATAAAGTATCTCGCCTACAATACGCAAAACAGCACAGAGACAAGCCTCAAAACTTCTGGAACAAGGTAATTTGGAATGATGAGACTAAAATTGAACATCAGCTCATCTTGACTTCACTATTAAGGCAGTCCCTACAGGTCAATTCCTCCATATGAGGAGAATATGCACATCGGAGCAACTATTTGAGAACCAGGCAGTGAACCTTGGGGAGAGATTCTTGAGTTGTGGATATAGTAAGAGGTGTATCAGGAGGGGCTATCTCAGGGCCAAAAGAACCTTTAGGAACAAATTTATTTTCACCTGAAAATAAAAAACCGGGGGATACTGCTATACGATTTATATCCACATACAACCATCAGTGGGAGATCATAACAAAGATCTTCCAACGGCACTGACCCATGTTGAAAACTGAACCAGTGCTTTCCAAATTCATCTCTAACTCACCCTTTATGACAGCAAGGAAGAGTAAAAACTTAAAAGGTATCCTTGTCAATAGCTATTATGTGGTTAAACCCCATGATCCATTCAAAGCAGGGAGACAATAATGGGGATGTTACTCATGTGGTGACTGTCTAGCATGCAAAAACTTGGTTCGTACCACATTGTTCACGTCTGCAGATGGGCAGAGGGAATACAAAATCAATGACTATATCACTTGTAGCACAACACATGTTGTGTATTATGCCAGATGTTCATGTGGACTGATTTATACAGTATTGGTCTCACTTTGTGTGAGCTGAGAGTCAGGACACATGAACATATTAGGGACATCATGTCTGCCAAAAACTTGGAAGAAGTGAGTGGTATGAAAATGATTCCTAGACATTTTAGGATTCACCATGGTTGTAACCTTGATGAATTACAAATCTGGGGGATTGACAGGATATGTATGGCCATAAGGGGTGGTGATGCTAAACGTTTGCTGGCATAGTGTGAGTGTCGATGGATTACAGTACTGGGGACTATGGCACCAGCAGGGCCTAAGTGAACATCTAATTTTGTTCCTTTTTTATAAACTCTGTGTCTCTGGATTTATTTTTATTTGTGTGTTCTTTTTTTTTGTAGTTGTTTTAAACTCTTCATGATTAAGGACCGTTCTCTGGGACGTCTTTTCTTATTGGGTTTAAATGGACTTCTAATTCATGGCATCTCAGTGTCATATTAAATTGACTCTCTTGTCTTTCTCGATCATATTTATAAAGGCATTGTAGCGATACTAATGGTCGCATAGTTAATGGAAGATATGTATCACAGGGATGGCAGTCCATATACCTCAGCCCTGGGTAGGGGCATCACCATACCTCTATATGTGTTTTAGGACCTGTGGTGATGTCACTACCACATGAATAGTCATGTGATATGTGTTAGCTGTGGTTATAGCTATATAAGGTAGATTACTGCTTAACACATGGGCTGTATGTGTGGGTTGAGGCTCCAGGACCGAGCCTGAAGTACTGGATTTGTACTCTGTTTTGCTTTGATGGTTTATGAAGCAATAAACCCCCACAAACTTTTAAAGGAACGTGCCTCCTGATTGCCTCCGTTGCACCTGAGCGAGTCAAACCCCTACAATTGGTGCTAGACTGCGGGCAACAGTCCAAGGAGCACATGTTGCAGTGCTGATTATAAGGAGTCAGAATGGATGGTCTTGAAAACCATGAGTGTTATGCTGACTGGGGTCGTTGAGAAATGAGCAGTGCTGATAGGATACCTCTGAGGTCAAGAGGGATCTGGAAACCTGCGTGGCCAACAGGTAACGGAATGGAGTCCGTGATATACTGACTGGGGTAGGAAGTGACTGTATATTCACGTTTGTGGGATACTTCTGAGTAGAAGAGGTGTCTGGGAACCTGTGTGGCCGAGAGTGTAACAGACAGGAGTCTGTGTTATGCTGATCTGGATCAGTGAGAGACTGTTTTTGTTTTTTTTCTTATAAGACACGTGTGAGGTGTTTGATGTGGCTCGGCGGGGTCACAAAGTATTTTGTATTTTTGTCTCAACTTGCCGTGGCGCGGCGGGGCCACGAAGGTGACAAGCGGCTGGATGTGGATTGGCTGGTCCACGAAATCTGTGGTGCGGAGCTGTGCAGGGACTTACGGCAGCGGGAGCTGCAGTTGCAGGTTGCAGCAAGATGAGGTGCCATAAGGACATCAGAGGTCCAAAGCGGGCGACCTCTTAAAGGGACAGTACCAGCCCAAAGAGACATAAGGATCTGTGCGAACTTGGGCCTGGGAGAGTCGTGGGGGAGTCCACGGTGTGTACCCCAGAGAGGGGTGGTGTCCCTAAAAGGGGTGGAGTCCCAAAAGGGGGCGGTGACCCCAAAACAGGGATGGTTGCCAAAAAGGGGGGCGGAGTCCCAAAAGGGGGCAGTAACCCAAATTGGGGTGGTGGCCCAAAAAGGGGCAGAGCTTCCAAAAGGGGCGGCATCGGTTACCTCAGTGGACATGGTTGAGGAACAGAGGTGTGTGTTATGCTTATTCCGCATATGGCATAGACTTCCCGTTTGATAACAGCCCACAGGTGTGTACTGTGATGTTACATGGGAAGGAGTCTCTGGACGGTTGGACTCAAAGAGTGAGGTGACTCTGATGGGCACTCCTCTTGTTCTCTGTCTGACCGAGAAAATGGTCAAGGTTCTCTGCATCCATGGGGTCACTATGGACTATACAGTGGTTAGAGTGCTCATGGATATGTCCAAAAGTGTAGAGTGTCAATATGGCGGTATAACACAGAACCTATTGTACCCCTTTGAGAGGGATCGGGACTTCATATTGTTTGAAGATGCATGGGAAGCTGATGAAGTGTGGGGTTGCTCAGAGGAGACCGAATGACCCTAAGGGAGCCACACCACAGCAGGCGGATGTAGTGGTTCCTGGTAGTGTGATGTATAAAAAGTAGATAGCGACACCTAATGTTGATAGTCCCGAGTTCCAGGTGACCAGAAGAAAGTGTGGGTCAGACCAACTCGGGGACTTTGTGGTGACCAAACGTGTGACTGTGGGAAATGGGGTAGTTCCAGGAATAGGGTCCGACACATGTTTAAGTGGGGACTTGCTGTTTCAGGATGACAGGGGGAGTGGGAGTGACTCCTATGCAGACTGTGACTCAAACGCAAGGGAAAGCGAGTGCAGTAAGGTGGAGCAGAGTAAAAATGGCAGATCTTCCTCTCGTCGCAGGGGCCGCGGAAAGGTGGGGCAGGCTACACCCTCTAAGAAGAGAAATGATGAGGAAGAGTCAGGGTCAGGTACAGATCAGGTTACTGTCTTTGATAAGGAGGCCACTTTATCTAGGGCTGGAATTAGAACAGACCTGTAGTAGACCCACATCTGCAATACCCAGAAAGGGTGAAATGGCTCAGTATGATGAAGGCCCCAGAGTACCAAATGCTGAAGAGCTGGAGTTCTCTTAAGTTACCGAGAGTCGAGAGACAGTTGAACCTGCGGATGCAGGAACAAGCGGAACTCTGAAGAGGCAGAGTGTGGGTGGGCAAGAGAGCCCATCTGAAAATTTAATTAAAGAAGTGATGGTGCGATATGTGCTGGCTAAAAGAGAGCAGGACCATGAGATAGAGCTGTTTAAAGAAACAGTGAAAGAGACAGTTGAGCGAGAAAAGGTCCTAAGACAAGTGATTGAGCACAGAGTGGATGAGCTGGAGAAGGAAGTCTCTAAGCTCAGAGGTCACCTGTCAGCGTGTCAGACTATGAAGAAGGCTCTATTGAAAGATACGAAGGTGCTCAGAGAGGCCCAAGAGAAGCATCAGCAGGAGCTTCTCCAGAGAGAGGATGAGTGTCGTGCATGGCAGAGGAGCTAGATAAAGGTCTCCGAGAGCTCAAGATAGAGAAGGAGGCTAATGCCCAGCTCCAGAAATTCACGGATGACCGGGAAATCTAACTGTTGCGCTCTCCCGATCTGATCGCAATGAAGGAGAGTGAGCTGACCAAAGAAGGGGCCTCGACGGAGAAAGAAATCCAGCAGGGGAAGTGCCACACAGATGGCCACACCAGGGAGGTCGACGTCTTGGAAAACTGCACTGACTCTCAGGACAATGAGGTCCAACAGTCTGTCCAAGGAGGTGAGACTTCGGTTTTTAAGTGCGTAATAGAGATACCTGAAGACATGCGAGAAGCATGTGCCAGTGAGGATGTGCATGAGGCATTTAGAAAGGCGGTAGAAGCATGTAGTGTGAACTGGGCGCCAGAGACGAAGCAGTTGGTCATACTGTCAACTAGGGAAGTCACAGTGAAGCGGGTGGCTATCCTGAGGGACATGCACCTACAATGCCTCTGCACGAAGCAGATGATCCTGTTGAGGAATAAGGAAGCCACTCGACGTCTGCAGCAAGCAAGAAGGGCTCAAAGTCGGCTTGGATTGGTGGAAGACATAGTTCAAGTGCCCAGAGGCCTGGTGAGGAAAGTCATTGGAAGACTTGGGAAAGTGATGCAGGAGATGGTGAATAGTTCCGGTGTGATGAGAGTGAGGATTCTGGCTGATGATGAAGCCCAGGTCATGGGTGCAGATGGGATGGTTCCATTCCTCATTGTCAGATCCATGGAGAGCCTTGAGAATATCCAGATGCTCCTGGAGTATCGCGGGTCGTACCTAAAAGAAGTAGAGCAGCTAAGACTTGAGAAGGAGCAGATCAACAGAGAGCTGCAGGAAATGGGAAGATGGCCGCAACCTTCAACTCGCGGTATAGAGAGGCGAAGAGGTTCGTTTAAGACTGGAAGTCCTCAAGCTGGAGTTAATACAGGACATAGGTCGCCTGATGCGAGAGGTAGAAGTAGTGATGCTTCAGTTAGCTCAGGGCTGAGTGACTGTTGTAAATACCTTGGAGGCGACTTCTGAGCTGGGGCTCCCTCCAGTGGTTGCTGAGGGTAATGAACTAATTACTGAATGGCCTTCAGCTGGCTCTGAATGGTATGATATAGTGACCTGAGTTACCAGCAGCCTTGCCGGTAATCAATTGTTCCTCCTGCTCTTGCTTGGAGCACATCTTGCTTTCCTGCTCTCATTCAGATAAGTGGTTTGCTTTTTTTTTTCCTCTGTTGGATTTTTACTGCTGGTTTGCTGCTTGCAGTGGACTGCAGCCTGGTCCCCTTTTGGGGTCTTGCGCTGCAATTGTGCTCATTGTGTGTTTGCATTTTTGCTTTGTTCCTTTGTCACTTTTTATTTGCTTTGTTGCTGTGTGTTACACCAGAGATCTGATTTAGGTGGTAGAGATTGTGTGATCTCAGGTTTTTTGTTAATCAGAAGTGTTGGTATTTTTGTCAGGGTTTTTTTGGGTTGCAGTCAGAATTCTTTCCTATACTTTTCTATCTAGACAGATTGGGCCCCAGCGTTTGCTCATTCTATTTTCTGTCTGTGTCCGTGTTTTCTTCTTGTCTAATCGCCATTACATGTTCGGGGGCTTCCTATTTCTTTGGGGATTCTGCTCCGGGGCAGATAGCATTCATCTTTCTGCCTTTAGGTATAGCTATCTCTCCGGCTGTGACGAGGCGTCTAGGATCACCGTAGGTACGCTCCACGGCTACTTCTAGTGTGGCGGTTAGTTTAGGTTACTGCAATCCAATAGTTTCCAGCCTCTCTGGTGTATTGCTACTTTGGCTATTTTTTGCAGTTTCTCCTCAGCTACCGAAACATAACAGTATTACCGGCCAGACTGAAAATTATATGGTACTCACAGAAGGGAAAAATAGTAAAGAGGAAAAAGTTTGTTACATTTTTTTTTTCCCTCTTTTTCTCTGGGTGCTGAGGAGGAATTTTTTTTTTCTCTCAATGGAGTTTGCACAGTTGTCTGGCCATGTGGAGCAGCTCGCCACTGAGGTTCAGAGTATTGCTACCTATCTTGCTAGGTTGCCAGTTGTGGAACCTAGGATCCCCATGCCAGATTTATTTTAGGGGGATCGGTCAAAATTTCTGAATTTCAAAAATAACTGTAAGTTGTTTTTTGCCTTAAAGCCTAAGTCCTCAGGGAACGCAGCACAGCAGGTTCAAATTGTCATCTCTCTGCTGCGCGGCGACCCTCAGGATTGGGCTTTTTCCCTGACACCTGGGGATCCTGTTTTGAATGATGTTGATGTATTTTTTCAGGCTCTGGGGTTATTGTACGATGAACCTAATGTCACTGATCAAGCTGAAAAGACCTTGTTGGCATTAAATCAGGGTCGTGAAGACGCTGAGCTGTACTGTCAGAAATTTCAAAAATGGGCAGTCCTGACCAAATGGAATGATGATGCTTTGGCAGCCCTTTTTCGGAAGGGTCTGTCAGAAAATGTAAAGGACGTTATGGTGGGATTCCCTGTTCCCTCTGGTCTCAATGATTCTATGTCTTTGGCTATTCAAATTGACAGACGTTTTCGGGAGCGCAGAGGTATGGTGACTTCTGGGGCTCAGCGTCATGAGTTTCATAAGCGCAATGGGTTATGTTTCTACTGTGGTGACGCTTCCCATGCTATTTCCATCTGCCCTAAGCGGGAAAGACGTTTTGCGCACTCAGTTGTCTTGGGTAGTGTTCAGACTAAATTTCTGTTGACTGTTACCCTGATTTGCTCCCTGTCCACATTTTCGGCTCAGGCTTTTGTTGATTCAAGGAGCAGCTATTAACCTGATGAATTTTGACTTTGCCAAACGTTGTGGGTTTCCCATGATACCCCTGCGGAAGTCTATTCCTTTACTGGCCATTGATTCTACCCCTTTGGCGGAGAATAAACCCTAGTTTTCTACTCAGGTGATAATGAGGGTTAAACCAGATCATCAGGAGATTTGCAAATTTCTGGTATTGCATAATCTGCATGACATTATTGTACTGGGTTTCCCTTGGTTACAGACTCATTATTCTGTTTTGGATTGGAAATCTGTGTCTGTGACCAGTTGGGGCTGCCAATGTGTTAATACTGACACTCCTGTTTTTTCTGCCTCTCCCCAGTCTCAGGATGTCCCTGACTTTTTGACTGATTTTTCTGATGTGTTTAGTGAAAGTAAATCTGCATCCTTACCTCCTCAAAGGAGCTATGATTTCACTATTGAGTTAGTGCCTGGTGGTAAATTTCCTAAAGGTCGCCTTTTTAATTTATCTGTATCTGAACACAATGCTATGCGATCTTATATCAAGGAGTCATTGGACAAGGGTCATATCAGACCATCCCCTCACTCTTGGGCGCCGTTTTTTTCTTTGTGGCCAAAAAGGATGGTTCATTGAGGCCGTGTATTGATTATCGCCTCCTGAATAAGATCACTGTTAAATATCAATATCCGTTACCTTTGATTTCTGACCTATTTTCCAGAGTGAAAAGTGCTGGTTGGTTTACCAAGCTTGACCTCAGGGGGCGTATAACCTTATTCGCATTAAGCACGGGGATGAATGGAAGACGGCGTTTAATACCCCAGAGGGGCATTTTGAGTACCTAGTGATGCCTTTTGGGCTTACTAATGCCCCTTCCGTCTTCCAATCCTTCATGAATGATATTTTCAGGGATTTTGTGGATAAATTTCTGATTGTTTATTTGGATGATATCTTGATTTTTTCCAACGACTGGGACTCTCATGTGAAACATGTTCGGACTGTGTTCCAGATTTTGAGAGAGAATGCACTGTATGTGAAGGGATCAAAATGTATTTTTGGCGTACAGAAGGTCTCATTTCTGGGATTAATTTTGTCTCCGTCTGTTATTGAAATGGACCCAGTCAAGGTTCAGGCCATCTGTGATTGGGTTCAACCTACTTCATTGAAGGCTCTTCAGAGATTTTTGGGTTTTGCCAATTTTTATCGCAAATTTATTGGTAATTTCTCCGGTATTGTTAAACCATTGACTGATTTGACCAAAAAGGGTTCCGATGTGGTGAATTGGCCTCCTGAGGCAGTTTCTGCGTTTCAGGAACTTAAACAGAGATTCATTTCTGCTCCTGTTCTACGGCAGCCTGATGTTTCTCTGCCGTTTCAGGTGGAGGTTGATGCCTCTGAGATTGGGGCAAGTGCCGTTTTGTCCCAAAGGGATCCAGAGACCTCTAAGAGTAACCCTTGTGCCTTTTTCTCTCGAAAATTTTCTCCAACTGAACGTAATTATGACGTGGGTAATCGGGAGTTATTGGCCATGAAGTGGGCCTTTGAAGAGTTGAGACATTGGCTGAAAGGAGCCAAACATCAGGTGGTGGTCCTCACGGACCATAAGAACCTAGTTTATTCGAGTCAGCCAAGCGACTTAATCCTAGACAGGCCAGGTGGGCCTTGTTTTTCACACGTTTTAATTTTGTGGTTTCTTTTCTTCCGGGCACTTAGAATGTTAAGGCGGATGCCCTCTCGAGGAGTTTCTTTGCGGATTCTCCTGAGTTATCTGATCCTGCTGTTATTTTGAAAGAGGGTGTTGTTCTTTCCGCCATCTCGCCCAATTTGAGACTGGCTCTGGAAGGGTGTCAGGAGGATAAACCTGAGCGCTGCCCTGTTGGGAAATTGTTTGTCCCAGACCAGTGGAAAAAGAGTGTGATGTCTGAGATTCATTGTTCCGCGTTGGCTGGTCATCCCGAGATTTTTGGTACCAGAGACTTGGTAAGTCGGTCCTTTTGGTGGCCTACTTTGTCTCGTGACGTCAGGGACTTTGTGCAGTCCTGTGGGACTTGCTCTCGTTCCAAGCCTTGCTCTCGTTCTAGTGGTTTGTTAATGCCATTACCTGTACCCATGAGGCCATGGACCCATATTTGTATGGATTTTATTTCCGACCTTCCTGTCTCTCAGAGAATGACCGTTATCTGGGTAATCTGTGATAGGTTTTCCAAGATGATACATCTTGTGCCATTACCTAAGTTGCCTTCCTCCTCCGAATTGGTACCTTTGTTCTTTCAGCACGTGGTTCGGTTACATGGCATTCTTGAGAATATTGTGCCTGACAGAGGAGTCCAGTTTGTTTCCAGATTTTGGAGGACATTTTGTTCTAAACTTGGTGTTCAGTTATATTTCTTCTCTGCATTTCACCTCAGACCAATGGACAAACCGAGAGAACAAACCAGACCTTGGAGACTTATTTGAGATGTTTTGTGTCTGCTGATCAAGATGACTGGGTCTCTTTTTTGCCTTTGGCTGAGTTTGCTCTTAATAATAGGGCTAGCTCTGCCACCTTGATGTCTCCATTTTTCTGCAATTTAAACCCCCCTCGATTTTCTTCAGGACAGGCGGAGGCTTCAGTGTTGTGAGTGGGCTTGGGATGAGTTCTGAGCAGAGGCTCCCTCTGGTGGTTACAAGCGGTGCTGGTCTGTCCAGTGAAGATTGTGAGGATTGGGAATCAGGTGTTACTGACTGGTCTTATATAAGGGAGTCACCTTCCCATCAGGGTGTCCGGTGATACTGTTATGTTTCGGTAGCTGAGGAGTGCAGGCAAAAAAGGCAATACACCAGAGCAGTTGGAATCTATGAGATTGCAGTACTAAACCACAACAACTAGAGGCAGCCGTGGAGCGTTCCTACGTTGGTCCTAGACGCCTTGTCACAGCCTGAGAAACTAACTACACCTAAAGATAGAAATAGGAAAGCTATCTGCCCCGGAGCAGAACCCCAAAGACAATAGAAAGCCCCCAAACATGTAATGGCGGTTAGACAAGAAGAAATACTGACACAGACAGAAAATAGTATGAGCAAACGTTGGGGCCCAAACTAACTAAATAGAAAAGGATAGGAAGGGTACTTACTGCAATCCCAGAAAACCCTGAAAAGTACCAACTTTACTAATTTCAAAAACACCTGAGATCACACGACCTTAAACTGGGTGTACAATTGTCTTTCTCCTCGGCATTTCATCCTCAGACCAATGGTCAAACTGAGAGAACAAACCAGACATTGGAGACTTATCTAAGATGCTTTGTGTCTGCTGATCAGGATGACTGGGTCTCTTTTTTGCCTTTGGCTGAGTTTGCTCTTAATAATAGGGCTAGCTCTGCCACTTTGATGTCTCCGTTTTTCTGTAATTCTGGGTTTCACCCTCGATTTTCTTCAGGACAGACGGAGGCTTCTGTCTGTCCAGGTGTTGACTCTGTTGTGGAGCGTATGCAACAGATTTGGGACCAGGTAGTGGAGAGGTTGTCCCTCTCTCAGGAGAGGGCCCAGCGGTTTGCTAACCGGCATAGGACTGATGGTCCTCGGTTTAAAGTGGGGGACTTGGTCTGGTTGTCCTCAAAAAATATTCCTATGAGAGTAGCATCTCCTAAATTTAAGCCTAGGTTCATTGGACCTTATAAGATCATAGAGATTCTTAATCCTGTTTCTTTTCGTTTGCTTCTTCCAGGGACATTTAAGATCCATAACGTGTTCCACAAGTCCTTGTTGAAGAGGTTTGTTGAGCCAGTGGTTCCTGCTGCTGTGCCTCCTGACCCTGTTTTGGTTGAGGGCAATCTGGAGTATGTGGTTGAGAAAATATTAGATTCTCGTTTTTCTAGACGGAAACTTCAGTATTTGGTTAAGTGGAGAGGTTATGGTCAGGAAGACAATTCTTGGGTGTTTGCTTCGGACATCCATGCTAGGAGACTCATCCGTGCGTACCATAGAACTCATCCTGACCGACCTGGTTGCTCAAATGAGGGTTCGGTGACCCCTCCTCAAGGGGGGGGTACTGTTGTGAGTGGGCTTGGGATGAGTTCTGAGCAGAGGCTCCCTCTGGTGGTTACAAGCGGTGCTGGTCTGTCCAGTGAAGATTGTGAGGATTGGGAATCAGGTGTTACTGACTGGTCTTATATAAGGGAGTCACCTTCCCATCAGGGTGTCCGGTGATACTGTTATGTTTCGGTAGCTGAGGAGTGCAGGCAAAAAAGGCAATACACCAGAGCAGTTGGAATCTATGAGATTGCAGTACCCTGACTAACCACAACAACTAGAGGCAGCCGTGGAGCGTTCCTACGTTGGTCCTAGACGCCTCGTCACAGCCTGAGAAACTAACTACACCTAAAGATAGAAATAGGAAAGCTATCTGCCCCGGAGCAGAACCCCAAAGACAATAGAAAGCCCCCAAACATGTAATGGCGGTTAGACAAGAAATACTGACACAGACAGAAAATAGTATGAGCAAAGTTGGGGCCCAAACTAACTAAATAGAAAAGGATAGGAAGGGTACTTACTGCAATCCCAGAAAACCCTGAAAAGCACCAACTCTACTAATTACTGTTATGTTTCGGTAGCTGAGGAGTGCAGGCAAAAAAGGCAATACACCAGAGCAGTTGGAATCTATGAGATTGCAGTACCCTGACTAACCACAACTAGAGGCAGCCGTGGAGCGTTCCTACGTTGGTCCTAGACGCCTCGTCACAGCCTGAGAAACTAATACACCTAAAGATAGATATAGGAAAGCTATCTGCCCCGGAGCAGAACCCCAAAGATAATAGAAAGCCCCCAAACATGTAATGGCGGTTAGACAAGAAGAAATACTGACACAGACAGAAAATAGTATGAGCAAACGTTGGGGCCCAAACTAACTAAATAGAAAAGGATAGGAAGGGTACTTACTGCAATCCCAGAAAACCCTGAAAAGCACCAACTCTACTAATTTCAAAAACACCTGAGATCACACGACCTCTACCACCTAAATTAGTTCTCTGGTGTAACAAAATCAAAACAGCAGCCACTGAAAAAACTGGAAAAAGCAAAGGTACAAACATCAGTGGCTGAACTAAACTGGGTCCCCTCCGGGGGCTTTTGCCCTCTCAGTTTAGTTCAGCCACTGATGTTTGTACCTTTGCTTTTTCCAGTTTTTTCAGTGGCTGCTGTTTTGATTTTGTTACACCAGAGAACTAATTTAGGTGGTAGAGGTCGTGTGATCTCAGGTGTTTTTGAAATTAGTAGAGTTGGTGCTTTTCAGGGTTTTCTGGGATTGCAGTAAGTACCCTTCCTATCCTTTTCTATTTAGTTAGTTTGGGCCCCAACGTTTGCTCATACTATTTTCTGTCTGTGTCAGTATTTCTTCTTGTCTAACCGCCATTACATGTTTGGGGGCTTTCTATTGTCTTTGGGGTTCTGCTCCGGGGCAGATAGCTTTCCTATTTCTATCTTTAGGTGTAGTTAGTTTCTCAGGCTGTGACGAGGCGTCTAGGACCAACGTAGGAACGCTCCACGGCTGCCTCTAGTTGTTGTGGTTAGTCAGGGTACTGCAATCTCATAGATTCCAACTGCTCTGGTGTATTGCCTTTTTTGCCTGCACTCCTCAGCTACCGAAACATAACACTTCAGTCTGTCCGGGGGTTGACTCTATTGTGCAGCGTATGCAGCAGATTTGGGACCAGGTAGTGGAGAGGTTGTCTCTCTCTCCGGAGAAGGCCCAGCGGTTTGCCAACCGGCATAGGACTGATGGTCCTCGTTTTAAAGTAGGGGACTTGGTTTGGTTGTCCTCAAGAAATATCCCTATGAAGGTTGCATCTCCAAAATTTAAGCCAAGTTTCATTGGACCTTATAAGATCATGGAAATTATTAATCCTGTTTCCTTCCGTTTGCTTCTTCCAGGGACATTTAAGATCCATAACGTGTTCCACAAGTCCTTATTGAAGAGGTTTATCGAGCCAGTGGTTCCTATGGCTGCGCCTCCTGATCCTGTTTTGGTTGAGGGCAATTTGGAGTATGTGGTTGAGAAAATATTGGATTCTCGTTTTGCTAGACGGAAACTCCAGTATTTGGTTAAGTGGAGAGGTTATGGTCAGGAGGACAATTCTTGGGTGTTTGCTTCGGACATCCATGCTGGGAGACTTATCCTTGCCTCTCATCGAGCTCATCCTGATCGGCCTGGTTGCGCAGGTGAGGGTTCGGTGACCCCTCCTCAAGGGGGGGGGGTACTGTTGTGAATACCTTGGAGGCGACTTCTGAGCTGGGGCTCCCTCCAGTGGTTGCTGAGGGTAATGAACTAATTACTGAATGGCCTTCAGCTGGCTCTGAATGGTATGATATAAGTGACCTGAGTTACCAGCAGCCTTGCCGGTAATCAATTGTTCCTCCTGCTCTTGCTTGGAGCACATCTTGCTTTCCTGCTCTCATTCAGATAAGTGTTTTGCTTTTTTTTTCCTCTGTTGGATTTTCACTGCTGGTTTGCTGCTTACAGTGGACTGCAGCCCGGAACCCTTTTGGGGTCTTGCGCTGCAATTGTGCTCATTTTGTGTTTGCATTTTTGCTTTGTTCCTTTGTCACTTTTTATTTGTTGTGTTGCTGTGTGTTACACCAGAGATCTGATTTAGGTGGTAGAGATTGTGTGATCTTAGGTTTTTTTTGTTAATCAGAAGTGTTGGTATTTTTGTCAGGGTTTTTTTGGGTTGCAGTCAGAATTCTTTCCTATACTTTTCTATCTAGACAGATTGGGCCCCAGCGTTTGCTCATTCTATTTTCTGTCTGTGTCCGTGCTTTCTTCTTGTCTAACCGCCATTACATGTTCGGGGGCTTTCTATTTCTTTGGGGACTCTGCTCCAGGGCAGATAGCATTCATCTCTCTGCCTTTAGGTGTAGCTATCTTTCCGGCTGTGACGAGGCTTCTAGGATCACCGTAGGTACGCTCCATGGCTACTTCTAGTGTGGCGGTTAGTTTAGGTTACTGCAATCCAATAGTTTCCAGCCTCTCTGGTGTATTGCTACTTTGGCTATTTTTTGCAGTTTCTCCTCAGCTACCGAAACATAACAAGTGACCTAAGCAGGAGACCCTGTAGTGGACGAAATGAAAAGGAGTCAGACCAGACAGGACGTATGGGTGCAAGGGAATTGCGACACCGTACTGACCGCTGGGGATGCGGGTGGTCTGACAAGTGGGCATCCCTAGCGAAGGACATGACAGAGTCGGATGACGGATGCCTTAAAAGGGTTCAGTAGCAGGGCCCAACTTTGACAGACCGTTTTACTGTCGGAGACGACTGAGAAGAGTTTCTAGTCGGTTAATGGAAGGTGCCAAGCCCCACGGCTTTAGGCAGGGGGGAGGTATGTAGCAATACTAATGGTCGCATAGTTAATGGGAGGTATGTCTCACAGGGATGGCTGCCCATATACCTCAGCCCTGGGTAGGGGCATCACCGTACCTCTATGTGTTTTAGGACCTGTGGTGATGTCACTACCACATGACTAGTCATGTGATCTGTGTTAGCTGTGGTTATAGCTATATAAGTTAGACTACTGCTTAACACATGGGCTCTATGTGGGGAGGTGGAAGCCTCCTGTGTGGGTTGAGGCTCCAGGACCGAGCCTGAAGTACTGGACATTTGTACTCTGTTATGCTTTGATGGTTTATGAAGCAATAAACCCCCACAAACTTTTAAAGGAACGTGCCTCCTGATTGCATCCATCGCACCTGAGCGAGTCAAACCCCTACAGCATGTATATTTGTTTAATAAGAATTTTGTTTCCTAGATATAAGGCTGTCCTGTATTATATTATATACATATGTACAGGGTTGACCATTTATATGGATACACCTAAATAAAATGGGAATGGTTGTTGATATCAACTTTTTGTTTGTGGCACATTAGTATATGGGAGGGGGAAACATTTTCAAGATGGGTGGTGACCATGGCTGCCATTTTGTGTCCAACTTTATTTTTTCCAATGGGAAGAGGGTCATGTGACACTTCAAATTTATTGAGAATTTCACAAGAAAAACAATGGTGTGCTTAGTTTTAATGTAACTTTATTCTTTCCTGAGTTATTTACAAGTTTATGACCACTTTTAAAATGTGTTCAAAGTGCTGCCCATTGTGTTGGATTGTCAATGCAACCCTCTTCTCCCACTCTTGACACACTGATAGCAACACCGCAGAAGAAATGCTAGCACAGGCATCCAGTATCCATTGTTTCAGATGCTGCACATCTCGTATCTGAAGGCAATTGTCTATGCTGTGAAGATACGAGATGTGCAGCATCTGAAACAACGGATACTGGAAGCCTGTGCTAACACGCATGCGTCGACCTAATAGCAGCTGTTAGGAGTCCCATATAAAGATGACAGAAGCACATAGTGAGTTATAGTCCCCTGAGGAAGCCAATTCGAAACACGTGTTGGCGACAAACTGCTCTATGTGGGCACTTTGGGAAAGATTTAGTGGAGCTACATTACTTTTGACACTTATAGTATGTTCTTTTAAAGAGGTATACAAACCTTTACTTATGATAGGCCACTTTGATTTTGAAATATAATTTGCCTCAATGATATGATTACAAATAAATGGAGTGATGGGCATTTAGTGGTCTATCTAGATGGAGACATGTAACATTGGGTAATTAAGCACTGACACTTCATATAGCGTTGCTATCCAATAATCTTCCTACCCACAAGTAGACAGTGATTTTTAAACCTGCGTCCAACTATCTTTGTCAGTATTATGTATTAACTTTGTTATATTTCTTGGACTGTATTGCTCCATGTTTTTGTGGATAAAGGTAGAAATGATAGGCAATTAGCAAGACACCCCCTATAAAGGAGTGGTTTAGCAGGTGGGGACCACAGACCATTTCTCTGTTCTCATTCTTTTTGTCTGTTCTTTTGCTCCCTTTGCATTTGTCATTCACCACTAGAGGTACAGTACCATGAGGTGGTGTCTACAACCCACAGAAGTGGCACAGGTAGTGCAGCTCATCCAGGATGGCACATCAATGTGAGCTGTGGCAAGAAGGGTAAATGTGTCTGTCAGCAAAGTGTCCAGAGCGTGGAGCAGATACCAGGAGACAGGCCAGTACACCAGGAGACGTGGAGGGGTCTGTAGGAGGGCAACAACCCAGCAGCAGGACCACTACATTCTCCTTTGTCCAAGGAGGAATAGAAGCAGTGCCAGAGCACTGCAAAATGACCTCCATCAGGCCACTAACATCCATGTCTCTGCTCAAACTGTCAGAAACAAACTCCATGAGGGTGGTATGAGGGCCCGATGTCCACAATTAGGTGTGGTGCTTACAGCCCAAAACCGTACAGGGTGATTGGCATTTGCCAGAGAAAACCAAGATTGGCAGATTTGACATTGACGCTCTATGCTCCTCACGGATGAGAGTGGGTTCACACTGAGCTCATGTAACAGACGTGAGATAGTCTGGAGACCCTGTGGAAACGTTTTGCTGCCTGCAACATCCTCCAGCATGACCAGTTTGGCAGTGGGTCAGTAATGGTGTTGGGAGGCATTTCTTTGGAGGGCCACACAGCCACAGAGGTACCCTGGCTGCAATTAGGTACCAGGATGAGATCCTCAGACCCATTGTCAGACCATATGCAGGTTCCTTGGTTTCCTTCTGATGCATTACAATGGTATGTCTCATGTGGCTGAAGGGTGTCAGCAGCTCCTGCATGATGAAGGTATTGATGTTATGGACTGACCTGACTGTTCCACAGACTTGAATCCAATCGAGCACATCTGGGATATCATGTCTCGTTCCATACACCTATGTTGCACCACAGACTGTCCAGGAGTTGACTGATGCATTAATTGAGGTCTGGGAGGCGATCCCTCAGGAAAACATCTGCCGCCTCATCAGGAGCAGGCCCAGGCGTTGTAGGAAGGTCATATAGGCACATGGTGGCCACACACACTGAGCATTATTTCCTTGTATTGAGGCAGTTCCATTGAAGTTGGATCAGTCTGTAATTTGATTTTCCACTTTGACTTTGAGTATCATTCCAAATCCAGACCTCCATGGGATAGTAATTTGGATTTACATTGATCATTTTTATGGTTTATTGTTCTCAATGCATTCCTCTATGTAATAATAACAACAATTTTAATTCTATAGCCCCAACATATTCTGCAGCACTTTACATTTTGGAGGGGACTTGTACAGACAATAAAAGACATTACAGAATAACACTAATCACATAAATCAACAGAACCACTAGGAGTAAGGCTGGTTTCACACTTGCGGATGGAGGTGCTGCGGAGGGCTGCGTACTTCCTCCGTGAAGCTCCGCCCACCACCGCACCTCCTCCGATCAGCTCTGCCTATGTCTGCATGCGTTCTGCTTAACATGGGTACGCAGGGCTATGCGGATGCATGCGGATGTCGTCTTGACGGTGCGGCGACCACAACAAAATGCAACATGTTGCGTTCGGCGCAGGTTGCCGCACCGTCAAAACGTTGCATGCGCAGGCATCGTCATGGCCCTGCGTACCCATGTTAAACATAGGTACTTAGGAAGCATGCAGAACACATGCAGACATAGACGGAGCTGACCGGAGGAGGTGCGTTGGACGGAGCTTCACGGAGGAAGTACGCAGCCCTCCATCCGAAAGTGTGAAACCAGGCTAAGTGCTCTGCTCGCAAGCTTACAATCTATGAGGAAATAGAGGTACACGAAAGGTGGATGGTAACAATTGCTTTCATTGTTCTGACCAGCCATAATGTAATAAATAGGGTATTCACGTAATGCTGCCTGAGCCGGTCACCAACCAGTATGTGTAAGGCTAAGTGCACACGATCAGGAATAATTGCGTTTTTTTCGCGGTTTTTCCGCGGTTTTCCGCGGTAAAAACGCGATAAAAACGCAAGCATTAAGCATCCTATACATGTTAATTGATTCCGCATGTTTTGGCCACATGTTGCGTTTTTTTCCGCGAAAAAAACGCTTTGCGGAAAAAATAGCAACATGTTCATTAATTTTGCGGAATGTAAGCGGTTCATGTGCGGTGGTACCCAGGGTCTGGAGGAGAGGAGACTCTCCTCCAGGCCCTGGGTACCATATCCCTGGTAAAACAATAATTAAAATAAAAAATAATGATATTCTCACCTTCCGGCGGCCCCCGCAGCCTTCCCGCGGCCCCCGCAGCCTTCCCGCCTTCAGCGACGCTCCCGGCAACTTCCGGTCCCAAGAGTCCTTTGCAAGAATCACCCAGATGGCATAGCGGTCTCGCGAGATGCTACGTCATCGGTGTGATTTGCCGCAAAGCATCCTTGGGACCGGAGTTGCCGGGAGCGTCGCTGAAGGCGGGAAGGCTGCGGGGGCCGCCGGAAGGTGAGAATATCATTATTTATTATTTTTACATTAGATCTTTTTACTATTGATGCGACATAGGCGGCATCAATAGTAAAAAGTTGGTCACACTTGTCAAACACTATGTTTGACTCGTGTGACCAACCTGTCAATCAGTTTTCCAAGCGATGCTACAGATCGCTAGGAAAACGCTAGCATTCTGCAAGCTAATTACGCTTGCAAAACGCTATTATTCTGGCGGGAATCAGCACACAAAAAACGTGCGTATTTCCTGCGGGAGAAGTGCGGGATTGCCGCGGAAATTTCCGCGGCAATTCCGCAACGTGTGAACTTAGCCTAAAAGTACAGACACAGAGGGATACTAGATGCATAAAGCGTGTGAGAACAGATGATATGAGGGTTTTCGTTTTGAAAAAATTTTTGTGGTGGGGTGATAGGCCAGTCTGAAGAAATGCATTTTTAGGGCACTCTTAAAACTGTGGGTATTTGGGATTGATTGGATTGTCATGGATAGTACATTCCAAAGAATTGGTGCAGCACGTGAGAAGTCTTGGAGTCGGGAGTGGGAGGTTCTGATTACTGAGGATGTTAGTCTTAGGTCATTAGTAGAATGGAAGGCACGAGTAGGGTGGTAGACTGAGAACGGAGGAGATGTAGGTGGTGCTGAACTGTGGAGCGCTTTGTGGGTGAGAGGGATAAGTTTATATTGAACTCTGTGATGTAATGAATAAAGATTTGCAACTGGAATATTTCATTCAGTGATATTTAAGATGAGGTATTTTAGTGTTCTCTTTATGTTTTTGAGCTGTGTAGAACTCCCATGTGTGAATAACATCTACATTTTTTTTAAAATAAATTTACATATTTACTGAACATTGTCCCCCGAGCCCACATAAAGCTGGAGGCGGCTCTGACTGTGAGATGTTTTTTGTGGGACACCTCAGTATTGAATATGGTAATTAAGAGTCCTATCAAAATCTATGCCGGCAATCGTGTCGTGAGCCACAACGACTTTCACGTAACCATTGCGGTTCATTTTATCCCCTTTATTATATATATTACACGTGTAAATACACATAATACATGGGCACCAGTGCTATCGGCACACTGACCACACGTGTACTGTATATATACATAATACATGGGCACCAGTGCTATTTGCACACTGACCACACGTGTATATACACATAATACATGGGCACCGATGCTATCTGCACACTGACCACACGTGTATATACACATAATACATGGGCACCGGTGCTATCTGCACACTGACCACACGTGTATATACACAATACATGGGCACCGGTGCTATCTGCACACTGACCACACGTGTATATACACATAATACATGGGCACCGGTGCTATCTGCACACTGACCGCACGTGTATATACACATAATACATGGGCACCGGTGCTATCTGCACACTGACCCCACGTGTATATACACATAATACATGGACACCGGTGCTATCTGCACACTGACCACGCGTGTATATACACACAATACATGGGCACCGGTGCTATCTGCACACTGACCACACGTGTATACACATAATACATGGGCACAGGTGCTACCTGCACACTGACCACACGTGTATATACACATAATAAAAGGGCACCGGTGCTATCTGCACACTGACCACACATGTATATACACATAATACATGGGCACCGGTGCTATCTGCACACTGACCACACGTGTATATACACATAATACATGGGCACCAGTGCTATATGCACACTGACCACACGTGTATACACATAATACATGGGCACCGGTGCTATCTGCACACTGACCACACATGTATATACACATAATACATGGGCACCGGTGCTATCTGCACACTGACCACACGTGTATATACACATAATACATGGGCACCAGTGCTATCTGCACACTGACCACACGTGTTACACAATACATGGGCACCGTGCTATGCACATACCACCGTGTATACTATATGGGCACCGGTGCTATCTGCACACTGACCACACGTGTTATACACATAATACATGGGCACCGGGGCTATCTGCACACTGAACCACACGTGTATATACACATAATACATGGGCACCAGTGCTATCTGCACATGACCATGTACACATAAACATGCACGTGTACTCACATTGACACACGTTATACACTAATACATGGGCACCGGTGCTATCTGCACACTGACCACACCTGTACAGTCAGGGCCAGAAATATTTGGACAGTGACACAATTTTCGCGAGTTGGGCTCTGCATGCCACCACATTGGATTTGAAATGAAACCTCTACAACAGAATTCAAGTGCAGATTGTAACGTTTAATTTGAAGGGTTGAACAAAAATATGTGTTAGAAAATGTAGGAATTGTACACATTTCTTTACAAACACTCCACATTTTAGGAGGTCAAAAGTAATTGGACAAATAAACATAACCCAAACAAAATATTTTTATTTTCAATATTTTGTGGCGAATCCTTTGGAGGCAATCACTGCCTTAAGTCTGGAACCCATGGACATCACCAAACGCTGGGTTTCCTCCTTCTTAATGCTTTGCCAGGCCTTTACAGCCGCAGCCTTCAGGTCTTGCTTGTTTGTGGGTCTTTCCCTCTTAAGTCTGGATTTGAGCAAGTGAAATGCATGCTCAATTGGGTTAAGATCTGGTGACTGACTTGGCCATTGAAGAATGTTCCACTTTTTTGCACTCATGAACTCCTGTGTAGCTTTGGCTGTATGCTTGGGGTCATTATCCATCTGTACTATGAA
>JARQOD010000006.1:87484975-87648617 GCA_033576555.1 Oophaga sylvatica
AGGGCACCGTGCAATCTGCACATGACCAAAACTGTAAACACAAAACAGGGGACCGGTGCATCTACACGACCAAAAAGGTATTACACTAAACATCACCGGGCACGCACACGCCCCACACTGATACACAAATACATCACCGGTGCTTATCTGAACCGACCACACGTTAAAAACACAAAAACAGGGCACCAGTCTATCGCACACTGACCACCCCTTAATACACAAATACAGGGGCACCGGGCTATCTGCCACTGACCACACGTGTATAACCATAACGGGGGCACCGGTGCATCTCACACTCACTGACCACACGGAAACCTAAACGGGCCCCGGGTGCTATCTGCACACTGACCAAGTGTAAATACACAAAACATGGGCACCGGTGCTACTGCACACTGCCCACAAACGGTATATCACAAATACAGGGGCACCTGCACTGCACACTGCCACACGTGTATATACCATAATACTGGGCACCGGGTTATCCTCACACGACCACCTGTAATACACAAAACGGGGACCGGGTGCTATCGCACATGACCCACCGTGAAAAATACACATAAACTGGGCCCGTGCTATCGCACACTGACCACACGTTATATACATTAAACAGGGGCACTGGGCTATTTTCACCGACCACGGGGGAAACACGATAATACATGGGCACCGTGCATCGCACACTGACCACAGGGTTATAACCAAAATACAGGGCCCCGGTGCTACTGCACACTGCCCACACTTACATACACATAAACATGGGCACCGGTGCTATCTGCACACTGACACACGTGTATATACACATAATACATGGGCACCGGTGCTATCTGCACACTGACCACACGTGTATATACACATAATACATGGGCACCGGTGCTATCTGCACACTGACCACACTGTATATACACATAATACATGGGCACCGGTGCTATCTGCACACTGACCACACGTGTATATACACATAATACATGGGCACCGGTGCTATCTGCACACTGACCACACTGTATATACACATAATACATGGGCACCGTGCTATCTGCACACTGACCAAAACGTGTATATACACATAATACATGGGCACCGGGTGCTATCTGCACACTGACCACACTGTATATACACATAATACATGGCACCGTTGCTATCTGCACACTTGACCACACTGTATATACACTAATACATGGGCACCGGTGCTATCTCACCGACCACACTGTATACAATACATGGCACGGTGCTTCTGCAATGACCACACTTATATCATAATACATGGCACCGTCTATCTCACACACCACACTGATATACCAAATACAGGGCACCGGTGCTATCTGCACACTGACCACACTGATATACACATAATACATGGCACCGTGCATCTGCACACGACCACACGTGTATAAACATAATACATGGCACCGTGCACTGCACACTGACACACTGTAATACCATAATACATGGGCACCGGTGCTATCTGCACACGACCACTGTATATACACAATACATGGGCACCGTGCTATCTCACACTGACCATGTATACACATAATACATGGCACCGTGCTACTGCACACTGACCACATTATATACACATAATACAGGCACCGTGCTATCTGCACACTGACCACACGTATATACACATAAACATGGGCACCGTGCTATCTGCACACTGACCACACGTGTATAACACATAATACATGGGCACCGGTGCTATCTGCACACTGACCACAACGTGTATATACACATAATACATGGGCACCGGTGCTATCTGCACACTGACCACACTGTATATACACAATAATACATGGCACCGGTGCTATCTGCACACTGACCACACGTGTAATACACATAATCATGGCACCGTGCATCTGCACACTGACCAAACGTGTATAACACATAATACATGGCACCGTGCAATCTGCACACTGACCAAACATGTAGTACACATAATACATGGCACCGTCTCTATCTGCACACTATCTGGACCCACACTACCATGTAATACACATAATACATGGGCACCGGTGCTATCTGCACACTGACCACACTGATGTATATACACATAATAACATGCATGCACCGTGCACTGCACATGACACAAACATGGCACGTCATAATCTACATGGCCACACGTGTAATCATTGACACTGACACCGTGTATAACACTACATGGCACCGTCTATGCAACTACACTGTAATACACATAATACATGGGCACCTGCTATCTGCAACTGACCACACTGTATATACACAAATACATGGCACCGGTGCTATCGCACACGACCCACGTGTATTACACATAATACATGGGCACCGGGCTATCTGCAACACTGACCACACGTGTAATAAACAATATACATGGGACCGGTGCTATCTACCACGACCACACGTGTATACACTAATACATGGGCACCGGTGCTATCTGCACACTGACCACACTGTATATACACAAAATACATGGGCACCGGTGCTATCTGCACACTGACCACACTGTATATACACATAAATGCAGGGGCACCGTGTTACTGCACACTGACACTGACCACACGTGTATACACACATAATACATGGGCACCGGTGCTATCTGCACACTGACCACACGTGTATATACACATAATACATGGGCACCGGTGCTATCTGCACACTGACCACACGTGTATACACACATAATACATGGGCACCGGTGCTATCTGCACACTGACCACACGTGTATACACACATAATACATGGGCACCGGTGCTATCTGCACACTGACCACACGTGTATATACATAATACATGGGCACCGGTGCTATCTGCACACTGACCACACGTGTATACACACATAATACATGGGCACCGGTGCTATCTGCACACTGACCACACGTGTATATACATAATACATGGGCACCGGTGCTATCTGCACACTGACCACACGTGTATACACACATAATACATGGGCACCGGTGCTATCTGCACACTGACCACACCTGTATATACATAATACATGGGCACCGGTGCTATCTGCACACTGACCACACCTGTATATACATAATACATGGGCACCGGTGCTATCTGCACACTGACCACACGTGTATACACACATAATACATGGGCACCGGTGCTATCTGCACACTGACAACGCTACATCTCACCCTTAGTCATTGCCTCAACTAATAGATTCTTGTTACAGGGAGGCGCCAAAACTACAACCCCATGATGCAGTGCGGCTGCGGTCGCGGAGCAGTGACATATGTTGGCCTGCAGGTGGTTACTCTGGAAAAGAAGAACGGGACACGGGGTTATATAACAAGGACGAAGCCTGCAGCAAGAAGCCATGGCCGGGCCCCTCAGAGTGTGCATCGTGGGCTCCGGGAACTGGTGAGTGCAGCGCGGCTCCCTCATACAGGAGCTGCCTCCACGCGTGTCCTGTGCAGTATCAGTAATGCAACGTGGGGCTGCGTGTACAGCTATGTCTGTGACAGCTTCTCAGAAAGCCATAGTGTCCTGGGCACTTTCCTCATGTGACAGCTAGAAAACTGCAATGTGCCTGTGTTCACACAGGGCTTGTGGTGACTGTGTCTGGCTGCAGTGCAGGCGGTGAGTGCTCGGGTTCCCAGTCACTGCCATTAGTACCGGCATGTGTTGTGTAGTCCCAGCCTGAAGACCACTCCCTGTCCCCTGTACTTGTCCTTTATATATGTGCACGGTGTCCTAAGCAGGGGCCACACACAGATGGGGGTCACTGTCCATGTTGTGTAACTTCATGTGCTGCCTGACTGGGAAATTTGCCTTTAGGCCACGTTCACACTTCCAGTACTTGTAAGCCAAAATACAGAAGTTGTGATGTGTTTCTATTATGCTTTTCCTCTGATTGTTCCACTCCTGGTTTTGGCTTAGACATACTGAGGTACCATACTGAAGGTGTGCACGCGGCCTTACACCTTAGGGTGCTGTCATCAGAATATCCACTGTATTAATCAGTTTTTTTGTAAAGCCTCATTCAGACATCAGAGAATAACAGATCCGGTACGGACCGGCCACGTGTTTGCCAATCCAAAATCTCCATCCTCATATCTGCCAATGTAGCTGTGAAGGTCGGGGGCTGCATGTGGTCCGTGCAGCACAGTCTGTGCACGCTCTGTGTTTCTTGGCTGTATGAATGAGGCTTTACATGTTGTTAAATATTTTGCGCTTTTAACAAAAATAGCAATTTTCATTCTGGGACTTTTCTAAACAACTAAATTAGTGACATTTTAAAGCAACAGTTGTCCCAGACCTTTCCTTCAGGCTTTTCAGTGTATTTCCACTGTCCGCTTCTGGCTCATTATACTCCATACACTGCTCTGAGGAGAGGTGAAAAGGCTGCATGCAGCAAAGCATTGTTACTCGGAGGAGAGGTGAAAAGGCTGCACGCAGCGGAGCATTGTTACTCGGAGGAGAGGTGAAAAGGCTGCATGCAGCAAAGCATTGTTACTCGGAGAGAGATGAAAAGGCTGCACGCAGCGGAGCATTGTTACTCGGAGGAGAGGCAAAAAGGTTGCACGCAGTGGAGCATTGTTACTCGGAGGAGAGGCAAAAAGGCTGCATGCAGCGGAGCATTGTTACTCGGAAGAGAGGTGAAAAGGCTGCATGCAGCGGAGTATTGTTACTCGGAGGAGAGGTGAAAAGGCTGCACGCAGCGGAGCATTGCTACTCTGAGGAGAGGTGAAAAGGCTGCATGCAGCGGAGCATTGTTACTCGGAGGAGAGGTGAAAAGGCTGCACGCAGCGGAGCATTGTTACTCGGGGAGAGGTGAAAAGGCTGCATGCAGCAAAGCATTGTTACTCGGAGGAGAGGTGAAAAGGCTGCACGCAGCGGAGCATTGTTAATTAGAGGATAGGTGAGAAGGCTGCACGCAGCGGAGCATTGTTACTCGGAGGAGATGGTGAAAAGGCTGCATGCAGCAAAGCATTGTTACTCGGAGGAGAGATGAAAAGGCTGCATGCAGCGGAGCATTGTTACTCGGAGGAGAGGTGAAAAGGCTGCACGCAGCGCAGCATTGTTACTCGGAGAAGTGAAAAAGCTGCATGCAGTGGAGCATTGTTACTCGGAGGAGAGGTGAAAAGGCTGCATGCAGCGGAGCATTGTTACTCGGAGGAGAGGTGAAAAGGCTGCACGCAGCGGAGCATTGTTACTCGGAGGAGAGGTGAAAAGGCTGCATGCAGCGGAGCATTGTTACTCGGAGGAGAGGTGAAAAGGCTGCACGCAGCGGAGCATTGTTAATTAGAGGATAGGTGAGAAGGCTGCACGCAGCGGAGCATTGTTACTCGGAGGAGAGGTGAGAAGGCTGCACGCAGCGGAGCATTGTTACTCGAGGAGTGATGAAAAGGCTGCACGCAGCGGAGCATTGTTACTCGGAGGAGAGGTGAAAAGGCTGCACGCAGCGGAGCATTGTTACTCGGAGGAGAGGCGAAAAGGTTGCACGCAGTGGAGCATTGTTACTCGGAGGAGAGGCAAAAAGGCTGCATGCAGCGGAGCATTGTTACTCGGAGGAGAGATGAAAAGGCTGCATGCAGCGGAGCATTGTTACTCGGAAGAGAGGTGAAAAGGCTGCATGCAGCGGAGTATTGTTACTCGGAGGAGAGGTGAAAAGGCTGCACGCAGCGGAGCATTGTTACTCGGAGGAGAGGTGAAAAGGCTGCACGCAGCGGAGCATTGATACTCGGAGGAGAGGTGAAAAGGCTGCATGCAGCAGAGCATTGTTACTCTGAGGAGAGATAAAAGGCTGCACGCAGCGGAGCATTGTTACTCGGAGGAGAGGTGAAAAGGCTGCATGCAGCGGGGCATTGCTACTCTGAGGAGAGATGAAAAGGCTGCACGCAGCGGAGCATTGCTACTCTGAGGAGAGATGAAAAGGCTGCATGCAGCGGAGCATTGTTACTCGAGGAGAGGTGAAAAGGCTGCATGCAGCGGAGCATTGTTACGCGGAGGAGAGGTGAAAAGGCTGCATGCAGCAGAGCATTGTTACTCGGAGGAGAGGTGAAAAGGCTGCACGCAGCGGAGCATTGTTACTCGGAGGAGAGTGAGAAGGCTGCACGCAGCGGAGCATTGTTGAGGAGAGGTGAAAAGGCTGCACGCAGTGGAGCATTGTTGAGGAGAGGTGAAAAGGCTGCACGCAGCGCAGCATTGTTACTCGGAGAAGTGAAAAAGCTGCATGCAGGGAGCATTGTTACTCGGAGGAGAGGTGAAAAGGCTGCATGCAGCGGAGCATTGTTTACTCGGAGGAGAGGTGAAAAGGCTGCACGCAGCGGAGCATTGTTACATCGAGGAGAGGTGAAAAGGCTGCATGCAGCGGAGCATTGTTACTCGGAGGAGAGGTGAAAAGGCTTGCACGCAGCGGAGCATTGTTAATTAGAGGTAGGTGAAAGGCTGCACGCAGCGGAGCATTGTTACTCGGAGGAGAGGTGAAAAGGCTGCACGCACCGGAGCATTGTTACTCGGTGGAGAGATGAAAAGGCTGCATGCAGCGGAGTATTGTTACTCGGAGGAGAGGTGAAAAGGCTGCACGCAGCGGAGCATTGTTACTCGGAGGAGAGGTGAAAAGGCTGCATGCAGCAGAGCATTGTTACTCTGAGAGATGAAAAGGCTGCACGCAGCGGAGCATTGTTACTCGGAGGAGAGGTGAAAAGGCTGCATGCAGCGGAGCATTTTACTCGGAGGAGAGGTGAAAAGGCTGCATGCAGCGGAGCATTGCTACTCTGAGGAGAGATGAAAAGGCTGCACACAGCGGAGCATTGCTACTCTGAGGAGAGATGAAAAGGCTGCATGCAGCGGAGCATTGTTACTCGAGGAGAGGTGAAAAGGCTGCATGCAGCGGAGCATTGTTACTCGGAGGAGAGGTGAAAAGGCTGCATGCAGCGGAGCATTGTTACTCGGAGGAGAGGTGAGAAGGCTGCACGCAGCGGAGCATTGTTACTCGGAGGAGAGGTGAGAAGGCTGCACGCAGCGGAGCATTGTTGGAGGAGAGGTGAAAAGGCTGCACGCAGTGGAGCATTGTTGAGGAGAGGTGAAAAGGCTGCACGCAGCGCAGCATTGTTACTCGGAGAAGTGAAAAAGCTGCATGCAGTGGAGCATTGTTACTCGGAGGAGAGGTGAAAAGGCTGCATGCAGCAGAGCATTGTTACTCGGAGGAGAGGTGAAAAGGCTGCACGCAGCGGAGCATTGTTACTCGGAGGAGAGGTGAAAAGGCTGCATGCAGCGGAGCATTGTTACTCGGAGGAGAGGTGAAAAGGCTGCATGCAGCGGAGTATTGTTACTCGGAGGAGAGGTGAAAAGGCTGCACGCAGCGGAGCATTGTTACTCGGAGGAGAGGTGAAAAGGCTGCATGCAGCAGAGCATTGTTACTCTGAGGAGAGATGAAAAGGCTGCACGCAGCGGAGCATTGTTACTCGGAGGAGAGGTGAAAAGGCTGCATGCAGCGGAGCATTGCTACTCTGAGGAGAGATGAAAAGGCTGCACGCAGCGGAGCATTGCTACTCTGAGGAGAGATGAAAAGGCTGCATGCAGCGGAGCATTGTTACTCGGAGGAGAGGTGAAAAGGCTGCATGCAGCGGAGCATTGTTACTCGGAGGAGAGGTGAGAAGGCTGCACGCAGCGGAGCATTGTTACTCGGAGGAGAGGTGAGAAGGCTGCACGCAGCGGAGCATTGTTTGGAGGAGAGGTGAAAAGGCTGCACGCAGTGGAGCATTGTTGAGGAGAGGTGAAAAGGCTGCACGCAGCGCAGCATTGTTACTCGGAGAAGTGAAAAAGCTGCATGCAGTGGAGCATTGTTACTCGGAGGAGAGGTGAAAAGGCTGCATGCAGCGGAGCATTGTTACTCGGAGGAGAGTGAAAAGGCTGCACGCAGCGGAGCATTGTTACTCGGAGGAGAGGTGAAAAGGCTGCATGCAGCGGAGCATTGTTACTCGGAGGAGAGGTGAAAAGGCTGCACGCAGCGGAGCATTGTTAATTAGAGGGTAGGTGAGAAGGCTGCACGCAGCGGAGCATTGTTACTCGGAGGAGAGGTGAAAAGGCTGCACGCACCGTAGCATTGTTACTCGGTGGAGAGATGAAAAGGCTGCATGCAGCGGGGCATTGTTACTCGGAGGCAAGATTAAAAGGCTGCACGCAGTGGAGCAATGTTAATTGGAGGAGAGGTGAGAAGGCTGCACGCAGGGGAGCATTGTTACTCGGAGGAGAGGTGAAAAGGCTGCATGCAGTGGAGCATTGTTAATTGGAGGAGAGGTGAGAAGGCTGCAGGCAGCGGAGCATTGTTGGAGGAGAGGTGAAAAGGCTGCACGCAGTGGAGCATTGTTGGAGGAGAGGTGAAAAGGCTGCACGCAGCGGAGCATTGTTACTCGGAGAGGTGAAAAGGCTGCATGCAGCGGAGCATTGTTACTCGGAGGAGAGGTGAAAAGGCTGCACGCAGTGGAGCATTGTTAATTGGAGGAGAGGTGAAAAGGCTGCACGCAGTGGAGCATTGTTAATTGGAGGAGAGGTGAAAAGGCTGCACGCAGTGGAGCATTGTTAATTGGAGGAGAGGTGAGAAGGCTGCACGCAGTGGAGCATTGTTAATTGGAGGAGAGGTGAGAAGGCTGCACGCAGCGGAGCATTGTTAGTCGGAGGAGAGGTGAAAAGGCTGCACGCAGCGGAGCGTTGTTACTCGGAGGAGAGGTGAAAAGGCTGCACGCAGTGGAGCATTGTTACTTGGAGGAGAGGTGAAAAGGCTGCACGCAGTGGAGCATTGTTGGAGGAGAGGTGAGAAGGCTGCACGCAGCGGAGCGTTGCTACTCTCTAAGGGTGTGTTTCCACGTTCTGGAATGACAGCTCTTTGAACGCAGAGGATACCCGCTCCGTCCCAAGCGCTGCCGGCCTTTGTACGCGCGGTGATTCCACAGGTGTTCATTGAACACATGCTGAATCACCGCATCCTATACATAGAATGGTGCTAGTTATCTTGGAGAGATGGAGCGTCTCCGCAAGATACATAGACATGCTACGGTCTAGAAACACTCTCCGCGCCACATGTGCGTATATGCCGGTCTGCCACCTGCGTGTTTGATCGCATAGTGGACATGGGATTTCATGAAATCCCATCCACTTTGCTGTAACATCTGCCCGCTGGGGCTGACGCAGCGTCCAATCTTCAGCGTTTTCTGACCGTGGAAACATACCCTAAAGGGTATGCCACACTAAACGAGATCCTAACGAGATTGCTACGAGATCACTAAAACGTCACTATTTAGCGATCTCGTTTGCGACCTCGTTGTGTGTGGCATGTAGCAACGATGTGGCCCCTGCTGTGATGTCGCTGATCGTTCACTAGCGTTCTGGACCGTTTTTTGATCGTTGGCGTCCCGCTGGTGAGCCTATATCGCTGTGTTTGGCACCTTTTGCGAACGACGAGCGACCTCGTTTGTGACGCATATGACTGTTTTTAGCGTCACGGAGTGGATCGCAATATCTGTAAGTTCTCTTTTGCGTCACAGAGAGGATCGCAGAAGTTGCAAAGCAGGCTAGCAGGACGCAGAGAGCAGGAGCGATGCTGGAAATTCCTATGAATCAGAAGCGCTCAGTACATGCTAATGACATCCTAACGACCGCCAAAGTCGTTAAAGAGATCGCTGACCGCTGATGAGTTGTTTATGAGATCTCCTGTTTGGCAGCTACTAGCGACCTAAAAGAGATCACACCAACGATCTCGTTAGATTGCGTCGTTATTGAGATCGCTAACCAGATCGCTAAGTGTGGCAGTACCTTAAGGAGGGGTGAAAAGGCTGCACGCAGTAGAGCATTGCAGTGCCTTCATTCTGCCACCTGTCACTTCATACTTTTCTAAGGGGCTGCTTCTTAAAGAGGCCCCAGGCAATGTAGACCTCATATAAGTGGCCCCTTCTCTCTTTGTGAGCAAGAACCAAGCAAAAAAGCTCAGTGTGGACATAGCCTGTACAAATTTTCCCTGCTGCGGTGACTGCAGGAAAACCATCTTATGTCCACGTAGAAGAAAAAAAAGAGAAGGAATAGATCTGGCACTCCAACCCGTATGTAAAAAATGTCAAAACTTTATTTCAGCATGTCAAGCCATAATTAAAAACATAGGAAACACCTGATGCGTTTGTGGCGCTTTAAATGCACTGTTAGGCCGGGGCCACACTTGCGAGAAACTCGAGTGAACGCTCCGGTCCGAGTGCGGGGTATTGAGGTGTGAGTTTCTCGCAAGTGTGACCCCAGCCTTAGCTAACACACTAGACAGTTTAAATAAGAAACAATGACCAATCAGCAACATGTAAATAATTACAGTAATATGCAAAATATGTTACAAATTGCAAATACCTGAAAAAAGCACGAAAAGGAATTAGTAAATATAAAGCAAATCATTCCTTGAATTTATACCCCTTGGATATTTGGGAAGCCTTTTGAATCCTAAAATTGGATACCAAAATATCCAAGAGGTATGAATTCAAGGATGATTTTGTTTATATTTACTAATTCTTTTTTGTGCTTTTTTTCAGGTGTCAGGTGTTTCCTATGTTTTTAATTATGGCTTGACATGATGAAAAGTTTTGACATTTCTTATATACGGGTTGGAGTGCCGGATCTATTCCCTTTTTCTTCTACATAGCTGTGCTCACCAGCGAAACTGGCACCCTCCTGTTTTCTTGATTGGACTCGCCCTCATTTGGCCACATTTGGATCACGTTGACAGCTCCCATAACTCTCTCTCCTACACCCCATCTTTTGTCCACGTTTTTTTGTCCTGACAAAACTTGTAAAGGTGTCTGAATACTACAGTATATTTCTGAGTAATGCTAAGCAAAGTTATCTTCTGTTGTGGTGAGCCCGGTATTGGCTGGTAATTGGGGGGTGTTGGGGAGTAACTGCTACCTTCATGGTCTGACTTTCATGCGTTGGGTTACGTTGATATAACATCTTTTCCAGGTGGGCAAGCTTGACAAGGTTTTCAGGCAGAAACTCCGGAAACGCCAGGGCCTTTTTTTTTCGCTTTTACAATATTTTTAAGCAGGTTTATTTTTTCTTAGTGCTTTTCTAGCATTTTGGGGGAATCTTTGTGTAATGGCATTTTTCCAGACTTTTTTTGTTATCTGTATGAAAATTAAGAAACTATTAGCGTTTTCTGAAGCTAAACGCTAGATTGTCTTTTGAGTCTTCCCATTGACTTGTATTGTTTGTAAGCATGGAGTGACTTCATAGCGGGAAACCTCTGCGGAGTGGTCCGCTCACTATGTTTCATTGCTCTGCATTTTGGGAAACCAGAATCCGTTAGGCTGTGTTCCCAAGGTCAGTAAGGTAGGCGCTTTTGACGGAGCGGAAAGTCCGCTCCGTCCAAAGCCCCGCCCAATTGTGAACACGCGGCGAATCCAGATGTGCTCATTGAACACATCCGGAATCACCGCAGCGCTACACAGGCCTGTGTTATTTCCCTTGCGGCGACAGAGCGGCGCCGCAAGGGAAAAGGACATGCTGCGATCTAAAAAGAGGCGCCGCATGTCCGTTAACGCAGGCTGCCGCCTGCGTGTTTTACGCATAGTGGAGACGGGATTTCTTGAAATCCCCTCCACTATGCTGTAACATCTGGACGCTGCGTGTTTGACGCTGCGCCAGCGCACAGCATCAAACACGCAGCATTTACTGACCGTGGAAACACACCCTTAAGAGTCCTAAAAGCCTGAACATATACAGTGCTGGCAAAAAAAAATCTTTACATGTAAAATCCACATCATGATTTCCCTTCTTAAGAGTGCACATAATGGGGGAGATAATCGAAAACTGTCTAATAGCAAAACTGGCTTAGTAAAATGTAAATACTAATTAATGATGAAATACTGATTGTAAAGAAATATCCACAATAAAACACTTGACTGTTAAGATTTTGTAGTTTAGTTGAACTATTTTTTTTTTTTTTGCTGGCACTGTCTATGCACAGGAAAGGTTGTTTGTTTTTTTTTGTTTTTTTTTTACATTGAAATGAATGTTTATTCTTTTAAACATTCTCTGTGCGTATTTTCAGGTGGTTTTTGGAGCAGGCCCACTCCAAATCTGCCTGATAATAAATGTTGTGTGAACATACCCTTTGGCTCACTGACAAGGCCTCGGTTACAGCACTAAGCAAATACTAGTAATAGTTACAGTTGCCTCATTCATAAAACTACAAGAATCCTGCTATTTCACCATAGATAAAGTGTTTGTGGTCAGGGTAAGCGGACATTGCATATAGTTTCCTACAAATAACACTATGTCCTTCAGTCAGGGTAACAAGGACAATAAGACAACAGATGTCTCCACAGCCTTTGCTATTTAGACTGTTCTTCTCATTCCCTTTCTTGATTCCCAGTCAGGAAATGGGTTTGTTCCGAATTGAATTAATTTTTAGTTATGTTGACTTAATATCTTTCTCTTGTATCTATTCAGGGGCTCTGCTGTTGCAAAAATAATAGGAAACAATGTGAAAAAACTACAAAAATTTGCACCCACCGTCAATATGTGGGTGTTTGAAGAGATTGTTAATGGAAGGAAGCTCACTGACATCATAAACAAAGATCATGAGAACGTGAAATATCTTCCTGGTCATAAGCTACCGGAGAACGTGGTGAGAATTTATTTTTTTAAATCAGATTGAAATCTACATCTTGGCTATACGCGTAAGGGGCTTTTGGAGTGTTGTTTTAGCCTGTAGATGTAGAAAGCTAGTAGTGTCCATAGCATGAGCCCAGTGTTAGCACCATGTTGGCAATGCCTTTATATACTTCAGTTCTGCATACCAGATGTACAAGTTTAGTGTTTCAAAGGTGTGGTCGTAACTAGCATGTTCACTAACTTCACTTATTATTCACGATTACATTTTTCATTGCTGAAGGATATTATGGAGCGCCGAACATTTATTTCTAAAAGTGCAAAGGTTATCTGTATATTGCTGGCTTTCATATGTCAGTAATTGTAAGTAAAAACCAATAGGGGCCTACAAATACTAATGGAAACTCCAGACTAACTGGACAGCTTTGGCACAAGCACTGCAGACCCTTCAGGCAGCTGGTAATTAGTAGTGTTTGTGCAGGGTGTTATGGGACAATGCTGCAATGCGGGGCACCATATTAGTAAGCAAGGTTGTGGAGTCGGTAAGCCAAACCTCTGACTTCTCAATTTCCCTGACTCGATTCCACAGCACTGGTCACTACTGAGGATGTACATAAAGTGCAGCACAGATTCATCTCCACAGCACTGCTCACTACTGAGCATGTACATAAAGTGCAGCACAGATTCATCTCCACAGCACTGGTCACTACTGAGCATGTACATAAAGTGCAGCACAGATTCATCTCCACAGCACTGCCTCACTACTGAGCATGTACATAAAGTGCAGCACAGATTCATCTCCACAGCACTGCCTCACTACTGAGCCTGTACATAAAGTGCAGCACAGTCATCTCCACAGCACTGCCTCACTACTGAGCATGTACATAAAGGGCAGCACAGAGTCATCTCCACAGCACTGCCTCACTACTGAGCATGTACATAAAGTGCAGCACAGATTCATCTCCACAGCACTGCCTCACTACTGAGCATGTACATAAAGTGCAGCACAGATTCCTCTCCACAGCACTGGTCACTACTGAGCATGTACATAAAGTGCAGCACAGAGTCATCTTCACAGCACTGCCTCACTACTGAGCATGTACATAAAGGGCAGCACAGAGTCATCTCCACAGCACTGCCTCACTACTGAGCATGTACATAAAGTGCAGCACAGATTCATCTCCACAGCACTGCCTCACTACTGAGCATGTACATAAAGTGTAGCACAGATTCATCTCCACAGCACTGGTCACTACTGAGCATGTACATAAAGTGCAGCACAGATTCATCTCCACAGCACTGCCCACTACTGAGCATGTACATAAAGTGCAGCACAGATTCATCTCAACTAAAAGCCGTGATCCTTAGATCAGGAACAGAACAGACATTTATAGGACATTTCACAACTTTTAACAATTCTTATGAAAACAGTTACAGCACATCCTGCATTGTACTACTGTACCAAATTTATTATATATTTTAGTGGTCGGTCTATTTTATACCGACTCCACCAAAATGGACACAGACTACACGACTCTGATTCCACAGCCCTGCTAAGTATACAGTATGCAGGTATACAGCGCAGCGCCAACATTGAACAGGATGGGTCCATCAAATTGACAGGGTTGTTGTGAATGTTTGCAAAATCATATCTGCAAATTTTTAGCTACATGTAGATGGGATTTGTCAGACTCTAACCTACTTAGTTTGTATTTTTTGCCCATAAATCATGTGAAAAATTATGTGTAACTGTTTTATGTCTGGTTTCTCTTCATACTACATAGGTTGCCATTCCAAACCTGGTTGATGCCGTGAAAGGTGCCGACCTCCTCGTGTTTGTCATTCCTCATCAGTTCATACATAAAATCTGCCAGGAAATCTCTGGAAAAGTCAGCTCCTCAGCTCTTGGCATAACACTCATCAAGGTAACATATTTACGTTATTTATGCTGCTAAAGGAAAAAAATGTCTCCTATAAAAATTTCTTTCTCCGTCGCCTCATTGGGGGACACAGGACCATGGGTGTTATGCTGCTGCCACTAGGAGGACACTAAGCAATACACAAGAAAAGGTTAACTCCTCCTCCTGCAGTATACACCCTCTGCTGGCTCAATCTTGAACCAGTTCTTGCTTAGTGTCTGTAGGAGGGACTAGGGTCTGCTTCAGACCCCAATCTTTCACTTTTTTCCAATTTTATTTTATTTTTTCCAAATTCTCCTTTTTTTCATGGAATGGAAGGGCAACGGGGTCTTCTAAAAAAAGTCCCGATCTCCTACAATCATCAACAGGCGGGAACGCGGAGTGTCTCCTCCCCGTATTCCCTCCTGCAACGTTTTTTTTCGCCTGAACTCTTTTTGGGGCGACGGATCCCTTTAATGGGTCCGTTCTCCCCACACCTTCAACGGACGGAACACGGGGTGTCACCCCCCATGTACCCCTCCCGGAGCCAGGCCTTCGGACGTCAGGAGTCTCCCCCTTCACCATTACCGCCATAAAGCGCCTGGTACTGGGGAATTTAACCCTCTCTGCCTCCCTATCAAAGGTACGGCGGATTGAGGTGGTATGACTGCATATGCCGCTGGCTCCCGCCGCAGTGAGTACCCGAGCGCTGCCGCGTCTTTTTCACAGCAGCTGCTCACCAGGTGCTGAGGCCTGTCATAGTAGGTCGCGGGCCCTACTGCTGCCGCGGCCCGTACCACCACAGCCGCCGCGGCCTGCGTCATTATCACCCGCCGCGGTCTGCGCCACGCCACCGCCGCGGCCTGCTCCGGACCGCCGCTGCGGCCTTCTCATTGAAGCCGCAGCCACGGCCTCTCACTGCACCCGCTGCCGCGGCCTCCTCATAGGAACCGCCGCGGCGTCCTCAAAGGAGCCGCCGCCGCGGTCTTAATCATGGGAGTCGCTCCTGCACCGCTGCGGCCCCCACCGTCTGCCACCTCCAACTGCTGCGGCTGCCCCTCTAATTTAGTCCCCGGCTTTTGGCCCGGGTAGGCCTCAGTTCCACCCTCCCGGGTAGCCCCGCCCACGGTTTTTTGCGCTCTCCCCCATCCAAGGAGCGCTGTTTCGGCCCCCCTGCATGTTTCCGCCCACCTTTTCTGGCGCTTCTCGTCGGAAACGAGAAGCGCCAACTCAGTCTCGGCCGCCATTTTTCCTCATCAACGCCGCATCTTCTGAGTGGGGGAAAAGCTACTCCAGCGTCTGACATCCCCAATCCTCTTCTGTGGGCACGGACACAGGACCCTGGGTAAGCTTGCACAGCGCTTAACCCCTTCCCTGCTGCAGTCTCCAGGCTCACTTAATTTTGCAAAATGTCACAGTCAAAGAGCTCCAAGAGGGCTGACAAAACACACACAGTTGTGTTTGCCTCGTGTGCCTCATACAGTACCTCGCTACCGCGAAAGCATGGTTCCGCATTCTGTGCGGCCTGTGCCCCTTCATGTGCCCAGGAGCCCCCTGCTAATACCGCCCAGAAGCCCCCGGCTAATACCGACCCCAGTGGGCCACGTCCCTGGCACAGTCCATGGATTCCCTGACTAAGGCCTTATAATCTTTCCGTGGTTCCTCCTCAAGCCAGGGCGTCCCTTTACCAGCAGAGGGCCCTTCAGCTTCCAGAGAGTCTTCCTCAGACAAGGGCTGGCCTGCGCCAGCAGCGAGGCGGCCTTCTAGGAACATCCCCATAACTCGTCTCCTAAGCCCTATAGCGGCTCGGCATCCGCAAGCTCAGACTCCCGCTCCCCTTCTCCAGGGGTTGATAGCGAACATGACTCTGAATACGAGTCGGATGTGGCCATAGACTTGGACTCGCTAGAGTACCAGGAGTCCCTAGGTTCTCTCATCGAAGCAGTTAATAAGGCCCTGAGAGTAGATGAAGAACCCGGAACTAATCCAGATCGCACTGTATCTTTCAAAAGGACCAAGTGCCCTCACACGGTTTTTGCCAACCACCCGGAGTTTACGGACATTGTCCAGAGACATAGAAGTCGCCCAGACAAACGTTTCTCAGGGCAGAAGCCGCTAGAAGCTCGGTACCCTTTTTTAGCAACTTTGTCAAAGGAGTGGACTGAATCTCCGGCAGTGGATCCGCCCATATCCCGGCTTGCTTCCAAAACTGCTGTCTCTTTCGGACGGCTCATCGATTAAAAACCCCACCGATCGACAGATTGACAATCTCGCTCGGTCGGTCTTCGAAGCTGCCGGAGTATCTCTTTCCTTCTTTTGCCGCCACCTGGGTGGCCAGGGCCATGGTAGCCTGGGCTGAGGCCCAAGTTAAGACTTGGCGCGACAATTCTCTTCCTCCCGAGGCGGTTAATCTCGCCTACCAGATTGCTCGTGCAGGGGACTATGTCGTGCATGCCTCTCTAGATGCGACTAACTGCGCTGCGCTTGCAGCCGCAAATGCCGTTACCATTAGGAGAGCTTTGTGGCTCCGAGAGTGGCGGGCAGATTCTGCTTCAAAGAAGTCCTTAACTTCCCTACCATATCAAAGCGGGCGTCTCTTCGGAGAACGACTTGATCAGATCATCTCCGACGCTACTGGGGGAAAAAGCAAATTCCTTCCGCAGCGTAGACCCAGTCGACCTTTTCGGACCCAGCACCAAATTCGCTTCCAGCCATTTCGCAGCTCTTCAAACTGGTCTTCCGCCTCCATCTCTTCCCGCGCGCCCCGTCCTCCGCGCAGGGACAGGGGCTCAAGGGTTCCTCCTCTCAATGACTCCTTGCCGTGTCCGGAGGACTCAAACAGGGCAGGCGGCCGCCTACTCTTGTTTCGAGAGGTCTGGTTGTCTCCGGCTACAGGATCGAATTCTTGTCCCCTACGCCAAGGCGTTTCTTCCAGTCTCGCCTCCCAAAGTCAAGGACTCTCGCAACCCCCTTTCATCAGGCCTTAGATGCTCTCCGCAGCAGCGAAGTTATCGTCCCGGTTCCTCGCGCGGACAGGTTCAAGGGGTTTTACTCGAACCTTTTCTTGGTCCCAAAAAAGGACGGAACCATGCGCCCCATCCTGGACCTAAAACTGCTGAACAAATTCGTCAGGGTGCGCCATTTCAGAATGGAATCTCTCCGTTCTGTTATTGCTTCGTTGGAAAAAGGGGAATACCTTGCGTCTGTCGACATCAAGGACGCATATCTCCACATTCCAATTTTCAAGAGCCATCAAAGGTTTCTGCGCTTTGCGATCGGAGACGAACACTTCCAGTTCACCGCTCTGCCCTTCGGTCTCGCCACCGCCCCCAGAGTGTTCACAAAGGTCATGGCAGCTGTCATGTCCATCTTACACTTTCGGGGGCGTGGTTATTCTTCCCTACCTGGATGACCTGCTCATCAAGGGTCCATCTTTTCGGGCCTGTGCAGAGAGTGTCGACCTCACTGTCGATACTCTCTCCCGCCTAGGTTGGCTAGTGAACCTGGACAAATCCTCCCCCGTTCCTTCTCATAAAATTCCCTTTCTGGGAATGATTCTGGACACTTCCCGAGGGTTGGTAATTCTCCCTCCAGAGAAGATTTCCTCTCTAACGCGGGGAGCACAATTGTTATCGCCAGGCCACTCTCACTCCCTACGGTTCGCCATGCAGGTCCTGGGGAAGATGGTAGCCTCCATCGAGGCAGTACCGTTCGCTCAATTTCATCTCCGGCCCCTGCAACAGGAATTGATTTCAGTCTGGGACAGGAACCCAGCCTCCTTGGGTCGCTGCTTTCGCCTGCCACCCAGAATCGAGCGGACCCTAAAATGGTGGACGACCACGTCGTCATTGAGTCAGGAAAGGTCCTTTCTGCCCATACATTGGTTGGTGGTGACCACCGACGCCAGCCTCCTCGAATGGGGTGCGGTTTTTCATCACCACATGGCTCAAGGTCGCTGGTCTCCTCAGGAAGCCCGTCTTCCGATCAACATCCTAGAGATCAGAGCTATCAGAGTAGCTCTTCTTCATTTCCATCATCTACTGGCCGGTTGTCCCATCCGGATCCAGTCAGACAACGCCACAGCCGTGGCGTACATCAACCGTCAGGGCGGCACGCGAAGCAGAAGTGTGATGCTTGAAGTAACGCACATTCTGCTATGGGCCGAGTCAAACCGCTCGCTCATCTCCGCGGTTCACATTCCGGGAGTGGCCAATTGGGCGACGGATTTTCTCAGCCGTCAGGGCTTAGCTTCGGGGGAATGGTCCCTTCACCCGGAAGTGTTTCATCACATTTGCCAGCGTTGGGGCACTCCGGATGTGGACCTCATGGCATCCAGACTGAATGCCAAGGTTCCGGCATTCATATGCTGGTCCCGCGACCCCCTAGCCATCGGCTCGGATGCGCTAGTCCTTCCTTGGAGCCAATTTCGCCTTCCTTACATCTTCCCGCCCCTTCCGTTAATTCCCAGGGTAATTCGGAAGATCAAGACGGAAGGCGTTCCTCTAATTCTCGTCGCTCCAGACTGGACGCGCCGGCCGTGGTATGCGGAACTAATTCATCTGGTCCCAGTTACCATCAGAATTCGAGAGCGCTGAATTTGACGGTATGGCCATTGAATCCTGGATTCTAGCCCAGGCCGGTTTCTCGCAATGGATTGCGACTACCATGATCAACGCCAGGAAGCCTGTTTCCATGTGCATTTATCATCGTGTTTGGAAAACGTTTTTCTACTTGTGCAAGGACAAAGGTCATTCCCCGTTGGTATTTTCCACCCCTTCCATTCTGGAGTTTCTCCAAGCAGGGCTGAATTCAGGATTAGCGCTGTCTTCCCTCAAGGGACAAATTTCCGCTCTATCCGTGCTTTTCCAGCGACGGATAGCGTCTAAGCCCCAGGCACAAGGAAAGACTAGAAGCAATGGGATGAAACTGAATGGGAGGAGACACAGATTAGATATTAGAAAAAACTTTTTGACAGGGTGATCAATGAGTGGAACAGGCTGCCACGAGAGGTGGTGAGTTCTCCTTCAATGGAAGTCTTCAAACAGAGGCTGGACAGATATCTGTCTGGGATGATTTAGAGAATCCTGGTTTGAGCAGGGGGTTGGACCAGAAGGCCCAGGAGGTCCCTTCCAACTCTACCATTCTATGATTCTATGGAAGGTTGTTTTCCTTGTCGCAATAACCTCCATCAGACGGGTCTCGGAATTGGCAGCCTTATCTTGTAAACTTCCCTTCCTGATTTTCCACCAGGACAAGGTGGTGCTTAGGACATCCCCTTTCTTTTTGCCTAAAGTCGTTTCGGCTTTTCATCTAAACGAGGATATAGTCCTGCCCTCATTCTGTCCGGCGCCGGTTCACCGTACTGAGAAAGCTCTTCACACTTTGGATTTGGTGAGGGCTCTCCGCAGGTACATTTCCAGGACTGCGTCTTTTCGCAAATCGGACGCCCTTTTCGTGCTTCCGGAGGGACGCAGAAAGGGCCTACCTGCTTCCAAGGCCACGTTAGCCAGATGGATCCGCTCTGGGATCCAAGAAGCCTACCGTGTCAAGGGTCGGCCTATGCCGGCGGGGATTAAGGCACACTCCACTCGGTCAGTGGGGGCTTCCTGGGCCATTCGGCACCAGGCATCGGCACAGCAAGTGTGTAAGGCTGCGACTTGGTCCAGTTTTCACACATTTGCCAAGCATTACAAAATTCATTCTCAAGCTCCTTCAGATGTGGCACTCGGCAGACAGATTCTTCAATCAGCCGTTTCGCATCTGTAGTCTTCTTGTACCCGTTTAAGCGTTTATGCATTTGGTTTACGAGGCTTCAACTGTTGTCATGGTTTCCCACCCAGGGACTGCTTTGGGACGTCCCATGGTCTTGTGTCCCCCAATCAGGCGACTGAGAAACAGGGATTTTTGTGTGTACTCACCATAAAATCCTTTTCTCCGAGCCAATCATTGGGGGACACAGCACCCACCCTGTTAGCCAAAGGCCTCGTACTTGTTTGGTTTTGACATATTGCATTTCTATTATGAGCTCCTACTGCTTTGGCACCGAACTGGTTCAGGATTGAGCCAGCAGAGGGTGTATACTGCAGGAGAAGGAGTTAACATTTTCTTGTGTATTGCTTAGTGTCCTCCTAGTGGCAGCAGCATAACACCCATGGTCCTGTGTCCCCAATGATTGGCTTGGAGAAAAGGATATTACGATGAGTGCACACAAAAATCCCTGTTTCCTGGTGGTACTTGCTACTTTGTTAGGCTCCCTGCAGTTTTACAGAATTACATGCTTGATTGTATTTGATACTTTTTTTTACAAATTTCTGAATTTTTTGCACGTTCTACATGAAACAAAAAATATGCACGTTTGGTGTCCCCGCAAGCATACTATCTTGGAGAATCCTATTGCCCAGTAATTTTTATCATAAAATAAACGCTGTAAATAAAAACATTGCAGAATTGTGCCTCCAGTACATCACATAAAATGGATGGTGTAATTGAAAAGTACAACTTGTCCCGTAGAAAAAACAATCCCTCATATTTGGTATGTTGATGGGAAATTTAAAAAGTTATGGCTTTTGGACTTATGTGCACACGTTGCAGATTTAGATGCGGATCCGCAGCGTTTTTGGATGTGCGGAAACGCATCAAACCCGCAGTGTAGTGCACAGCCAGCGTAAGTATATGGGAAACGCAGGTTTGTTGTGCACATGCTACGGAAAAAAAACAGGCGGATTCGCAGCGTTTTATTTTCCGCAGCATGTCAATTCTTTGTGCGTTTCTGCACGCTTTGACTTGCATTGAGTCGGGCACATCCGCAGCAAAACCTCAGGTCTAAAAAAGATCTGCGGTTTTGCTGCGGATGAAACGCTGCAGATCGGAAGGAGGGAAGAGTGTGGGCGGTGACTGTGCGGGGGGTCTGCCGGGGCTGTGCGGGGTGTGTGGTGTGTGTGTGTGTGCGTGTGTGTATGCATGCATCGTCCGATGGGACTACAAGTTCCATCCGGCTATGCCTGCTGCAGTGACAGTGAGTGACACATTAGCCAATGATGGGACAGTAGTAGTCCCATCATCTGGCTAATGTGTAAAAAAAAAAAAAACACATAACATACAGTACATACATACCAATCACCTAGTCCCCAATGCCATCGTCTCATTTAATAAATAAAAAACCAACCTATACTTACCTTTCCTCCGTAGTCCAATTATTAACGAGTGTCCCATGACGATCTCCGGTGTAGAACACTGACATCGGGTGATGTCAGTGCTCTACATGGCCTCCACGATGCACTGACAGCGGAGGTAATCCTCCGCGGTGTATATCCCTCCGCCGCCAAGAGAGGGTGAGGTCTCTTAAGTTCATTCTCTCACCGGCAATGCTGGGTGAGAAAATTCCCACTCAGCATTGCTGTAAAGTGAGAGAATGACCTCGGGTAACCCCAGTGATGCACTACAGGAGTCATTGTCTCCTTTCAGTGTGTCACTGGAGGCCGTATAGAGCAGTGACATCACCAAATGTCACTGTTCTATAGGGAAAATCGTCGTGGGACACTCGTTATTAATTGGATTGAGTCGGACAGGGAGTATACTATTGGTTTATTTTTTTACTTTTTATTACAGGAGAACGATAGCGTCGCATGGATTGGGTGTGCACTAAAGATGGCAAGCGTGTTGTGTTTTATTTCATTAAAATACTTTGTTCTTATGTGTGTTTTTTTTTTTTTTTAACACTTTGATACTATAAGATTAAGAATGGATAGGCGTCTTATTGACGCCTTTCCATTATTAACCTGGCTTAATGTCACCTTACAATAGCAAGGTGACATTAACCCCATATGCCACCACTACACCGCAGTGGGAAGAGATGGTCTAAGTGCCCGAATTGGCGCATCGTACAGATGCGCCAATTCTGGGGTGGCTGGGTGCTGGTATTTTTAGCCAGGGGGGGCACCAGTATCCATGGCCCATTCCAAGGCCATGACTATCAGCCCGCAGCTGTCTACATAGCCTTTCTGGCTTTAAATTATAGGGGGAACCCACATCATTTTTTTTTTTTTTTTTTTTTGGGTCCCCCTATTTTAATAGCCAGTAAAGGCTAGCTGCGGTCTGGTATTCATAGCCTGAGAAGCTCCATGGGTATTAACCCCTTCCCAGGCTAGAAATATTGGCCATGGCCGTCGGCTTTCCCCCTCTGGTGCAGAAAATTGTGCGGGAGCCCACGTCATTTTTTTTTCCCCTTTTTTTTTTTTTTTTTTTTTTTTTTTAAAAAATTAAAGATATTTCGTGAAAATTTTGTGTGTCTTTATTTATGTACCATTTTTATCTATCTATCCCATAACTATCTTTCTCCTTCGTCTCATTGGGGGACACAGGACTGTGGGTGTATGCTACTGCCGCTAGGAGGCTGACACTAAGTAAACATAAAAAAAGGTTAGCTCCTCCTCCGCCGTATACACCTCAGCACTGGCCGCAGGCAAACCCAGTTCATGCTTAGTGTCTGATGGAGGCACACGTCTGGTTTCTTCCAGACCATTTTTTTTTTTTTTTTCCTTTTTCTCTCTATTTTCCCACGAAGATTTGACAGGGGCGACGGACCCTTTTGAAGGGGTCCGATCTCCCCAAACCATTAACGGGCGAGCACGTGGAGTAAAGCCTCCACGTATCCTCTCCCGCGACGTGGGACACGAATGCCGGACTCAGCCCTGACCACCCTAAGGTATTGAAACCCTAGGCTGTACAGAGGCAGAAAATAGTCCGTGCGGCCCCCACTGCACCACCAAGGCAAGACCGCGGTGCTGCAAGGAGGCGGATGGTCCCTCTCCTCACCCCCTGAAGGGGTGATGGAGTTAGGGTGCCTGCACCATCCTCACCCCTTTTTTTCTGTGAAGCCCCTCTCTAACCACTGCGGCTGAGAGACGCTGGGACCTTTTTTTGGGAGAAAAAAGCCACAGTCAGTTACGTATGCTCCAGTGGATCACGGCCGGGAACCCACCTTTAATCCAGGATCGTCGGTCGTGGAAGAGTTGGAGCAAAGGGAGAAGCGGTCCGGTGTTTCAGGAGCAGCTCCAAAGCAAAAGCGGGCAAGTCCATGGCTGAGCTCCCCATACCCCTCCCCCCGTATCCGGCGGCCCGCTCTCCGACACAGGGGCGGCCGCCGCCAAAAATTTACCTCCCGGCTTCATGCCGGCGCTAGGCCGCGGGCGGAAATCTAGCCCCCGGCTTTTGCCGAGGGTCAGGCAATGCGAGGGGTAATTCGGCGTTTAGAGGAGCGCGTTCTCGGGCTCCTTCCCCCCAGCGGCGGCACTTCCGGCGGGCCCGCCCCCCTGATTCCGAGCGGCCGCCGCCGAAAATTTAGGCCGCGGCTTCGGCCAGCGCTAGGCCGCGGCCTGAAATTTAGCCCCCGGCTTCGGCCGGAGACTAGGCCGTGGCTGGAAATCGGGTCCCCGGCTTCTGCCGGCGCTAGGCCGCGCCCCGCGACCCCTCCCCCTAGGGCTCGGCTATTTAGGAACGCCTCCCTGAAAGGGGAGCGCGCTTTTTGGAAGTCTGGAGCTTCCGTCTTCCTTTTTTACGCCACACGGTCCAGCAAGTGAGGTGAAAAATCATTAAAGGACGTTCGGGGAACAGGACTGGGGTAAGTGCTACTACCTCCAGCCTGGTTGCTCCGTTTTTTTCTGCGCTCCGCACCGCTACTACCCGCACCGCCACATCCAAATTATTCTGACAGGAGGAAATCTGTGACAGATCCAGTATGTCCAGAAGGGCTAAGACCCACACGGTGTTTTATACTGCATGCATTGCCTGTAGATCCCCTTTTCCGCACGCCCAGACTAATCGGGTCTGCGAAGCCTGTGACTCCGAACGGGCTCAGGAGTCCTTACCTATAACCGAGCCTAGTGCGTCAGGTCCTCCGGAATGGGCCTTGTCTCTTTCTCAATCTGTGGCGTCATTAACCAGAGCAATCGAGTCCCTTCAAGCTCCCGATAGGAGCAGGGACAGTGGTTCACCCGGCTTCACTACGCCTCAGGAACCTCCGGCCTGCAGGGGCCGCGCTCTTACCAGGCAGACGCATGGGAAGCGAACCCATACTGCGTCGCCTATGCCATCCGGGGCCTCGGCATCCTTTAGCTCAGTTTCTCGCTCTCCCTCTCCTTTGGGGGCAAGTGATCAGTATTCAGATTCTGATTCTGAAGGGTCCCTCAATCTAGAGGCACCGTATTGTCAGGAGACAATTGACAGTCTGATTGAAGCTGTCAATCAATCCCTGGGGATAGAGGATGAATCCACCTTGGCCTCCGGTCATAAGGTGTCTTTCAAACGAGCCAGACAAACTCATAAGGTTTTTGGTGCTCATCCTGAGTTTGAGGAGCTGGTGCAGCGCCACCGAGAAAAAACGGACAAGCGCTTTGCAGGACAAAAGGCCCTTAATACCAGATATCCTTTTGCTCCCGAACTTCTGAAAGTGTGGGCAGAATCTCCTACAGTCGATCCTCCTGTATCGCGTTTAGCGTCTAAAACGCTTCTCTCCCTTCCTAACGGTTCCTCGATCAAGTATCCAACGGATCGTCTGGTTGAAAGTTTGGCCCGCTCAGTGTTTGAGGCATCAGGCTCTGCACTCTCTCCTTCTTTTGCAGCGACTTGGGTTGCTAAGGCCTTGATATCTTGGTCGGAGTCTCTAAATAGAGCCCTTCACGGTATAGAGGTGCCTTCTGAGGTAACGGAAATCTCCAATCAGATAGCTCTTGCAGGAGATTTTTTAATTAACGCTTCTATGGATGCGGCAAATTGCGCGGCATTAGCTGCAGCTAATGCGATTGCTATCAGGAGAGCTTTGTGGTTGAGAACTTGGCGAGCGGATTCAACCTCAAAGAAATCACTTACGTCCTTACCCTATCAGAGCGGCCGATTATTTGGCGAGAAGTTGGATCAGCTCATATCTGATGCGACGGGAGGAAAGAGCAGTTTCCTTCCTCAGCAGAGGATTAGACAGCCTTTTCGCCGACAGCTTCAGCCTCGCTTTAGGGCATTTCGTAACCCAGGTTGGGCCGCGCCAGCCACCTCCAGCGGCTCAGGTCGACCTAATCAGGCCAGAGATCGCCAGGTCTCCTACAAGACCAACCCTTTGGGAAGAATGCGATCTCAACAGCCAAGATCTAGAGGGTCTAAATCCCAAAGATATTCGGATAAATGACTGGAGGCAGAATCCGGTCAATTTATCCAGAGTAGGCGGCCGCTTACTCTGGTTTCGCCTCACTTGGCTATCAATTACTCACGACAAGTGGGTCAGGGAGTTAGTTTCCTCGGGGTACAAAATAGAATTCATCAATCGTCCGTCAAATCGATTTTTTTCCCTCGCGTCTTCCCAAAAAAGAATCCCGTGTTCACGCCTTATTCAAGGCGGTCGAATCTCTTCGGCGCAGCGGGGTCATTGTTCCTGTTCCAGAGGTCGAAAGGGGTCAGGGGTTTTACTCCAATCTGTTCATAGTACCCAAGAAGGACGGCTCTGTCAGACCCATTTTGGACCTAAAACGACTAAATCAATTTGTCAGAATTCGACGGTTTCGAATGGAGTCTCCGATCGGTTATTGCAGCCATGGAAAAGGGGGAATTTCTAGCATCAATAGACATTCAGGATGCCTATCTCCACATCCCCATATTTCCTCCTCATCAGAGGTTTCTTCGGTTTGCCATCGGCAACCTTCACTTCCAGTTCACAGCCTTGCCGTTCGGACTAGCCACAGCCCCCAGGGTGTTCACAAAGGTTATGGCTGCCGTTGTGTCCATTCTGCACTCCCGGGGGATAGTCATTTTGCCATATTTGGATGATCTCCTCATCAAGGGTCCGTCCTATCAGGCTTGCGAGAAGAGTGTCAGCATTACGCTAGACACCCTTGCTCGCCTGGGGTGGCTGGTGAATGTAAAGAAATCGTCTCCCGTGCCATCTCAAAGGATCACCTTTTTAGGAATGATTTTCAACACTGCTCAAGGGTTGATAACTCTTCCTCAGGAGAAGGCTCTAGTTCTCCGTCAGGAGGTACGGATCCTTCGCCAACCAATACCTCACACACCATCCGGTTTTGTATGAGGGTCCTAGGAAGGATGGTGGCAGCGATCAAAGCCATTCCATTTGCCCAGTTCCATCTCCGCTCCCTTCAGCATGCTCTCTTGGCAGTATGGAACGGGAGCCCTTACTCGCTCAATTTTCAGTGCCGTCTGTCCCGGCAGGTCAGACAGACGCTTTCGTGGTGGACAAGGGACATCACTCTTCGCCAGGGGCGATATTTTCCTCCAGTCCATTGGCTGATAGTCACAACGGACGCCAGCCTTCTCGGATGGGGAGCAGTGTTTCGTCACTATACAGCTCAGGGGACTTGGTGTCGGCAGGAAGCGACCCTCCCAATCAATATTTTGGAGATCCGAGCTGTTCGGCTGGCTCTGAGGCGTTTTCACCATCATTTGGCGGCCGCCCTGTCCGAATACAATCGGACAATGCCACAGCGGTGGCATACATAAATCATCAGGGGGGTACCCGCAGCAGGGCAGCCATGCGCGAGGTAGGACACATTCTATCCTGGGCAGAAAGAAATCACTCTGTGATATCAGCGGTCCACATTCCAGGCGAGGAGAACTGGGCAGCGGATTTTCTCAGCCGTCAGGGGATAGCGTCAGGGGAATGGTCGCTACATCCCGAGGTATTCCAGCAGATATGCCTACGTTGGGGAACCCCAGATGTGGACCTGATGGCCTCCAGGATAAACGCCAAGGTGCCCAACTTTGTCTCCCGGTACCGAGATCCGCAGGCAATTGCAGTGGATGCCCTGGTTCTACCATGGAATCAGTTTCATCTTCTATACTTGTTTCCACCAATGGCTCTGCTCCCAAGGGTGATCAGGAAGATCAGGTTAGAGGGGGTACCAGCGATATTGATCGCTCCGGATTGGCCGCGTCGCTCATGGTACGCAGAGCTGGTAAAGCTGCTCAGCGATGCACCCTGGCGTCTGCCAGAACGCGTGGATCTTCTCTCCCAGGGCCCAGTTTACCACCAGAACTTAGCGGTCCTGTGTTTGACGGCCTGGCCGTTGAATCTTGGATTCTGACTAGGGCTGGATTCTCCAAAAAGGTCGCCGCCACAATGGCTAGCGCCCGAAAACCCACCTCGGCTCGTATCTACCACGGTACTTGGAAGGTCTTTTTTACATGGTGCAGGGAACATGGTTATTCCCCACTTCACTTTTCAATCCCCAACATTCTGTCTTTTCTCCAAGCAGGCTTAGATTCAGGCTTAGCACCAAGTACTCTTAGGCGTCAAATTTTGGCCTTGTCGGTTCTTTTTCAGCGAAGGATCGCATCTTTTACAGGTCAAGACCTTTATTCAGGGGGTTGTCCATATAGTGCCCCCCTACAAGGCTCCCTTAGATGTTTGGGATCTCAATCTTGTTCTGGGAGTTCTGCAAGAATCTCCTTTTGAGCCTCTTCAGGAGGTTTCCCTGACATACCTTTCCTGGAAGGTGGTATTTTTAGTGGCCATAACATCCATAAGGCGGGTTTCGGAGCTGGCAGCACTATCCTGCCGAGCTCCGTACTTACTTTTCCACCGTGATAAGGTAGTGCCTAGGCCAGCACCTCCTTTTTTGCCTAAAGTCGTGTCCTCATTTCACATCAATGAGGACATTGTTTTGCCCTCATTTTGCCCAGCTCCGACGCACCGGGTAGAAAAAGCTCTCCATACGCTGGATCTGGTGAGAGCACTCAGGAGATATGTATCTCGGACGGCATCCTTTAGGCAGACGGACACGCTGTTTATCCTCCTTGAGGGTCGCAGGAAGGGACTCGCTGCTTCTAGGTCAACTTTAGCCAGATGGATACGGGTAACCATTCAAGAGGCCTACCGCATCAGAGGCGCGGTGGTTCCCGCAGGAATCAGGGCTCACTCCACCAGAGCAGTGGGTGCTTCCTGGGCTCTTCGGCATCAGGCTTCGGCGGAACAGGTTTGTAAGGCGGCAACCTGGTCCAGTTTGCATACTTTTTCAAAACATTATAATGTCCATACTCAGGCGTCAGCGGATGCTAGCCTGGGTAGAAGGATTCTTCAGGGCGCGGTAGCGCACCTATGAGCAATGTCTATGTATAATTGCACTGTGGAGTCAGTTTCCCACCCAAGTGGACTGCTTTGGGACGTCCCACAGTCCTGTGTCCCCCAATGAGACGAAGGAGAAATACGGATTTTTGTGTTACTCACCGTAAAATCCTTTTCTCCGAGACGCTCATTGGGGGACACAGCACCCTCCCTTATAGCCGGATGGCTTTGTTTTCTAAGCTAATTTTGTTTGCTTGGGTCTATATCAGTAGATTTACTTCTGGATATATTGTACCTGTATTAACACTGATTTTTGTTTTAGCCTCCTACTGCTTTTTGCACTAAACTGGGTTTGCCTGCGGCCAGTGCTGAGGTGTATACGGCGGAGGAGGAGCTAACCTTTTTTTATGTTTACTTAGTGTCAGCCTCCTAGCGGCAGTAGCATACACCCACAGTCCTGTGTCCCCCAATGAGCGTCTCGGAGAAAAGGATTTTACGGTGAGTAACACAAAAATCCGTATATCTATCTGTGTGTGTGTAATGGAGTATGGGTTGGACAAGTAATGACATCACAAATCTTTTTTTTTTTTTGTTAAATAACATATCTTTATTTAGCTTAAAAAACGCATACAAATGCGCATGAAGAAACGCACCTGCGTTTTCTGCGAAGAGGTGCGGATTTTGTGCAGAAAATTCCGCAGGCTAATCAGCAATGTGTGCACATACCCTTAGGGTGATTTTCCATTTTCTAGGGTTTTATTTTTTTCCTTCCCTATCAGCAAGGGGTTATACACTGACATGAGAACGAGTCCTAAAATGTTGTAAATTACACTAGAAATGTACTCCAATCCCTGACAGGAGTAACATTTCTGACAGTTGAAGACACCAAATTCATAAAGAGGTGCTCGAATCTTGAAGAGGTTTCCACTACTAGGACAACCTCCTCGATCAGAATGTTTTCCCCTATGAAAATAAAACCACTCACTCCTCCTGTGCCAGTGCCGTTCCAGCGGTGTTGAGTTGGATGTTTTTGCGCTCCTGCTGACCGGGTTTCATCCAACTCTGCACCTCCCTTCCTCATCTGAGGCACCCGGGTGGAGCTGCATTACATCACCCAACGCTACGCTTGGCTGGCGCTCCTCTGTGACTGTCTTACCTTGTCTGCAGTTCCAGCAGTGTTGGCACTCACGTGCGTAGGGATCACGTGTGGTTGTTGTGATACGTGAGCCCTGCGCCCAATCAGTGGTGGCGTCACTGTCCCCACCTTCGGACGTATACGTAATCAAGAGGGGGTGAGAGGCCAGCCGCAGCTCTCGCTTCCTTTTTCTCAGCACTAACCTGTAGTGATATAGAAGTATATTACCTTGCAGCACGCAAAGTGCAGTATTTTCAGTGAACAGTGTCCTGATTTATTTCTCTTTCGTAGCAGGGAATACAGAAGCTGACAGTGACTGTAGATCCTCCTGCCTCTATATGATCTAACAACGACTCTGCTTGTCTTCAGGGTATAGATGAAGGCCCTCAGGGTCTGAAGTTGATTTCTGACATTATTCGTGAGAAAATGGACATTGATATCAGTGTGTTGATGGGAGCCAACATTGCAAATGAAGTGGCAGCGGAGAAGTTCTGTGAGACCACAATAGGTAATGTATATATGGAAACTGGGCCTAATTTGTAGATCGTATTTATATCTTTGTCTATAACCAGTTAATCTATCAAATGCCATTAATAAAATAATGCGGGTTACATAATACAGGAGATTTGATTTCTTCTCTGCATTCAAGATTAATTTCTATTTCAGTTTCTTATTGACAGAGCGAACGCAGTTTAGATGCTTATTAAAGGAAAGTCATATCAACAAGAGCTGTACTTTAATAGATTATGCTCAATAAAGCATGCTAAAGGTGAAGGGGTACTCCATTATGTTTGTCTATAAAGGTTGAATGCAATATTTTGTCTTTGCCTTGCCTTGCTAACCAATGCTTTTGAACAAAAATAACCCCCCAAAAAAGTTTGCCTTCTTCCCCTTTTCACTGTTATCTTCCCTATCAATTCACCTTGCACAGCCTTCCCAGTTATGCCCAAGCGTTGTGTGAGCTGGTAGAGATAATCTCAAGTATTCAAAAAGCAACAATAAAAAAGAGATTTAGATAAAAGATACTATAACAAGCCAATGTCTATATTCATAATAGTTTAAAGCATGAGACAAAGCGTGTATGTAAAAAATGAAAAACAAATATATATTAATATAGAGCGAAGCATAAATGAATACAACACCCTTTGAAAAGTAAGATTTTAATCAATATTTCACTTAATTCAAGAACAACTTCCAAATTTTGGCAAGATCGAGTTTTATAGAACGTCTTTAAACCCATAACACAAACCCAAGGTTTATAATATAAGGTTCCATAGAAAAACACGTCACTCCTTATAAGTATTGCGGTGCTCAGATAAGGGATGCCAAGCCCAATCAATTCATGAAAAAAATTAAATCCGGCACTCGAATAAGATGAAACTAGTAGGAATTTTATTGTACAATCCAATATTGTGACATATATCCTGACCTTCTTCAGACTAAAGGGTATGCCACACTAAACAAGAACGCTAACGAGATCGCTAAAAAACTTCACTATTTAGCGATCTCGTTAGTGACGTTGTTGTGTGTGGCATGTAGCAACGACGTGGCCTCTGCTGTGATCTCGTTCATCGTTCTCATCGTTCCGGACCCTATTTTGATCGTTGGCGTCCCGCTGGTGAGCATATATCGCTGAGTGTGGCACCTTTTTGTGAGCGATGTGCGGTGTTTTTGTACCCCAAAGTCGTTAAGGAGATCGCTAACCGCGATAGCGTCCTTAACGACATTGCTTAATTAGGCAGCTACTAGCGATATTGAAACGATCCCGCTAGCGATCGCATTAGTATGCGTCGTTATCGTGATCGCTAGCGGGATCGTTAAGTGTGGCAGTACCTTAAGGAACAAAAAGTATATATAAAAAAATAAATCTCAGTGTTTGTGTCCAAATAATGTACATATTGAATAAAATAAATGTACATATTGAATAAACAATATAAATGACATATTCATTTAGGTAATATATATAACAAAAGTCAAAAGAGTTGCACAAAAATATTTGTGACATTTTTTAACAGAATGCTGGCAAACTATTTGAATTGGGACCAACGTGGTGAGCATTCTCACTTTGCTGCATGCGATAAATTTAAAGAAAACCTGAAAAGGTATAATAAAAATAAAAAAAACCTCAGCACTTCCTTTTAATTTCCTTCAATCCATTTATTTCTATTTTGCCTCGTATTAGAAATGATATTATTGAACTAAATCTTCTGTGCGTCTCCTCTTTATCCTACTATAAGCCTCACCCCCATACTTCTCTGCAGATTTTTTTTATCAAACTGTTTGTCAGTCTGCTAAATCCTGATACGGTGTGAGCGACCATATGCTTAGTGTTATCATTTATTCCTAGGTTTAGTTTTCTTTGTGATTATATTATGTAAAACAAAAGGAGTAACCTAGCCTTGTCACCCCCACTCCTGTTCCAAACATGCTAAGTCCCACTGGTCTCCGTTCTTCCTGCTTTTGTCTAGACTCACGTGAACGCTGCTGCCAATGTTTGTCTGCAGCGGCCACACGTCAAACAAGGTGGAACAGAGAATGCTGGGGATCTGGAAGAGTTGGGACATTAGTATTTGCGGATCAGTATTAATATTTTTAATTTACAACCTTTTTTCAATGGAGTTGAGAAAAAAGAATTACAGAACCCATGTCCAGAGGCCACATTAGTAATCTGCGGCTGCTGGATCAGACCCTTGCGAACCTCCTGCTTCCTGCCGGCATTCTGTGTCTCTTCCAAACCACCCCTTACTAATTAGAAGCGCTGTTGATGCCCGCAGGTAGGAGGAGATTTGCAGGGCTTTGCTTTCTGCAAACTACTGATTTTACATCAGTAGGGTCCACCGATACTTTTTGCTAAACCCTTCTTTTTAATGTTCTGCTTTACAGTTCTCACTTGCTCATGGCCGATTCCATCCTGCAGTGAGTTGATTCTCTTGCAAATGCCGATTTTTCTCATAGCAAAGATAACCTGTTCCCTACTATAAAAGAGACAGACCTGGTACTGGCCATGCTTCTCTTCAGGACTCCTCAGCTGTGTTTTATTCTGGGAACCATTCTGTAGAAATTCTGTATGTGTGATAAAAAAAATAAAATAAAGAAATGTCCTATAAAACATTTAAACTATATCATTCAGCAGACAGAATAAAAAGCTATTTATATCTAATCCGATAATATATTCCACATCAGACACAGGGTCTTCTTTTGGCAATGCATAATTTCATTATATCTTTCTAATGTCTCGAAAGGCGACAAATCCGAGACATAATGTTCTAGCTATCCAATTTCATGCTTTGAAGATCAGGTAATAATGTGACACCCATAAAATCTACTTGGGTTTATTAATATGTATATTATGATGGTCATTAAGAGCTGTTCTGGGTAGTTGATATATCTAAAAGCTTGGGCTCTCAACTCTCTTTGCTGCCTGTTCGCTCCATATCATAATTGTGTTCTTCCCCTCTGATAAGTGTTAAGTGACTGGTCTGTGGATTGAAAGATAAGATCGGCTTATGGGTCAGAGAAAAGTAACCAAAAGAAGCTAATTAACACCTGTATAAATGATAGTGGAAGAATAGATACAAGATTGAGACTTTGGCTGTTCAGATTTTATACACCTATGGGTGCAGAAGACCTTGCCTGAAGAGGCAATGAGTTTGTGTATACCACCTTTTAGTAGGTGTCACGCTGTATAGCAGATATATATATATGTGATGTCAGTTATCTATATCAAAAGGGCAACATACTATATAACATGCGCATAGATATATGATAACATAGATTTACCTGACAGAATGTCCAGTGGGTCAAAACGGAATCCGTTATACGCTGTCTCCGGCTAGAGGGTGACCGGGGTCTAAGCTGACCCTGAACTGGGGTCCTAACTAATCCCTCTACCTGGAGGTACTGTTAAAGGTACAGAGGTCCAGGCCACCAGCGTAAACCCTGTCTCCTATCAATCCCTGCCAACTGTATTCTAGTCCTAAGAAGGACCCTGAATACCACCAAAGGGAATGAACAGGTAACGGTTAATGAACAGAAAGACATACAAGAAAGACAAGAAATAAAGTAAATAAAGTCTTACATACAACACTCACACACAGTAGGAACACCTAAGGTCTCAGAGATAAACTATAAGCTATAAGAGTAAAAACAACTAAGGAGCTCTTAGCTTAAATATTCTCAGAACCGATCCAGTCTGCTAGACTACATGAATGCTTTCACCGGCGTCTAACACCCAGACTGGCAGGAATATAAAGGAAACTAATTAGAACATAATCAAAAGCAGCCGGGCGAGGCTGCACCTAGTCTTAGCAAAGAGCTAGGTAAAATTAACTCTCTCATTACCTAACACAAAGTAACAGCAACTCAGCTGTGAGAAGTCAGAGTGTGTAATCGCGACGATCCTCGTGGCGATACACCCATGACAGTAGGAAGCAGTGATTTATAAATTCAGCTGTTGACATGCTCACCTTTTAAATTTTTGCTCAGATTTCTGTGTAGTAGAGTTTATTGGCGCTATTGTTAGCGTGTCAGCGGTCTAACATTGTTCTCGTGTTATTTTTATGGAGGAATTTGAAGTGGGTCCGCCCCAAAATCCACTATAAGGCTTTGCGCATGCCATATTTCAAGGTGTATTTTGAAACAGACTATGAGCGGAAACTCTTGAAATCTAACACACAACTCCTCAAAATAATTGGAGTTTCTGCTTAGTTTATATTTTGAAAATTCAGCAAAAACATTCCGTGTCCACATAGTCCAAGGGTATGTGCATAAAGCCCCCGGTCTCACATAGTGATCGCTGCTGAGTCACAAGTTTTGTGACGCACCAGCGATCTCCCCAGCGATATCGCTGTGTGTGACACTTATCAGCGACGATCAGCCCCCCTACCGGGTATCGCTGATCGTGCTCGAATGTCCTGGACATTTTTTTTGATCGTTGGTCTCCCGCTGGCCAGCACGCATCGCTGCATGTGGCAGGCAGGAGACCAGCGAGCTGTAGCTGGTAACCAAGGTACTCATCGGGTTTCTAAGCGTGCGGCGCTCAGAAACCCGATGTGTACGTTAGATACCAGTGCTGGTGCAGGGAGCTGGTAACCAAGGTAAACAGTGGGTTTCTAAGCTCGGCGCTTAGAAACCCGACATTTACCTTGGTTACCAGCTCGCTGGTATGCGGGTAACTAAGCGACGTTACCCGCGTAGTCGCTGTCCTGATCGCTGCTGAGATCTGCCTGTTTGGCAGCTCACCAGCGATCATGTAGCAACACACCAGCGATCCTGACAAGTTCATGTCGTTGTCGGGATCGCTGGTGAGTCGCTATGTGTGACGGGGCCCTAAGACTTTGTTTTCATTCAGATTCCACCTGAAAAAGCGATGAGCAAATGCTTAAAGGAATGAACCTATGTAATGTTTCTATATAAAACCCATGTGCTCTGCATCTGGTCAGGCTTTTGAACATCACTTAACCACTTCAAGTGTTTTAAATTTAATCAGCCATCAATTGCCTTTAACAGCTCCGCCTCCAGCTGTTAACCTGTTAAATCCCACTGTCAATCACTGACAGTAGGATTTAACACGTGTTGGCTGGAAGCGCGTCATTAATTCTGCTCATCGGCGCCCCGTTTCTTGTCATGACAGCTGGGGGTCTGCTGATGACCCCAACGTGCTGATATAGGAAAGATGTGTATCTTCGTACCGTTTTAGCCAGTAGATAGAAAAATATTTAGACTTGAGAGTCCTCAGTGGTTGATACCTTTTAATGGCTAACTGAAAAGATGGTAACAAATTGCAAGCTTTCGAGACTACTCAGGTCTCTTCATCAGGCGAAGACTAATACAACATCTGAAGAATCACATATTTATACATAACAGCACAGAAAAAATGCAATAAGATAAGACAAGTGACGTGAAGCAGAACTGTCATTATGGCAGAGGGATGAACATAAATATTGGAACAGTTCATAGATAAGGAGTGAAAGTTTTATTGCCCTCTGATTGGAGTCTGCTATTGTGTTTTGATGCCCCTAGAAGGTCAGAGAAGCAGATTCCTTAATTGATGTAGAAAGACATGAATCCGTGTGATATATTCATTCCAGCACTAAGAGTGTCAAAGGTCATCATAAGTTTATATTCCCAAACCTTTCTATCTTTCTCAGATTTAAAGTTAGATTTTAATACAAGTAATTCCATATCCATCATGCTATGACCGGGCATACAAAAGTGTTTTGCCACAGGTAAATCCATTCTTTTTTCTCTTATTGTGTGGCGATGAGAATTCATCTAACTTTAAATCTGAGAAAGATAGAAAGGTTTGGGAATATAAACTTATGATGACCTTTGACACTCTTAAGGCTGGGTCTCACATAGCGATACACCAGCGATCCCGATAACGATCAGGATCGCTGGTGTATTGCTACATTATCGCTGCTGAGCTGCCAAACAGGCAGCGATCCGTACAAGGGACACTGCGGGTAACATCGCTTAGTTACCCGCAGTGTACCTTGGATACCAGCGCCCTGATGCAGGGAGCTGGTAACCAAGGTACACAGCGGGTTTCCAGGCGCTGCTCGGTGTCTGGAAACCCGCTGTGTACCTTGGTTACCAGCTCCCTGCATCAGGGATCTGGTATCCAAGGTACACAGCGGGTTTTCTAGGCACAGCCCCGCGCCTGGAAACCCGCTGTGTACCTTGGTTACCAGCGGATCGCTGGTCTCCCGCCTGTCACACGCAGCGATGCGTGCCTGTCAGCGGGAGACCAGCGATCAAAAAAATGTCCTGACATTTCAGCGATGATCAGCGATACCCGGCAGGGGGGCTGATCGTCGCTGAATGTCACACACAGCGATATCGCTGGTGAGCTCGCTGCTGCGTCACAAAACTAGTGACTCAGCACCGATCTCGCTAGCGATATCGCTATGTGAGACGGGGGCATTAGTGCTGGAATGAATATATCACACGGATTCATGTCTTTCTACATCAATTAAGGAATCTGCTTCTCTGACCTTCTAGGGCAGGGGTGGGGAACCTCAGGCCCCAGGGCCATTTACGGCCCTCGATGACCTTTTATCCGGCCCCCGGGCAGATTCTCAGGGACCGCTGTGCTTTGGCAGGGAGCTGTATTTTAATTGCCACCAGCTCATTAATTTCTTCTTGCTCTGTAAGTACACATGTAGTGTTCACTACTGAACACTGAAGGGCATGCAATGAAAGAATACGCCCTGACACCAATGCCAGAGTCAGGATGTACTTTGTGGGCGGAGTTTGTACGGCCCCTGAAGGATGGTATAAATATCCAAATGGCCCTTGGCAGAAAAAATATTCCCCACCCCTTTTCTAGGGGCATCAAAACACAATAGCAGACTCCAATCAGAGGGCAATAAAACTTTCACTCCTTATCTATGAACTGTTCCAATATTTATGTTCATCCCTCTGCCATAATGACAGTTCTGCTTCACGTCACTTGTCTTATCTTATTGCATTTTTTCTGTGCTGTTATGTATAAATATGTGATTCTTCAGATGTTGTATTAGTCTTCGCCTGATGAAGAGACCTGAGTAGTCTCGAAAGCTTGCAATTTGTTACCATCTTTTCAGTTAGCCATTAAAAGGTATCAACCACTGAGGACTCTCAAGTCTAAATATTTTCCCAACGTGCTGGTCATTGTGAATCTCCTGTGATAAGAGAGTTCATAGGAGATGGTCATTTCTGCTATACATAACAGTGTGAAACAATCAAAACATCGTGTGTACCCCAAAATGGTATCTATAAAAACATCAGCTCAAGCCACAAAAATAAGCCATGAGAGCCCCAAATCACAAAAAATGAAAACGTTACGGGTATCGGAAAATGGGGACATGCAAAAAAAAATTTCTTGATAATATCTACATTTTTTTTTTCACCTCTGATATATAAATTCACAAAGGTTATATAAAAAGGCGGGGGTTTTAATTTAATCTTTAAAGACAAGAAGTGATTAAAAAATTTTCCATCTGCATTCACACATCCTTGTGAGGCCTCATTCACATGTCCTTGTTACACTACGTATTGTATCCGTTTATTTTACCGATACCACACGTACCTATAACTTATGGTACTATTTAAATGACCATTTTTTTCACGGACTGTTTGTCTATGCTAAACGCATGGAGACCTATCGTCAGTTTTTTTTTTTTTTTAACGGCATCACGAAAATAAAACGAGAGAATGCCAAGTCTATGGGCCTGTGAAAAATACATGCAGCTTCAATGGAGCAGGTAGGCTGTCTGAACTTTACTCTTAGCACTGAATTAATTAAAAACAGAGGAGACATTGATGGAATCTTGATGTACCGAGTCTGTCTTCCTAGTTTTATATGAATCCCATAGATTTTACTGACCGTCCTTTTCCTGGAAACATGAATCTATTTCTAAAACTGATGTGAGTATGGATCAATTAAACTATGGGTCAGTGTAGAGTCAGGGAAAAAAGGAGTGCACTAGGATGTGCCACATGGGTGTGTGAATGCAGCCTAAGAACTTATTTTTTTTTCTGTGTAAATTAGGCTTCCATTCTTTGACGGGCCTCATTACCAGGGAGTCATCCAGCCATGGGATATGTGATTCATTTTATGAAGGATCTTATAAGATCGTGGGGTGATATAGTATGTGCTGCGTGGCATGCCGTGGTCCTTTTAGTTGCAAGCCCCATAACTCCCTCTGGACAGGACTGTAAATACACATTCATAAGTTCATTGCCACTAAGATCTCGACATGCGCTATTTTTCAAGTACTCCCTTATAGCTGCCTACCTTATTTGCTGTTTTGCTCCATCATCTGTTGTAATTTATTATTGCCAGTCCTTAGAAAAATTTCAGTAATGCCTTGTAAACTTTCTGCTTTTCACTACTGTATATTTTATATTGATGGTATAGATTTATCATACAATCTTGGTGAATTGAGTGACTAGTCATAGCATTGGCGTCTCGTGATAAATGAGCACAACATAAAAGAAGCAGATGTATATTATGCAAGTAAGAATTGCAGAACTGATTATTAAAAAAAAAAATTCTTTTTTTCTGTTCAGGAAGTAAAGTAATTGAACATGGCCTTTTGTTCAAAGAGCTTTTACAGACCCCAAATTTCCGTATTACTGTAGTGGACGATGCTGATACTGTGGAACTGTGTGGTGCCTTAAAGGTAATGTCTATAGAGACAAAAAAAAGTGACATTATATGTTTGTAGTAATTTACTCGGTAAAAAAAAGGTTGGTCTTTCAAGTGTAATGTGCAGAATATGCTAGAAGGATAATCATAATAAACATTTATCAGCAGAAACTGGACCCGATCTACATTAGCAGAGCTGCTGAGCGATGGCGTCTTATCAGCAGCACACGTGACGGCTGGGGCTTTTGAGTAACGGCTCCCTTTATTTTCTTCATCTACAAGCCTTTGTTTAAGGAAGTTTATCCCAAAAACTGACTTTTGTGTGGTTGTGATAAATACTTGGGTTAGCTAAACTGAAGCATTTCTATTAAATATTGTACAGCCTGTAAAAGCAATAGCCATACCTTTTTAGAAAATAAATCCTGGGCAATAGATCTCCGTGTACAGAACATGGCCCCTGACGGAGAGATGCTGGGACTCTTGTCTGTAATACATGGTTCAGATCTAGTCTGTTTTTCTATTTAGAAATCGCTCTGCCGTGGCCATAACCATGTCTGCTTGTGTTGATTTCCTGCAGCGAGACGTGACTCATCCACATCATTATGTCCATACGCCCTCAGCGTCTTGCCAGTGAAAGTGTTTGGACACATTCAAATTAGATCTAATTTTATTTTTGACTAAAGTTCATGAACCTTGTCCAATGTGCCATGATTTTTTTTTTTTTTGTATTCTGTATATTTAATAGTTCTGCTAACCGACTACCTAATTTGTTTAATTGCCTTCAACATTGCAGTTTACATATTGATAGTCTGCATTATAAATATGAGCAACTTTGTACACAAGGCAATGTATTCACAGATCCTAAGGCTGGCCAAGCACACTAGATAGCAGTTGGCCGAACGATACTTTCCCCGTACACAGGAGTGCACATTCAACCGAGCGCTCCTGTGAGAAAGCTGCCGGTTTGACATGCTGGCCGTCAACTTTTTTCCAGGAGAACAATGTGATCAGCAGTCCGAAATGAGACGTGTTATAATTAGAGTTGAGCGAATTCAGAGCCTGTTTTTTGGACTCTCCATGTGTGTGCTGTGCCTGTGACACTGCTGCGACACATGCAGCTTCGGCGCTGATCGGCCGGCGCGATCCAGGAAGCCGGGTTCCCTCTGCAGCTTATTCGGTAAGTGCTATAGCTTGCCAAATAAGAGGGAACCCAAACAAATTCGCTCAATTCTAGTTATAACGTCTCTCCCCACCATCAGTTGTATGGTGCCACCATACACATTACACAATCGCTAAACCCATCAGCAGTGCTCTCAGTAGGAATAGAGGAGTAATACATCTCTAGCTGAGTTTTATCTACTGGAGAGCAAATGGCAGCATCAAAAATACACTAAAGGCTTAACCTTTCTGTCACATACACACTTATCAGCACATGACCTGTATTGTGAGTGCAAGGATGAATTTATTTCCTCTCTCAGTCCAACACTTAACAGCTGTTCAAGGCTATAAAGCAAGCATAAATCAAACCCCGACACAGTCCACACACCCCAGCTCACACACATGCTGCCAATCAAAATAAAGTTCACACGCTCTCTAAAATGCTATTGATTCTTTAGTGTGTGTGTGTCCCACAAGAAACAAGCCTCCATACAGCTCAAATCAGCAGAAAAATAAAAAGGTTATAGCTCTTAGAATAAAGCGATGCAAAGATAAATATTTTTTCTATAAAATAGTTTTCATTGTGTAAAAGCACCAAAACACACACAAACTGTATAAATGTGATATCACTGTAATCGTACTGACCTGAAGAATAAAATTGCCCATCAATTTTGCCACACGCTGAACGGCATTAACCCCTAAGTGACTAAGCTAATTTTGACCTTAATGACCAAGCCAATTTTTACAATTCTGGCCTCTGTCACTTTGAGGTTATAGCTCTGGAACGCTTCAACAGATTCCACTGATTCTAAGATTGTGTTTTTGTTTTTTTTTTTGTTGTTTTTTTTTCTGTTACCCATGACAGCACCAACGAGAGAGGGGATCCACCCTTCAAGGACAGGAAACCTTCAAGATAAAAAGGGGGGCTCCTCTCCGCATCAGTGGTTTCCAGTCCTTGACGGTGGAACCTTCACCTGCAAGACGGTGGCAGAAGAAAGAAGACACGTTCCAGACCTGGGCCCTCCTCTGCCTCGGCCAGCGCCAGAGGTACTGGAAGCTCCGCGTGGGGGCCCGATGGCGTCTCGGTTGTGCAGGAGTCTGCGACGCCATCACCCCATGGTTAGCCAGCAGCCCTGCGTCCCGGCACGGTCACAGAGTGCAGCCGGAAACTGGGAAGTTGCTCTCTGATGACGTGGCTGGGACCTTTCACCCGGAACACTTCTGAGGGCGGGTACCCGAAGCTGCAGGAGACGCTCTTAAGGGTAGATCGCCGGCCAGGCAGGGGCACCAGTGCATCAATGGAGGCACAGCAGCCCTCTCCACAGTGGCGGCAGCAGCATTTGGTGCCAGAGCAGCCGCAGCGACCCCCGACACCAGCGTCACCAGTATAGAAGTTCTGGACGCTCCAGCGGGGCACGAGGGTCCAAAGATTCTAGGACAAGTTGGCACAGCTCTAACAGGATGGGAGACTCCGCGGTCCCTAAAGCAGACCTTTCAGACGATGTCCTGCCTCATGTTCGATACCCTTCAATTTTCTCTTAGTGGTGAGTGAGCTACGAGAATGCCATTTTAGTAATACAACTCCTCCCTCTCGCCTTCTCTGTCTGGCCTTTCTGGTAGGATCCCCCTAGAAAATGTACAGGGAAATCGAAGCACAGAGCCTGCGCTCTGTGCGGGCAGGATCTGACTAGCTCATGGCCCAAAGTATTATGCCAGGCGTGTATTAATGACACAGTGGCTAATGAGACCCCAGACTTCTCTTCCACCTTAAGAACTCTTATCAGAGCTGAGGTAGAGACCTTAAAGTCCCAGTCCCTCTCAGGGGAAACACCAAGAAGGGATAGGGCTAAAGTGTCTCTCTCATTGTCGATGGCATCAGACGAGGGGGTTCTGCAAGATACTTCGGAATCATCCTCGTCTAGAAAGCGACTCGGGCTATTGCTTCACTCTGGAAGAGGTGGACAATTTAGTTAAGGCTGTAAGGTCACGATGGGACTGGTCGACCATAAGGCCAAAAGATCTATCCAAGATATCATGTTTGGCACCTTGGACAAGATTAAACATAGATCCTTTCCTATGAATGAAGAAATTGCTGAATCTCATTAGTAAAGATGGGAGAAGCCAGAAAGGAAAGGCCCCCTGCCTTCCTCCTTCAAAATGATGTACCCTTTTGAGGAAGAGTCCACCTCGTCCTGGATTTAAAGCTCCCAAATTGGATGTCGCCATATCCAAGCCTCAAAAAGTTCATAGCTCCCCTTCTGAAGACTCGGGATTATTGAAAGACCCTCTTGATAGGAAGGTTTACTCCTTTTGTTAAAGCTACGTGGGAGTCATTGGCAGGGGCGCTGAGACCGGCCATCGCAGCGACCTGCACAGCGAGATCCCTCATGGTCTGGCTGAGCACATTGGAATACCAGCTGAGCGAAATTTCGTCCAGGGACTCCATTCTGACCACGCTCCCAGTAATCAGGGGGGCTGCAGCATTTTTGGCAGATGCATGGGCTGACTCAGCCAGATTGGCCGCGAGATCTGCCACATTATCTAATGTAGACCGGAGAGCAGTCTGGTTAAAAGGTTGCCCAGGGGACGTTCAGGCGAAAGGGAAACTGTGTTCTCTCCCTGTGAAGGTCAATACTTATTCGGCTCAGCTTTGGATGACATCGTAGAAAAAGCAGCCGACAAAAAGAAAGGGTTCCCAAAACCTCCCTTCTCTTCCTTCAGGCTGTCCTTTCGGGGGGAAAAGATACAACCGAAAGAGAACATCCACAGAACATAGGAGGTGGGAGGATAGACCAAGAAAAAGCAAGGGGTTCCTGTTCAGTACTTCTTCCCGAAGTGGTAGAAAGCCCTTCAAATGACTCTCCACCCCAGGTGGGAGGAAGGCTCGCCCTCTTCCTCCCAGCCTGGAGAGAAAATATCATCCAGCCCTTGGATTCTCAACCTGGTGAGGACAGGGTTGAAGCTGGAGTTTGGGAGACATCCCCCAAACAGGTTCGTCATGACTGCCCCACGAGCGTTCGACTCTGAGCAAATAGCTCTAGAGTCAGAGGCACTGTGCCTCGTGGAGAAAAATGTTCTGCAGGTTGTGGCAGAAGGGGAAGGCTTCTATTCTCCCCTGTTTCTAATAAAGAATCCGAACGGCACAAACAGAACGATTTTCAACCTGAAGGACCTGAACAAGTTCCTGAAGATTCAAAAATTCAAGATGGAATCAATAAAATCAACAAAACAACTGCTCTTTCCTGGTTGCTATATGGCCGTCCCAGACCTGAAGGACGCATATTAACACGTGCCAGTACACTGAGCCTTACAGAAGTATCTGAGTTGCAGTACCAGTAGGGGGCACCACAAGGCCCTTCTCTTTTGGCCTGGCAGTGGCCCCTCGTGTATTTACGAAATTGGTAGCGGAGGTTACGGCCCACCTTAGGGAAAGAAACAAACTGGTCAACCCATATCTGGATGACTTACTGATAGTAGGCCGTTTTCACTCATTGCCACAGTCAAGTGAGAGACATAGCCACCATCTTAGAAAGCTTAGGGTGGTGTTTTAAACTAGAAAAATCAAGGTTAGACCCACACAGGACCCATTTTTCTAGGACTCTTACTCGACTCATGCCAGCAAGAGTGTCGCCTACCTGATGAAAAAAAGGGAAAAATTGCTTAGTCTCCTCTCCAGGTCAGTACAAGATCCAGTGATGACCCTCAGGAGTGCTATGTCCCTCCTGGGCTCTCTCACCTCATGCATCCCGGCAGTGAAGTAGGCCCAAATCCACTCAACAGAGTTGCAGGGGTTCGTCTTGGAAAGCCAATGTTCCTTGCCGGGGTATCTGGAGGGTAAACTAACACTGCCTCAGGAGGTTATACATTCACTCCACTGGTGGTTGGAGATAGAGTCCCTTCAGGAGGGGGTTCCTTGGTCTACTCACATCACCAGGGTAGTTACCACAGACACCAGTCCCAGGGGGTGGGGAGCACATCTGGACGACTATCTGGTTCAGAGAACGTGGTCAGCAGTAGGAAAGGAAGCCTCAAATATGTGGGAGCTTTTGGTGGTAGAAAATGCGTTGGAGTCTCCTACCATTCCTGAGAGGCTATCATGTGAAAATATTGTAGGCATATAAGAAGCTCTCTAAACGAAACATGACACTTGCAGACAACTCTATCAAAGTCTGCGTTCTAAAAAGTCACTCCTTTCTGAGCCCTGCCTTTAGCCCAAACATTAGTTATCCCCCACATATGGGTTATCGGCGTACCCAGGAGAAATTTCAGAACAAGTTTTGAGGTCCATTTTCTCCTGTTACCCTTGTGAAAATAAAAAAAAATTTGGGTCTAAAGTAACCTTTTTGTGGAAAGTTGTTTTTCATTCTGTTTATTCATCAGAAGGGTTAATAAACTTCAATGTGGTTTAGAGCACCTTGAGAGGTGCAGTTTTGTGTCACTTTTGAGTATTTTCTGTCATATAGACCCCTCAGTCACTTCAAATGTGGTGCGGTCCCCCCCCCCCCCCCCCAAAAAAAAAAATTGCTGGTTAACTTTTAACCATTCTAAAAACCCCGTATATACTCCAGTATAAGCCAACCCGACTATAAGCCGAGGCATGTAGTTTTGCTATGGAAAACTGGGTAAGCTTATTGACTCGAGTATAAGCCGGGTATGCATTGTCCCCTCATCCCTGTCCTGGTATGTGTGGCACCCCGTCCTGTTGTCCCCTCTTCCCTGTCCTGGTATGTGTGGTTCCCCTGTTGTATGCATGGCTCCTCCGGTCCCCATCATTGTATGCATGGCTGGCTGGGCTCACACACACCCCCCCCATCATTGTGTTGGCTGTCACACCATCATTATCCCCCACCTGGCTGTGTTGTGTACCATCATTGTTCTCCGGCTGGCTGTGTTGTGCACCATCATTGTCCCCTAGCTGGCTATGCTGTGCACATGGTTGGCTCTGCTGTGCTGTGCACATGGCTGGCTCACCCTTCTCGCGCGGTCCCTGGTCCCTGCTTCTCCGATGGTAGCGGCCATCTTCCTGTGCAGAGCGGACACGTGGTACCGCTCATTAAAGTAATGAATATGCGCTCCACGCCTATGTGAGTGGAGACGCGTGCATATTCATTACCTTAATGAGCGGTACCACGTGACCGCTCTGCACAGGAAGATGCCAACGCCGAGACCATCAGAGATGCAGGGGACCGCACGAGGAGGGTGAGTATGATGTGTTCAAGAAGCGGAGGCTGTAGCTACAGGTGTCACTGTGCCACAGCTGCCGGCTCCTGCCACTGCTCCGCAGCTTCCCCTCCCCGACCTCTTTCTGGACCATGACTCGTGTATAAGCCGAGGGGGGCGTTTTCAGCACAAAAAAAGGTGCTCAAAATCTCGGCTTATACACGAGTATATACGGTAGTTTAAAAAATTGTACTGATGTAAAGTAGACATGTGGGAAATGTTATGTGTTAACTGTTTTGTGACATAATTCTCTGATTTTAAGGGCATTAAAAATTCAAAGTTTGAAAATTGCTAAATTTTCCCCAGATTTCAGATTTTTTTTCACAAACTCAAGTCATTTCAAAGACATTTTACCACTATCATGAAGTACAGTATATCTCGAGAAAACATTCTCAGAATAGGATCCATTGAAGCGTTCGAGTTATTACCACAGGAAGTGATGCTGGTCAGAATTGTAAAATTTGGCCTGGTCAGGAAGGTGAAAACAAGTTCGGGGGTTAAGGGCCACTTAGACAAAATTAAATCATTTGATCATTGTCCAAATTATGTTAAGACAAAAATGCAAAATGAATATGCCTTTTAGCTGTGAATAGCAGACGACCTCCATATACCACAATATGTTTTCAGAGGTAGAAAATAAATGTTGTAGATACAGTTCAATGTTCCAGCCTCTGGATTGCTTATTTCACCTTTACTTTTATTCATCTGCACTTATCTGATCCTAGCATTACACATCCCTACACAATAATGGGGCCCTATTATTCCCGCGCTCGCTGTGTTCAGCTCACGTTCTTCAGTCCTCTGTTTTACTGGCGCTTGGCAAACATTATATTATTTCTAAGCCTTGCTTTTCCATTTAAATCCATAAACATCTAACGCTCTTATTACCTTTTAAAATATTAAATTGCCCATTACCTAATGTGGCCTGATGTTCACTTTATCTATGTGATTTTCCAGCGTAGTGTCCTTTTCTTGCCATGGACACTCATTACTTAAAAGGGCTTTTATACTACGCTGACTTGTAGCTCTGCTGAACAGCAGAATTGCTTTTGCTTCATTTAAATGCAGCGTGTGCCTAGGAGCATGGAGATGAGGTATAAATGGTGTTTTTTATAAAAAAAATTAACAAACTTCATTTATTAAAGGAAATCTCTTTGTAGGATCAACTCTACAAAGCAGGTTATATGGGCATGCAGGTCATAGAAAAGTGAATAAAATGACACATTGCGGTGCAATATTTAAATCCAGAGTAATACATTTTTCTTATTATGTAAATGAGCAGTTAAGATCTATGGGAGGGACAGAAACCTCCCTGAGAATCTGCCTTCAGAGCTTATTTTAAATGGGAGGTGGCATCAGCAGTGTGAGACATGTGAAAATACTGAGGGCACCACCAATGTGATTCTGATCAGCCAAACGCATACTTAAAAAAATGAATGTCATATTCAGAAAAGTATGCAATAAAACTATGGGATCAACAAATAAAAATAAATTCTTTATTATAAACCGCACATAAGAGACAAAAAATACAATAGTTTATGAAACCTAATAAACTTGCCCAAAACTATTAATAATGCAGCACAATACTAAAAAAATGAGTAATATATAAAACACCAATGTCTGTAAGATCTATGCCACCAGAACAGAACCAGAATTGGGTTAAGATGAAGACAAACAAGGGCAAATAAAGGTGGACACAGCAATCAATGATGGAACCAAGGCCTCAAAATAAAATAAACCCCTTTAGTAAAATAACAAAGAGGAATATAAAGGAGCGAGCATGAGAATAAACAAACCTGTATAGTCTGGCAGAAAAATAAATGAGGAAGAAGCCCCACACATATCGCCACCAATGTGTGGCTTCTTCAGGGGTGACAATGAGGCTCAAGTGCAGTAAACAAGATGAGTTAACAATAAATAACAGGTGTGGAGAGCGTTGTGATAAAACTCTCAGGAGATGCAAGTTGCGATTTCACAAACGTTTATAAATAAAGTTGTTTGAGGAGTTGAGCACATGATGTGAGACAAAGTTATAAATAATTTGGGGAATGCGTGAACAAGACATAATTAAATTGGAAAATACACTGCTCATGTGTGAACGTCAAGCATTTAATAAAGTTTTATGAAGACCATATATGCGCAAGTGCAGATAAAGATCAAACCTTGTTCCAACAGGTTCCTCTTTTGCACCTGCGCAAACCTAATTATGGAAACAAATCAGTACGCCTGCGCAAATAGTTAAAGTGAAACCAAGCGCTTGCGCAATTGAATAAGAAATGGCGATCAAACAAAATGCATTACACCTGCGCAGACGCTCGCTCATTTTAAATGAAAGATGGCGTTACCAGTGTAGACAGGTAGATCAGGAGAACAGGCTGTCAGTCATTACATATCATACACTGGTAATGCTCCCTTTCATTTAAAATAAGCTCTGGAGCCAGATTCTTGGGTGAGGTTTCTGTTTGTCCCATAGAATAGATCTTAACAGATAATGACAAGATTGCCTTAAATAAAAATAAAGTACGGTGGCTTGTGAAAATATTCACCACCTATCCCCGTCCCCTTCTTTGACTTTCTTACCTATTTTGTTACATTACAACGTGTTTGAAATATTTGTGTCATCTGATGTGTGTTATGCATCAGCCCTGAATAGTCCAAGTTAGTGAAGTCAGGAAAAATATAGGTATAAATTAAATTTATGGGATCAAATATCTAAAAATTGGCTTGTGCATATGTATTCACCACTTTGCTATGAAGCCTCTAAAAATTTCTGGTGCAAGCAGTTACCTTCATAAGTCACAAGCTTAGTGAAAGGAAGTCCACCTGTGTGCAATCTAAGTGTCATATGGTCTGTCAGTATATACACACCTTTTCTGAAAGGCCACAGAGGCTGCAACACCATTAAGCAAGAGTCACCAATAACCAAACACTGTGAAGACAAAGGAGATCTCCAAATAAGTCAGGACAAAGTTGTTGAGAAGTACAAGTCAGGGTTGGATTATAAAATAGCACTATCAGAACCATTATCATCAAATGAAAAGATCATGGTACCACAACAAACCTACCAAGAGAGGGTTGCCCACCAAAACTCTCAGCCGGGGCAAGGAAGGAGGGCATTAATCAGAGAAGCAGCACAGAGACCAAAGGTAACCTGAAGGAGCTGCAGAGTTTCCAAGCAGAGACTGGTGTGTCGATCAGTACAACCACAATAAGAATCCATAGAGGAGGCTTTTATGGAAGATTAGGCAGAAAAAAGCCTTAACTTATACACAAAAATTGAAAGGCTTGTTTTGAGTTTGCCAACAGACTTGTGCAAGACTCCACAAATGTATGGCGGAAGGTGCTGTGGTCAGATGAGACCAAAATCTTTGGCCGCCAAGGTAAATGATATGTCTGGTGCCAAACCAATACAGATCATCACCCCAAGAACTCCATCTTCACAGTGAAACTTGGTGGTTGGAACATCATGCTGTGGGGATGTTTTTCAGCAGCAGGGACAGTGAAAATATTCTGAGTCAAGGGGAAGATGGATGGTGCGAAATACAAGGATGTTCTTGAGCAAAACCTGTTTTCAGTCTGTCAGTTATTTGAAACTTGGATGGAGGTTCACCTTCCAACAAGACAATAACCCAAAGCATACTGCTAAATCAACACTTGAGTGGTTTAATGGGAAACTGTGCTCAGACTTCACCACAGGAAACTAACTTGAAGGAGCTGAAGCAGTTTTTCCTTGAGGAATGGGCAAAAATCCCAGTGGCCAGATGTTGAAGGCTCATAGAGACTTATCCAAATCTATTTGTAGCTGTAATTGATGCAAAAGGAGGCTCGGCGAAGTACTGACCTTAGGGGGTGAATAGTTATGCAAATTAACATTTTCAGTTATTTTGCCCTATTTGTTGTTTTCTTCACAATAAAAAGAAAAATGTTTACAGTTGTAGGCATGTTCTTTACATGAACTGATGCAATCCCTCAAAAAAAAACCAAAAAAAAAAACCCTGAAATTTCAGGTTGAGGTTGTGATAACAAAACCCGAAAAATGCCAAGGAGGATGATTACTTTGGCAGTCCAATTTATAATATTAATAACTGATAACCTGTAAAAAAAAACAAAGCATACAGTGTATAATGAAGTATAAGTCAACCTAAATATAAGCCCAGGTATCTAATTTTACCACAAAAAACTGGGAAAACATTTTGACTCGAGTTTAAACCTGGTATGCATGGCCTCCTAATCCCTATCTTGTTATGCATGGCCTCCTCTCTCTATCCTGGTCTGCATGGCCTCCTCTCTCTATCCTGGTATGCATGGCCTCCTCTCTCTATCCTGGTATGCATGGCCTCCTCATCCCTATCCTGGTATGCATGGCCTCCTCATCCCTATCCTGGTATGCATGGCCTCCTCATCCCTATCCTGGTATGCATGGCCTCCTCTCTCTATCCTGGTATGCATGGCCCCCTCATCCCTATCCTGGTATGTATGGCCTCCTCATCCCTATCCTGGTATGCATGGCCCCCATCAGAAAAACATTAAAAAAATAAACAAAAAAAATGCATTATACTTGCCTTTATTGCGCTCCCTTGCAGCATCTTGTTCCAATGCAAGCAGCTGTTTTATGCTTGTAAGCAGCGCACGGCAGTGACGTCACGTGCTGCTTACAAACAGAGGACAGCTGCCGGAATACTCACTGCTCTCCACGCTGTGATTATGTGCTTGGAGAGCAGTGAATATTTATTGCTCTTTAAAAGCAGGCACAGTTAGCTCAGCCGCTGGCTTGCTGCAGCAGCCGGGCGATCACGTGTGCTCACTACTAAAGGAAGTTAATATTCACTGCTCTGCACGCCTATGGAGACTATGGCGACTTCTGTTCACGCTATTAAAGAGAAATGAACATTCACCTCGAGCGCAGTCAATATTAATTTCTCTTCAGCAGCGGTCGCAGGTGTTAGCCGCAGCAGCCGGCTCCTGCATCCTGTGACCCGCTGGAACACCCCCTTCGTTTTGTGGGTCCCTGACTTGAGTATAAGCCGAGGTAGGGCTTTTTCAGTATAAGAAAAGTGCTGAAAAATTCTGCTTATACGCGAGTATATACGGCATGCACAGTGGTGGCCAAAAGTATTGGCACCCTGCAATTCTGTCAGATAATACTCCATTTCTTCCTGAAAATGATTGCAATCACAAATTATTTGCTATTTTTATCTTCATTTAATTTGCTTGCAAGGAAAAAACACAAGAGAAAGAAGCAGAAATCAAATCCTCGATCATTTCACACAAAACTCCAAAAATGGGCCAGACAAAAGTATTGGCACCCTCAGCCTAATAGTTGGTTGCACAACCTTCAGCCAAAATAACTGCGAACAACCGCTTCCGGTAACTATCAATGAGTTTCTTACTATGCTCTGCTGGAATTGTACACCATTCTTCTTTGGCAAACTGCTCCAGGTCCCTGATATTTGAAGGGTGCCTTCTCCAAACTGACATTTTGAGATCTCTTCACAGGTGTTCTATGGGATTCTGGTCTGGACTCATTGCTGGCCACCTTAGAAGTCTCCAGTGCTTTCTCTCAAACCATTTTATAGTGCTTTTGGAAGTGTGTTTTGGGTCATTGTCCTGCTGGAAGACCTATGACCTCTGAGGGAGACCCAGCTTTCTCACACTGGGCCCTACATTATGCTGCAAAATTTGTTAGTAGTCTTCAGACTTCATAATGCCATGCCCACGGTCAAGCAGTTCAGTGCCAGAGGCAGCAAAGCAACCAAATACATCACCATGTTTGACTGTAGGGACCGTGTTCTTTTCTTTGAATGCCTTTTTTTTTTTTTTTTTTTTCTGTACACTCTATGCTGATGGTTTTTCCCAAAAAGCTCGACTTTTGTCTCATCTTACCAGAGAACATTCTTCCAAAACGTTTTAGGCTTTCTCAGGTAAGTTTTGGCAAACTCCAGCCTAGCTTTTTTATGTCTCGGGGTAAGAAGTGGAGTCTTCCTGGGTATCCTACCATACAGTCCCTTTTCATTCAGACGCCGACGGATAGTACGGGTTGACACTGTTGTACCCTCGGACTGCAGGGCAGCTTGAACTTGTTTGGATGTTAGTCGAGGTTCTTTATCCACCATCAGCACAATCTTGCGTTGAAATCTCTCGTCAATTTTTCTTTTCCTTCCACATCTAGGGAGGTTAGCCACAGTGCCATGGGCTTTAAACTTCTTGATGACACTGCGCACGGAAGACACAGGAACATTCAGGTCTTTGGAGATGGACTTGTAGCCTTGAGATTGCTCATGCTTCCTCACAATTTGGTTTCTCAAGTCCTCAGACAGTTCTTTGGTCTTCTTTCTTTTCTCCATGCTCAATGTGGTACACACAAGGACACAGGACAGAGGTTGAGTCAACTTTAATCCATGTTAACTGGCTGCAAGTGTGATTTAGTTATTGCCAACACCTGTTAGGTGCCACAGGTAAGTTACAGGTGCTGGTGATTACATGAATTAGAGAAGCAGCACTTGATTTTTCAAACAGTGCCAATACTTTTGTCCACCCCCTTTTTTAGGTTTGGTGTGGAATTATATCCAATTTGGCTTTAGGTCAATTCTTTTTATGTTTTTTCATTGAAGACAAATTTAAATGCAGATAATAATACCAAAGAATTTATGTTTGCAATCATTTTCAGGAAGAAACTGAGTATTATCTGACAGAATTGCAGGGGTGCCAATACTTTTGGCCACCACTGTATGTGTGTTTTTTTTATATATAAAATACATTTTGTTGCTAACACTTTTTTTTTCCATAACTGCTCCAGACATTGATGTTCACTTAACTATTTTGGTATATATATTCCTGCGGTCCCCATTTTGTCTGAAAGAAGCTACTGATTGCAGTCTTTGTATTTATTTCCTTTTTTTGCTTGTGAATGCAGTAAAACCACTTGCATATGTACAGTAATTGCTTGAAATGGGAGAGAATGCATTTAAAGTTTGTATTGGCAGATGACCGTAGTGGAAACTCGAGACCACATTTTTATTTTGAAGAACTAATAATTAAACCGGATGCTTCAAAAATGATCACTGCTAAATATTATTGCCATGGGTGTATGAAACAGCTTAGCTGCTTTTTGCCTTTGACTGTAGAGTTAATCAAGGTTCTACACCCAGCATGTCCTCATTAAATGTGCTTGTTAATCCAGTTTTATCATCATAGAAATTTCTTGCATACACCTTCATAAGAACCAATCTGCTTACGGTCTACAGCTATTTTATTAATGGATGGTACGTGTATGATGCGAACAAAAAATTTTTTTCAATTTATTTGCATTTCTAAAATAATTCAGGCTATACTTCTCTTTTGGCTAATAATGGCTGTAGATGCACATATGCTGTAATATACGGTAGCTTACCAGTTTTTATTTATTTCAGCTGCAGATGAAGGAAGAGAGCCACAGTATTCATTACTGATGGGTAGGCGGAGCCCCAGATCAGGATGTTACCTCAGATCAAAAGAGTGATGACTGGCTGGCCCCTCCAGCTCGGGCTCCTCCTACTCAGCTCCAGTCTAAGATTTGAGGTCCAGAGGATGGTCGCTGCTAATGCAGCTCCTCAGAAAATTTTTATTATTTTAATATTCGGACAGGAGACTTGGATCACTAGTTGGTCTAGAGGTCTCAGGGGTATCAGCGCTGCTGTACCCCAACCTCTCCCTTGGCGGATCTGTATTTACTCAAAGTCCCTGCAGAATCCTTGCCGGCCCTGGGGGATGAGGAGAGCTTCCCTGGCGGGAACGCAAACCACACGTGCGGTCACTGCGTTCTTCGCCCTGGGGGGAAGCATGGGCACTGCGCCAGAAACCCCTGAGGGTCCCTGTGGCGCCTTGGCTGGTGAGTACTCCACACAAATTTTAATGATAATTATGTGTGAGTGCTTTAGCGTCTGAATGAGCAGCGCTATTACTAATGTCAGCGTTACTATGTCAGTATGCGTCAGCGCTGCTGTGACAGCGCTAATACATGTAATGTCAGTTGCTTCAGCGCTGCTGTGACAGCGCTACTACATGTAAATGTCAGTAAGCTTCAGCGCTGCTGTGACAGCGCTACTACATGTAATGTCAGTATGAACGCTGCTGTGACAGCGCTACTACATGTAAAGTCAGTATGCTTCAGCGCTGCTGTGACAGCGCTACTACATGAAGATGTGGTGATTTTTTGTCCGCAGGCAGATACCTGCAGGACAGGAGGGAGCAGGAGCGGGGAGAGTTCGCGCTCATTCTTTGAGCTAGCAGGGGGCGTGGCCTAGCTATCCCGGTCTTTTGAGCAGGAAGACGCGCGCTCTGGTTTTCTCCTGCGACCCCCTCACTGTGGCGGCCATTACTCAGGCTCCTGGGCTCCTCGGACCGCTCCCCTCCTCGTATAACACCACGGCCAGCTGGGTGAGTGTGGATTCCTCACCCCGCAGCGCAGCGATCGCTATCCTGCAGCTGCAGTCTCATCAGAGACATAAAAATTGGCTGGGGCTCACAAATATATATATATTTTGGTGAGTTTGCAATATTAACCCCTTTGAGGGTTATTTCTACCTGCTAAATTTGCTGACTGAATACCGCTGGGGTAACTCTGCTTGGTGGAGCGTTAACCCTTCAGCGTTTGAAAAAAAAAAAAAAAAAAACCGCATAGTTTTTTGCTGGTATTACCGCTTTGACCTGTTCATACAGGTGAGACATGTCTGAACAGAGTTCAGATGCCGCGGATCACGTCCCAGTGCCATTGCGGCAATCAGATACGCAGACCTCCACAACGTCTAGCGCTGCGGTTGACAGCGGTGAAAAATTGGATGATATCGCTCGATCGATTAATAACTTATCTGACCTTTTAGGTCAATATGTGTCTGCTAATTCCTCTCAGAGGAAGCGACGCAGGCCGTTACCGGCCTCTACACGGAGCGAGTCAGATGTATCTGATATTGGGCAGAGTTCCCCTTTATATTCGGATGGAGAAATATCCGATTCTGATGCGGACGAGCCGCAGGGGCGTTCCTCTATGGCGAAGCGTACGGAGGCATTAATTGAAGCCATGAGAGATATACTACAGTTACGGAGGAGGTAACTAGTCGTCCTGGTAAATCAGCACGCATGTTCCAGGAGTCCCGTGCTTCGCGCACAACATTGCCAGCTCTGGATGAGCTTAATGGTGTAATAGAGGAGGAACGTCTATGTCCAGATAAGCGTTTTCATGGAACGCATTTCTTTGATACACTTTATCCTTGCTCTACGGAGTTAAAGGCTAATTGGACTTCTGCTCCTGAAGTGGATGTGTCTTTGTCTCAGCTTAGTAAATCCTCACTACTCCCTATTAAGGGAAAAGCGAGCTTACAGGAGCCTTTGGATAGAAAGGCAGAATTGGCGGCAAAAGCAAGCTATGAGGCTGCGGGTCATGGATTTCGAGCAGTGCTAGGATCCATGTGTGCTGCTAGAGCTTCTCTAAGCTGGTTGGCACGTCTGAAGACGGAGTTGCAAAATGAATCTCCGTTATCTGAGATACGGGAAACTTGTGAATGGTTAGAAACGGCAGCCTGTTATATCTTTGATGCCGGTCTGGATACGGCATCTCTGCTGGCCAAAGCGCAAGCTTCAGCGGTCACAGTCAGAAGAGCTTTATGGCTCAGACAGTGGCCGGGGACGCAGTTTCCAAACAAGGGTTGTTGGCCTTACCTTACAAGGGTGGCCATCTTTTTGGATCCGACCTCACAGAGCTGATTTCCAGGGCTAAGGCGAAGGAATCAGCATTACCACAGCGAAGGGCCATGGCCTCGGTGTCCAGTAAGCCTGGTGTTTATAGTGGTCGGCGGTCCTTTCGGGGCCGAGGGCGATCTAGTCACTCCTCGTGGGGATCGGGTCGTCCTTCTTTCTCAGGAAAGAAATCCTCTCAGAAAACTCGTACTCCCTGGAAGCAGAGTTTCCGCCAGAACAAGCGGGAACTTGACAAGAAAACCGCAAAGTCGGATTGACGCCAGGGGTCCACTCGAGGATTCTCGAGTGGGGGGTCGTCTGCTTCTTTTCAAGGAGACTTGGATGGCTCGCGTTCCAGATTCCTGGGTAACGCGGATAGTGTCGGCAGGCTATTTCATAGAGTTTGCTTCTCAACCCCCAAATGTTTTTTGTCAATCTCGCGTTCCGTCGGAACCCGAGCTTGTTGTCGCTCTACAGCGAGAGGTCGAATCGCTACTACAAAAGGGTGTAGTGATACCGGTTCCGTCAGAGGACCGAGGAAAAGGTTTTTATTCCAACCTTTTTATAGTTCCCAAAAAGGAGAACAAATTTCGCCCGATTCTGGATCTCAAGCGATTGAACCGGCATGTCCATGCCCGGAAATTTCGCATGGAGTCGCTTCGTTCCGTTGTGGCAGCCCTGTCACAGAACGATTTTCTGGTGTCAATCGACATTCGCGACGCCTATTTGCATATTCCCATCGGAAAGGCTCATCAGCGCTTTCTTCGATTTGCCATAGGTCAGAATCATTACCAGTTCGTGGCTCTGCCGTTCGGCTTAGCCTCAGCGCCAAGGGTCTTTACAAAAATTCTGGCGCCCCTCATGGCACTCCTTCGAAGACAGGGGATTACGATTCTCCCTTATCTGGACGATCTTTTGATCGTGGCTTCCTCGGAGGAGGAGGCATTGACGGCTCGGGATTTGTCTCTTCAGTTTCTGAAAGACTTCGGTTGGCTGGTCAATTGGGAGAAGTCGTCCCTGGAACCATCGAGGACAATTCTCTTTTTGGGAATGCATCTCGACACGTTTCGGTCGGTAGTTTCCCTACCACCAGACAAACAGTCATGTCTTCTTCGACATGTACAGATTATGACATCCTCAATGGCAATGTCTCTACGGAAGTGTATGCGTCTTCTGGGACTGATGGTGGCGTCCATGGAGGCAATTCCTTTTGCCCAGTTCCACTCCAGGACTCTTCAAAGGTTCATCTTGAGTCGATGGAATCAGTCGCAATCGCTGGATTGCAGTGTCACCATTTCTCGCGCGGTGCGGGATTCTCTAGAATGGTGGTTACGTCCAGGGGCATTCTCCCTGGGGAAGTCTTTCCTCCCTCTGAAGTGGTCAGTCATAACCACCGATGCCAGCCTGACGGGCTGGGGGGGTGTTTGGAACAATCTCTGGATTCAGGGGGTATGGTCACCGGAAGAGTCTGTGCTTCCGATCAACATCCTGGAATTGAGGGCGATTTTTCTTTGCCTCCAACATTGGACGGTCCCTTTGAGCGGTCTGCCAGTCCGTGTGCAGACAGACAATGCGACGGCTGTCGCGTATATCAATCACCAAGGTGGGACAAGGAGTTCCAGACTCATGGTAGAGGTGTCCCGAATTCTGATTTGGGCAGAGGCCAATGTACCAGCCATTTCGGCGATTCACATTCCAGGGGTTCAGAATATTACAGCGGACTTTCTCAGTCGCAGAAGGATGGATCCCGGGGAATGGAGCCTCCACCCGGAAGTCTTTGCACTACTGTGCTCTCGCTGGGGAACCCCCCAAGTGGATTTGATGGCTTCCAGGTCCAATGCCAAGTTACCGACATTCATGTCCAGGTACAAGGACCCGAAGGCGGTGGCGGTGGATGCTTTAGTGGCTCAGTGGGATCAGTTCAAGCTGATCTATGTGTTCCCGCCGATATCCTTACTTCCTCTGGTGCTGCGTCGGATCAGACTAGAGAGAATTCCAGCTATTCTGATAGCTCCAGACTGGCCAAGAAGGGTGTGGTTCTCGACAATAATGTCGCTGTTGGCGGCACCTCCGTTTCCACTCCCTCTTCAACCAGACTTGTTGACTCAGGGGCCCATTTGTCATCCGGACTTGATGTCCCTGCGTTTGACGGCGTGGCTCTTGAGACCGAGATCTTGACCCGTAGAGGTTTTTCAGCCGAGGTCATTGCTACCCTTCGTGCTGCAAGATGTCCGGCTACTTCTAGGATTTACCACAAAATTTGGGAAACCTTCTTTTCGTGGTGTTTGGGGTCTTCTCGGAACCCGAGAAAATTTTCCATTCCCAACCTGTTGGCTTTTCTGCAGCATGGGCTAGACAAGGGTTTGGCAGTTAGCACTCTGAAAGGTCAGATTTCTGCTCTGTCCTTATTGTTCCGGAGAACCATTGCTTCAAATAGAGACGTGATCTCTTTTTTCCGAGGTATCTCTCGTAAGTTTCCGCCGCGGAAGGCACCCGTGTCTCCTTGGCGGCTCAACCTTGTTTTGGAGGCTCTTCAGCATAAACCTTTTGAACCTATGGTTTCTGCTAGCCTTTCTTTACTTTCTTGGAAGGTGGCTTTCCTTGTTGCAGTCACTTCCTTGAGGAGAGTTTCTGAATTGGCAGCTCTTTCTTGCTCGCCTCCTTTTCTGGAGTTTTTTCCGGATCGTGTAGTGCTTCGCACTCGGGGTGATTTTTTGCCTAAAGTGGTGTCACAATTTCATGTTAACCAGGATATTGTGTTGCCTTCACTCTGTCCGGATCCGAAGAATACGAAAGAGCGAGATTTACACACATTGGATTTAGTGCGGGCCTTGAAGTTTTATCTATCTATTACTCAAGGTTTTCGTAAGACGGACTCCCTGTTTGTGGTTCCGGCAGGTCGTCGGCGTGGTCAACGAGCTTCCAAGGGTTCTATAGCTCGTTGGATCCGGTCAGCTATTTTGGAAGCTTACCGTCTTCGGGGTGAATCTTGCCCGATTAAGATTCGAGCCCATTCCACGAGAGCTGTGGCTTCATCGTGGGCTTTTCATCAAGGTGCTTCGGCAGTGCAGCTTTGCCGAGCGGCGACTTGGCGCTCTGTCCACACGTTTACAAGATTTTATAAAGTGGACGTCAGTGCTTCCGCTGATGCAGCCCTCGGACGTAGGGTCCTGCAGGCAGCTGTAGTTTAAAGTTCTGGATGAACTTGTGTTTAGCGCTGGTTGCGCTTTGTTGTTAAGGTTGTTGGGTTTCTGCCTTTTGTTGGTTTTTTTCCCACCCTTATTTTTGAACTGCTTTGGGACGTCCCATCAGTAATGAATACTGTGGCTCTCTTCCTTCATCTGCAGCTGAAACACGGATTTTGGTAAAGACTTACCTGTAAAATCCTTTTCAGCGAAGGAAGGAAGAGAGACACAGCACCCTCCACGGCAGAAGTGTGTTGATGTTTTCAGATGCAGCGCGACCCTTATCTGATAGCGATTATCTGGGCTGAGGTCAGCGCGCTAAGGCTCTGTTCCAGCATCGCCAGCTCATCGCAGTAGTCAGGTTCCGTGAGTAGTACCTGGAACTCTGTGGTTTTTGGCTTTCTTTGCATGCATAACCTGTATCCTTGTGTTTTTTCTCTGAAGTTCCTTCAGAAGGGGTTATGTTGCTCCGCTGGTGATCTGGCTCTTTTTCCTAAAAGCTTTGATACGACTGGAGCTGAGTAGGAGGAGCCCGAGCTGGAGGGGCCAGCCAGTCATCACTCTTTTGATCTGAGGTAACATCCTGATCTGGGGCTCCGCCTACCCATCAGTAATGAATACTGTGTCTCTCTTCCTTCCTTCGCTGAAAAGATTTTACAGGTAAGTCTTTACCAAAATCCGTGTTTTTGCTTGCTTTTTTACAACTTTAACAAGCAGGCTAACTGCTCCTGCTACATATTATTTTATCTGTCATTATTATCCTAATTCTAGCTTGTTTAGTTATTCCCAAAAAAGCTTTGGTCTTAGAATAATGTACCCACACATTAATTTTTGCCAATGTAATTCATTTTTTAAATCTGCCCCATTTTGCATATATCACCCAAAGAATACACCTCCATCTTTTTCCTTTACTCTGCAGTTACCGTAGTGCTCCTGGTTGAACATACACAATTGAGTCTCTTCCTGCCAGCATAGCTTTGCAGTGCCTCTAGTATTAACATGGTTTTCTACTTTTCCAATACACTCTGCACTGTCTGCTCCTGTACAGTACTTTGCCAGCCCTATTTTGTTTTCTGTCATCTACATAAGTATAGCAGCCTTTGTGTTTTAAATTGTCAGCTGCTTTCTAGCAGAATTCAACTCACTTGTATTCCTCCACAATGGAGCATGCAGCTGAGGCAGTGCAGTGCTGAGCTGTTTTATTCTCTGCTGCTGACAGAGAAGTGATGTGAATCTGCAAATGCTGCATTGTTGATGCATATGGTAAACACAGTCCTCTGCCATATGCACCAATAGAACAGCATTTACAATGTCACATCGCTGAACAAACTTATTCATCTGCTGTGCACTGCCTTAAAAGTTTCATTGTGGAGGAGTGCAGGAGAGTTGAGCTTTGCTGGAAACTATCTAAGGCCCCTTTCACACATCAGTTTTTCCCATCAGTCACAATCCGTTGGCTAGCTGATCCGGCGCATCATTTTTTTTTTAATCAGTTTCTTCTGTTTTTTGACAGATCCATTTTTTTAAAAGCTGGCAATTCAGTGTGCTGTACAGTAAAATCACACTAACGTGTTTAATAAAGAATCGAAAGAATAGATATGTAAACATAGAATACATGCATGTATGTATGTATGTGTATATGTATATATGTGTATGTGTATGTGTGTTGTGTGTATATATATATATATATATATATATATATAGTACATATAGTACAGACCAAAGGTTTGGACACACCTTCTCATTCAAAGATTTTTCTGTATTTTCATGACTATGAATATTGTAGAATCACACTGAAGGCATCAAAGCTATGAATTAACACATGTGGAATTATACATTACACTTTACAAAAGAGTGTGAAACAACTGAAAATATGTCTTATATTCTAGGTTCTTCAAAGTAGCCACCTTTTGCTTTGATTACTGCTTTGCACGCAGAAAAGGTGAACGGATGGACTCTACATGCCTAGTTCCCACCGTGAAGCATGGAGGAGGAGGTGTGATGGTGTGGGGGTGCTTTGCTGGTGACACTGTTGGGGATTATTCAAAATTGAAGCAGTGAGCGGTCCAGCTCACCGCAAACCATCTCGATTGGGTTCAGGTCTGGTGACTGTGGAGGCCAGGTCATCTGGCATAGCACCCCAACACTCTCCTTCTTGGTCAAATAGCCCTTACACAGCCTAGAGGTGTGTTTAGGGTCATTGTCCTGTTGAAAAATAAATGATGGTCCAACTAAACGCAAACCGGATGGAATAGCATGCTGCTGCACGTTGCTGTGGTAGCCATGCTGCTTCAGTATGCCTTCAATTTTGAAATTTTGAATCCGTTATTTTTTTTTTTTTAAAAAAGAAATGACGGATTGTGACTGGCAAAAAACTGATATGTGAAAGAAGAGGCCTAACAATTATGTAAAACCAGACAGGCAGCTGTACTGTAGATGGCAGAATATAAAATCTGCAAGGCAGGGTACTGTACAGGAGCAGAGCGTGCACAGAAGCACAATTTGAATTCTAAATTTAGATTACCTTGATGATAACTCTGAGAAGTGGGGCTATTCACATAATCACAATAAGTAAGTGTTTACTATACTTTGAAAAAGCTTTTAATATCGGAGACAGCTAAGCTATTTGACACTTGGATATGAAAAATTTTGAGTAGTCTGTGTATACCTAATGCATGGTGTCACTTTTTCTATGTAGTGAGGAAAGCTACAGAAAGTCCTCATTTCTCTTTTGGCGCTCTTTCTTATTTTTAATTTTTTTTATTTGTCTGTCTTGACTAATGCCCTAAAATGTAATATATATTTATTTACACATCTATACTAAGATCTTGCTACTAAGTTTAGTTTCTGTTCGTTGGAAAACTTAAAATGATGCAAATATGAAATAATTTACAACATCTGTCAAAAAGATTGCAAGTAATCTCTATCTAGCTGCATCCTACCTACCTTATGTGTTGTAGTCATACTTGTGAGAAGCCAGCCTGTAGGTTAGGTTCCCATCTGAAGGGGTCGTTCGCAAATGCTGGTTGATTAAATAAGTATAGTCTACATTGAGTATATGAATTTCATTAATACATGTAACTTGGCATAACTCAGCATACAGTTATATCTGTATGCTACTTGTACCCGTATAATAATTTTAGCTAAAATTTGCTGATCCGTTATATTTTTTCAGATATGTATCTCGGGAAGCAAAAAAGCAGAACATTATATCTAAAATGCAAGGTTTTTGTCATGTGAAAAATCAATTTAGAACGTTTTCCATCTTTCTTGTCACCCATGATGTGTTCAAGTCAATTGAAAATAAACTGCAATCTTTTCAAGTGGAAAAATGAAGAACTAAAATGTGGTTGCATAAATATGCACATCCTTAAACTAATACTTTATGGAAGCACTCTGAATTTGAGAGCATTCAGTCTTTTTGGTAAGGAGTCTATCAGCATTGCACATCTACTAGAATTGGCAATCTTTGCACTCTCTTCCTTGCAGGAGCGATCTAAATCTGTCAGCGCAAGGGCATCTCCTATCTCTTGTGTACAGCCCTCTTCAAGCCAACAGACAGGTTTTCAATTGGATTCAGGTCCAGGCTCTGGCTGGGGTATTCCAAAACCTTGATCTTCTGCTGGCAAAGCCATTCTTTTGTTGTTTTGGAGATATGCTTAGAGTCGTTGTCATGCTGAATGGTGAAATTCTTTTTGTTTTAAAAGAAATTAACTGGGATTCAAACTGGTGTGCATGCTGCATGTAATCGCACGTTCAACACTGTCCATTGCACAGAAAAAACCCAAAGACAGAAACAGTAAGTAAATATCCCGCAGTAAATAAATAAACTGCAATAGTGCATGAAAATAATAAAAGGTATGTGCTTACATGCTGCGTGCACACTAGTTTGTATCCCAGTTCATTTCTTTAGTTTTTTTGGGTTTTTTCAGTCTGTCTGCATCATGTACATATAACGGTATGGTCTGCCTTTCCTTTGAGCTGGACAATCGATTGATGTGGTTCCCCATGACTGTGTATCTACTAGCTGTGCCCAGTTTTTCTCAGCCCTTATCCACATGCATGTCACTTGACAAACGGTAAGGTTTTTAATATTCGAGTTAGGACCGTCCCGATTAGGGTCACAGTGAAGTGGTGGGATGGCTTTTGCATTTTTTTCATCAAAATTATGTTAAATAGGTACCCTTTATTATTTTCATGCACTATTGCTGTTTATTTACTGCAGGGTATTTACTTATTTTGTTTCTGTCTTTGTTTTGTTTTTTACAAATACTTATGTAAAATACTGACGAAATACTAAATGTGGCTTTATTTTTATTTTTTTTTAATTACCGGTAGTTTGGTTTTCAATGGAATAGTACAGATTATGAGTGACATTAAAGGTGGAAATGATTCTTTGGAAATTATTCTTCTTGGTGTGTGTGGGTTTTCTTAAGTGTGATGTGTATATTGACACAGAATCCTGTTTTCTTTCCCTCTTTTACGCAGAACATTGTGGCTGTAGGTGCTGGCTTTTGTGATGGTCTCAAGTGTGGTGATAACACAAAAGCTGCTGTTATCCGTCTCGGACTCATGGAAATGATTGCATTTGCTAAGATCTTCTGTAAAGGTCAAGTTTCCACTTCTACATTTTTGGAGAGCTGTGGAGTTGCCGATCTCATTACCACTTGCTATGGAGGGCGCAATCGAAAAGTGGCCGAGGCATTTGTTAACACTCGCAAGGTATTGAATTGTGTGTCCTCCCACAGTAAAGTTAGCAGTGTTTTTAAAAAATATACATTTTATGAGCAGCAAGTGAGTTTCCTATATTTTTCATGAGAACCCTTCTCTTGCATTCTTGGTCTATCGTCTGAGATACAATGGGAGAGGATCAAGGTTAAGTATTTAAGGTCCCACAGAGCCACTATCAAACCTGTGTTAATGACAGCTTGGTTTTGTTGCTATCTAAACAATTGTATTCTGTTTAGAGAGTCAGTCAGTTTTTATTTCTTTGAAGCCTCTGTTCCTTTGTGTCTCAAGACTTCATTTTGCTTGAGACCACAGGTTTGGCATTGATACACTGAGTATATGGCAAAGAATAAATTGTCCTGTGGGAGGTCACTGCTTGAACACATGAGGTAGATTGTGCTTAAGGGAATCCGTCACACCGCCAAAATGCATTTTAAATTGGCTGTACAGTGATGTAGAGAATTTTGCCTTTAAAACTACCATACTAGCACTGTACCTGTTACTGGTACAGTGCCTGAGAAAATAATTTTGAATTCATTTGCACATGAGGCTTCAGTGCACTCTTGGCGTGACCAACAGTTTGGTGCACCATTATGCCTCCTCATTTGCATATTGGGACTTTTCCCAGTTCTGATTGACGGTGCTTGCTTTCCAGAGCAATATCTTCCCTGTCCCTTTTCTTCTGATTCCATTCACTGCACTTCTTGGTGTATGCATATGTGTGGCCACACTTACACCTGCAGCATTCAGACAGTGCTTGCTCTGGGAAGCGAGCACTGTAAATCTGAAGCAGTGTAATCGGCCCAAGATGCAAATGAGGTGGCATAATGGAGCCCCAAAATCTTGGCTATCACAATGGTGCACTGAAGCCTCCTCATTTGCATGTGAATGAAATGTTTCTCTCACGCAAGGAACCAGTAACAGGTGCAGTGTTTGTATGGTTGTTATAGGGCAGTGGCGGCGAACCTATGGCACGTGTTCTAGAGGGGGCACGCAGAGCCCTCCCTTTGGGCACGCGTGCCATCTCCTCAAGACTGCGGCGAAGCAGCTGGTGACTGGAGGCAGGAACCGGCTGCTGCGGCTAACTCCTGTACACGCTGCTAAAGACAAATGAATACTCACTGCACTAACAGTGAGTATTCATTTCTCTTATAGCACGCACAGTTTCAGCCGCAGCTGTCGGGCTATCACGGGTGCCCGCTCATTAAGGTAATGACTATTCACCTCTCTCCACTCCCATAGGCATGGAGACAGGTGAATATTCATTACCTTAATGAGCGGGCACCCGTGATCGCTCAGCTGCAGATGCTGCTGGCATAGAAACAAGATGCTGCAAGGCCGCGCAGGGAAGGCAAGTAGGATTTTTTTTTTTTGCTTTTCTCTTGGGGGCCATACATACAAGGTTAGGGATGGGGATAAGGAACCATGCATACAAGGATGGGGATAAGGAGCCATGCATACCTGGACGGGGATGAGGAGCCATGCATAAGAGGGAGGAGGAGCCATGCATGCGAGGGATGAGGAGCCATGCTTACAAGGATGGGAATAAGATGCCGTGCATTCAAGGACGGGGATGAGGGGACAATGCATACCTGGCTTATACTCGAGTCAATAAGTTTTCCCAGTTTTTTGTGTCAAAATTAGGTGCCTCGGCTTATACTCTGGTCGGCTTATACACTAGTATATACTGTATTTATTTTTTTTAAAATGTGAGGCCATTATACTGTATGGAGCACTGTGGACACATTATACAGTATGAAACACTATGTGGGGCCATTACACAGTATGGAGCATCACGTGGGGCCATTATACTGAATGGAACATCGTGTGGGGCCATTATACAGTATGGAGAACTATGTTGGGCCATTTTAGAGTATGATTGTGGGACCATTTTATAGTATATAGTATCGTGTGGGGCCATTATAGTACATGGAGTACTAAGTGGAGCCCATTACACTTTATGCAGGACTATGTACAACTTTACAATTTTACTTTTGATTAAAAATCCTCTCCATTATCAAGAATAGACCTTCACTACAATTGGTGGCTAGTATCTTAGGCTTGGAGTGCAGCGCGTACAAGCTCTTTGATATTGACGCTATAGCGCGCTAATGTATTAGTTGTCTTTCTAATCTAAAACCTCAGTATTCAGGGCACTTTGCAAAAAATAAGTGTGTTTTGGAGTGCAGTTTGGGCACTTGGCCTCTAAAAGATTTGCCTTCCCTGTTATAGGGTCAAGGTCCCCTACAACACATTTAAAATCTATTTTGGGGTAACAGACTCTATTTTAATGTGGTTTAAAATGACTACAGTTGCTACAATTTCACAATGTTTGGATTGTTATTACACCATATAGGCTTGACTTTATGCAGTAACATTTGCTACCATTCACAAACATATCCATATTCTGTAATAGTTTTGTTTTTAAATAAAGCCATTTGAATGTTGCCGCTAAGCCCACCTACGCATGGTGTTGGTAATCTCACAGCTTGCCTTGTATAATCAGTGCATATCTTGGCATGGGTTTCTAGACTTTTAAGTACAGAAAAGATTCATTTCATCTCTGTGCTGAAGCTGCATTTTCCTCCTGTGATCATACATTTCTGTTAGTTTGAGTCTTATCAAAGCTTCCCAGCTGTGATACTGCTTGGGAAAAAATGAAGCCCTTGGATCTAGCACCACACCTTGCATGTCGTGAAACAAACATTCATACTTCTTCAAAGTAAAGCTTAGTCAGTATGCCGGTCGTTACATCTCTATGTAACCTGCAGCTTTGTTTTTCATTACAGGTATAGATGTCATGAACCCGCATTGAGAGCCTTACAGAATAAACTAGAATTGTGTTTTTGTTCTGTAGAGTATAGAGGAACTTGAAAAGGAGATGCTGAATGGCCAAAAGCTACAAGGACCTCAGACCTCTGCAGAAGTATACCGTATCCTACAGCAGAAGGGCTTGGTAGATAAGTAAGTGAGAAAACTCTTTCTAGCAATAACGCTTTTTACAAGCAGGCACAATCTTTTAACTTTGACAAATTATAATTTCTCCCATGCTTGTAGTTTGTGTTTGCGTCTTCACAGTATGGCAGGCAATTCTAAAATGTCTTATTTTCTCTAAAGGCCTGATAGGGTAGCTGCAGGGGTTAGTATTTCCTGTAGCTATTCTACTTTCTATGTAGGAATGTTCTAGTCTTAAAAGTAGTAAAGCTAGCCATAAACTCAAAGATTTTTGTAGACAACAAATCAGGCAAATATTTGTCTGCAAAGAAAGTTAGTACACGTCCGATTGCTAGTGACTTGGTCAGGTGACCCAACTTGTTTTATCTTATCTGTCTAATCCACCAAAATTTGCTGGTTTTCGATTTAACTGAAGTGGCTATTGTGATGAAACGGTGCACACACACGACGGCTGCTGCCGTCCGACCCGGTAAACTGCAGGGATTTATAATTATCCCACTTCCACTTAGGAACTTGCAGCTCTCTGGCGCCCCCCTTACCCTCAGGTCAGTCAGGGAACTGCACCTAGGATAATCAGTCGCCAGACGGGTCACTTGGATGTGTGCTGGCTATTGGGCACGCTGCAGTGAGGGAATTTGTAATGTAAGTAGTACAGTTCATATAGTGTCTTGTGCTTGGGTGCGATGAAAACACAGGAGTCACAGGTTTGATATAGAAGGTCTTGTATTACTTCATACAAGTGGCAATAATAGTCACACAGTTTGCAGATACAAAAGCAGGAGACACAGCAGGCCAGAGTAACTTAAGCTCAGCAATCACTCTCCACAACAGGTTCAGGATCTCTTCTCTGTTACCGTAAGTCCATGCAAACGTGGATTTATCAAATAGCAAGGTTCCAAAGTCCACGAGTGTTCCAAAGTTCCACAATAGGAAATAACTGGAGTACAAGTCCAAGGCTTCCAGGAGTCAGGTCACAGGTTCACTGCAGGCTTGATTCTGAAGCACTGATTGCTCAGCTGTGGCTGCTTAAGAAGCAAGAGGAGAGAATCAGGGCGGGAACATGCAAGCTGGAAACTCCATATTGACTGAGGGCAAGATAGCTGCAGCAAGACAGAAAGTAAAATGGCTGACGAAAAAAACTGAGTTTCAGGAACATGTACACAGAACCTTACATTACTCCCCCCTTAGGAACAACCTCCGGATGACCTCAGACCAGGCTTGTGTGGGTACCTCTGATGAAACTGACGGAGCAAGCGAGGAGCATTAACATTATTGACTGGTTCCCATGAGTTGTCCTCCACTGGGTAGCCCTGCCATTTAATCAGATATTGTAACTGATTTCTGTACAACCTGGAATCTGAAATCCTTTCCACCACAAATTCTTCCTGACCATCGACTAGCACTGGGTCAGGGCAAGGAGAAGAACGTCCAGGAAACGTATTGGGTGTCGCAGCCTTTAGTAGGGATACATGAAAGACAGGGTGGATTCTCATAGTTCTGGGCAGTTGAAGACGACAAGCAACGGCACTTATAATTTTACTGATTTTATAGGGTCCAATGTACTTATGTCCCAACTTAGACGATGGAATCCTTAACTTAAGATTTCTGGTTGACAGCCAGACCAAGTCTCCTACCTTGAAAGCTGGTGCAGGTTTACGAAATTTATCTGCTGCTTTCTTGTACCTTTCCTGAGCCGATTCCAGATTCTCCTTTAGAAGATCCATATTCTTCTGTAAAGACGTGATTCTTTCAGCCACTGCTGGTAAAGGCGTTTCTATGGGAAATCGTGGTAGAATGTTAGGATGATAACCTAGATTAGAGTAAAAAGGAGACTGCTTAGTGGAGGCACTCTGAGAGTTGTTATAAGAGAACTCCGCTAATGGAAGTAGATCCACCCAATCATCCTGTAGGTGGCAGATAAAGCAGCGGAGATACTGCTCCAGGGTTTGATTGGTTCGTTCGGTCTGTCCATTAGTCTGGGGATGAAAAGCAGAAGAAAGGTTTACTTTAATGTCCAATGCTGCACAGAAATTTTGCCAAAACCTAGAAGTGAATTGCACCCTCGATCCGAAATAACCTCATCCGGTACTCCATGTAAGCGAAACACATCTTTAATCATCAAATCTGATGTCTGTTTTGCAGTGGGTAAGCCGACACAAGGGATAAAATGAGCTGCCTTTGATAGACGGTCAACCACCACTAGAATGGTGTTCTTCCCTTGAGAGGTTGGTAACTCCACAATGAAGTCCATAGAAATGGATCCCCACGGGCGGGACGGGGTGGGAAGAGGCTGTAACAGACCAGTTGGTGAGGAGCGAGGTGTTTTGCATCTTGCACAGACTTCACATGAAGTGACATAGTTTAAAACATCCTTCCTGCAAGTGGGCCACCAAAAGAAACGAGAAAGAAATTCCTGTGTTTTTAGAATTCCTCTATGCCCAGCTATCTTGGAATCGTGAATGAGTTGCAATACTCTCAATCTGACTGTTTCAGGAATATACAGGCGTTGTCCCTGAATCCACACACCATTCTTAAAGACAAGACTTACGTCCCTTGGGGGTTGTGCCAAAAAGGAATCCGCATGGTATGCTTCCTTGATGTCCTTAAGTAGGTCTTGATTATGAATCACTCCCAGGAATCTAGAGTCAGGAAGAATAGTCTTAGGAGAAGTAATTGGACGTGTCTATGCTGAGTAAATCCTAGAGAGTGCATCAGCCTTTCCATTGCGCGATCCTGGTCTATAAGAAATGATAAAATTAAATTGGTTTAAGAAAAGATTCCAGCGAGCCTGGCAAGGAGTCAGGCACTTAGCCGACCTGATAAATTCAAGGTTACGATGGTCTGTCAGGACGACTATTTGCTGTGCAGCTCCCTGAAGAAGGTGTCTCCATTCTTTGAAGGCGGCAATAATGGCCAACAACTCTCTATTGCCCACATCGTAGTTCCTCTCAGCCGAAGACAACTGCTGGGAAAGAAGGCACAGGGATGCAAGACATTCTTCTCACCTGTTCTCTGAGAGAGTATAGCTCCAACGGCACAGTCTGAAGCATCCACCTCTATTATGAAGGCAAGCTCGGGGTTGGGATGTACTAAGATAGGTGCAGTGGTAAATTTATCTTTTAGACGGGAAAATGCTTCCTGGGCTTGGGGAGTCCAGGAGAACCTAGACTCTTTCCGGGTAAGTTGGGTGATAGGTGACACTACCTCAGAGAAATTTCTAATGAAACGTCTATAGAAGTTGGCAAACCCGATGAAGCGCTGTACCTCCTTCACATTTCTAGGACTTGGCCAATCCTTGATGGCTTGGGTTTTGCTTCCATCCATACTAATTCCTTGTGTAGACAGTACATACCCCAGAAATTGAATTTCGGTCCTATGGAATTCACACTTTTCAAGTTTGATGTAAAGATGATTTTGTCTTAGACGTTCCAAGACCATTCTCACATGTCCATGATGTTCCTCTGTGGAGTTAGAAAAAATTAGAATATCATCCAAATAAATCACCACGAATGTATCTAGGAGATCCCTGAAGATGTCATTCACCAAGTGTTGGAAAGTGGCTGGGGCGGTACTCAGACCAAAAGGCATAACTAGATATTCAAAGTGTCCATAGCGTGACCTGAATGCAGTCTTCCATTCATCCCCAGGTCTAATACGGACTAAGTTATAGGCCCCACGAAGATCTAGTTTAGAGAAAATTTTGGCATGTCGCACTCTCTCCAATAACTCAGGGATTAAAGGCAATGGATAACGGTTTCTAATAGTAACCTTATTGAGTTCCCTATAGTCTACGCAGGGTCTCAGAGATCCATCTTTCTTCTTTACAAAGAAGATGGGTGCACCTGCAGGAGATGAAGAGGGGCGTATGAAGCCCTTGGCTAGGTTTTCGTCTATGTAATCCTTTAAAGCCTTTAGCTCGGGCCCCGCCAGGGGGTAGATCTTACCAAAAGGTATCTCTGCTCCAGGCAATAATTCAATTGGACAATCATATGGACGGTGAGGAGGAAGCTGGTCAGCGTTCTTCTTGTCACATAAATCCACATAATCCTGGTATACAGCTGGTAGTTCAGGGACTGACATGGTTCCTTTAGGAACAGAGCAAGCTGAAACTTTTGGACTCATCTGTTTCTCTGGAAAGTGTAATTCCTTGGTCTCCCAGTTAATGGTAGGATTCTGAGCCTGCAGCCATGGTAGCCCTAGAATAATGGGAAAGTGGGGAGAAGAGATAAGCATAAAGGACAGTTTCTCTTGATGATCTTTACCCATAAGAACCCTCAAAGGCTCTGTTTCCTGATCCACTGGTCCAGAGGTCAGCAGGGAGCCATCCACAGTTTCCATCTGTACTGGAGTAGCCTTCTTCACTGAACGTATCCCCTGTTTCAGAGCAAAGGAGACATCCATAAAATTTCCACTTGCCCCTGAGTCGATCATAGCAGAGCTAGACACCCAAGCTGAGTCAACCCAGAGTTTGATGGAAAGAAAGCAATGAGAATTGTTTTTCTTACAACTCAGCTGGGACACCGCTGAGGAAACTTGAAAAATTGCAGCGTTTACACAGTCAACGTCCTCAGAGGTAACGGAGTTTAAGTCCGAGAAATCAAGATCTGTTGCTGCAGATCTCTCTGGAGCCTGAGGCTCGGACCTGACAGATCCCCTCTCGCAACACTCACAGTGAATGAGTGCTGCAGTAGTCTTACGAGAACGGCTGGGGCAGTTTATAATGAAGTGCCCTGACTTACCACAATAGAAACATAGATTCTCCTTAAAACGATGTTCCTTGCGTGCATCACTAACCCGTCGTTGTAAAGAGTCTACCTGCATGGGTTCAGGTTCAGGTTCCCGTGTAATCCTACTCAAAGGTTCCTTAGCTGGAGAGGAAGGTAGGAAAAGGTTAGTACGATTGCTTTCGAACCATCTCTCTTGCCTGCGTTCAGTCAGACGAGTATCAATACGGATGCAGTAGTTAATAAAGTCACCTAACGCAGTGGGAGGGTCGGCACGAGCAAGTTCATCCTTAATCAGTGGAGAATAACCCTTTTCGAAAAATAGATTTTTTGGCGGAACTGTCCCAGGTGGTATCAAGGGCCCATCTCCTGAAATCCAAGGCATATTCAGCTACCGAGTGCTTACCTTGGCGCAAAGCTAACATGGCTGCTTCAGCTGTTGCACCTCGATTGGGGTCATCAAACACCTGCCCCATGGCTGAAATGAAAGCATCAAGATGATCCAAACATTCATCCTCAGTCTCAATCAGAGGGTTTGCCCACATCAAAGCCTTGTTGGTAAGCAACATAATTATAGTAAGCACCTTAGATCGTTCAGTGGGAAATTGTGAAGCATGTGCAGAAAAAAAAAGATTGCATTGATTAATAAATCCCCTGAATTTCTCACGTTCACCGCCAAAACGAAAAGGGGGCAACTTGGGAATCCCAGAACTCGGGGCTACGGCAGGAGCCTGGACTCGCTCCTCTAGAACCTCAATCCTGGCTCGCAAATCCTGGGCAGTCTGTCCAAACACTTGCAAATTGTGATTAGTGAGGTCCTGTAGGTTTGTAAAACGGGTCTTTATATTCTGCAAATCTGCAAGGATATTATCAGTCACTCCGCAAAGTTCCTTTATGCGGGCCTCCATTTTCCAGATCTTTTAAGACAGGAGTACTGGAAGGAGAGGAGAAAAAAAAAAAAACAATAGTGTTTACCTGTGGTAACACTGCAGAGAGAAAAAAAAATTAAGGGAACTGCTCACCTGGAATGGTTGTGAGAAGTCACAACCACTATCATCACAGAAAGTTCAACCGGACATCTGATATCCACAGTTACAGCAGACACAAAAGAGGAAAGAAAAAAAAAAACAATAGTGTTTACCTGTGGTAACACTGCAGAAAAAAAAAAACTTAAGGGAATTGCTCACCTGGAATGGTTGTGAGAAGTCACAACCACTGTCATCACAGAAAGTACAACCGGACATCCGATATCCACAGTTACAGCAGACACAGCCTTTCCAGACCCAGCAGACACTAACGTTTGGCTTCAGAATCTTGTAATGTAAGTAGTACAGTTCATATAGTGTCTTGTGCTTGGGTGCGATGAAAACACAGGAGTCACAGGTTTGATATGGAAGGTCTTGTATTACTTCATACAAGTGGCAATAATAGTCACACAGTTTGCAGATACAAAAGCAGGAGACACAGCAGGCCAGAGTAACTTAAGCTCAGCAATCACTCTCCACAACAGGTTCAGGATCTCTTCTCTGTTACCGTAAGTCTATGCAAACGTGGATTTATCAAATAGCAAGGTTCCAAAGTCCACGAGTGTTCCAAAGTTCCACAATAGGAAATAACTGGAGTACAAGTCCAAGGCTTCCAGGAGTCAGGTCACAGGTTCACTGCAGGCTTGATTCTGAAGCGCTGATTGCTCAGCTGTGGCTGCTTAAGAAGCAAGAGGAGAGAATCAGGGCGGGAACATGCAAGCTGGAAACTCCATATTGACTGAGGGCAAGATAGCTGCAGCAAGACAGAAAGTAAAATGGCTGACGAAAAAAACTGAGTTTCAGGAACATGTACACAGAACCTTACAGAATTATAATTACTCCGAGCCGCAGCCAGGTAATACACTTATAATACCCGCTCCGTCACTGCCAACGCCCCCCATATGTCAACACTTAACACCCCCTTCTTTTAAGCTGCCACCAGCCACGGTTTCCTTGAAACAATTTATCAAGAGGGTCCGTAGCAACCCCAAAACAGTAGCGTAGTACTTCAGGCGCGTGCAAATTCGTTTATAGAGCAGGAGAAACAAACTAATAAATTTATAGGTTTATTCCTTTAAAAAGACAGGCAGTGCTTATACAATATAAAAAGATGGAACAAACTGAGACAATATCGTTATGTACAAGACAATTAGAAAATAAAAGGGGTTAACATAAGGAAGATCAACTTACAGTTCTTAGATCATAGTAGGCAAGCCATGCGGTCGGGGGAGGGGTGACATCACAATGCATCACAGAGCTGCTATAAGTCTGGTGTCCAGGGCAGATCTGAGCCAGAATACCTGGCCCCTACCTTATAGACCTGTGGCCGTGACATCATAAACGGGGTGGAGTTACCAGGGTCCTCCTCTTGCTCTAAGGGTTACTCTTAGTTCAGAAAACTCAAAACTTTCATAAATAAGAGATGGAGTCTCATACAGCGATGCAGAGCATACCATTGTACTCCGCAAGATGTTGGCGTGCATTTAAGTCTAAACGCAGAGTGCCTGGGTGGGTCGGCTAAGCAGAAATCTGTTTCTTAGGTTCTGCTGGTGCCAGCGCTTAGAAACTTCACTGATCCCTGGATTCACCGATGAATTGGCAGATATGAAAATTTCATACTTATAACATACACAGGAGCCAAGATTTTTGATCTTGAATAACTACCATGCAACAAAGGAACAGACCATGCGGCTTGTTAGCCGCTTTCAGCCGGCCTCCCTGTGGGGGCTAGCCACCTGGAATCAGATTACACAGAGTGTGTAGTGAGCTGAAGGGGGGGGGGAAGCCCACAGGCTGCAAAGCCTAATGAATGCAGTAGCTATGGAGACTTCTAGAGAAGTACAGGATATGGAGCTTGCAGGATCATCACAGCTATGTAATGTGGCCATGTATATCTAGATAATTGTCAACTGAATTCCAGATCTTAGTATAGTTTACGTCTTACAATACTAATCGATGTCGATTGATTGTGATGGTAACACTGTCAGCCTGTACATGTCAGACGGTCACCAAGGTTCTCCTTTATACACTGGCAGAGGAGTCCTGCCAGTAGCATCTCAGAGCTGTACTTTGATCATACCTGTTGGGCACATACCGCAGTCTTTCCATAAAACATGCTTGTATTCATATTGGACTGACTTTTAAGTTATGGTAGTACATTCTACACTCCAACATTCAAATTGCAACACCAAGAAGGAAAAACAGTGGAAGGGCTCATACTCACTGGAGACAAAAACAGACGATTGCAAGCCGATAAAAAATCGAATTGCAATCGGACCAATGTTAATCAATAGGGGACTTCTCATTTGCGATTTTTTTTCTCAGCTGAAATCGGTCTGAGAAAAAAAATCGCAGCATGCTGCGATTTGCAGCGATTTTGGCATGATAATCGCTAATGCAAGTCAATGGATGCGATAAAAAAATCGGACAGCACTCGCACCATGCGAGTGCTGTCCGAATTATACGCACCAGTGTCCTTTGAAAAGCCGGCAAATCATCCCCGGCTACTGTAAAATCACACTGACAGCTCACAAAACACAACATATATGTCATTGTGAGATATATATATTTATAGTTCATGCAGTTCTACATACTATTATAGCCGTTAATTCAATTGCCGGCTTTTGTGAAATTACAGACCCGACATGAAATGACACATGGTTTACATACAGTTAACCATGTCATTTCATGTAGTTTGATATATGGTTTTCACTAACAATTACATGAGTGGCTGTGTGCAAAATTTCACACATGTAGGGGTTAATTAAAGGTGTAAATTCATTGTAAAAAAATACGTGGGCTTCCGCTGTATTTTCTCAACCAGACAAAGCCAGCGAGTGGGGGCAGATAATATTAGCCTAGGGAGGCTGCATTTATTTTGTGCCCCCCCCCCCCTGGCTACTGAAATGAAAAGCTGGGCACACTCATATAGGTGAAGAAAAATATAGACAGTTTAATGATGCACGTACAGTAGTCACAACATCAAACGTTTCGGTCTCTCTAGACCTTCATCAGCGAACTACAAAAACAAAAATTGGAACTAATGACATTACAAGAAATAAGGTATATACAATGAGAAAAAAGGTCATGTATAACAAGCAAAATAACCTTAGGATAACACTTATATCATGCCTCAGCAAAAATAACAGATATCAGAAATGTGATATTGAAGAATTCAGGACATATATGGACATACCTCAGTGAAGGTGACAGGCGTCATAAATCTTATATTGATTAAAGAATAGCTGCTTGTAATCTGAGAAGCATAAATGGAATGTTCTCATGATAAGCAGAAAATGTGCACAGTGCTGTGAGAAAAATGATTTGATTTCCCAATAAAACGTACCATAGGGATTAGGTAGTAGGGCCGCAGTCGTGCTGTGGTGTAAAATAAAGGAATTAGTGTAGAGTGTGCACATATATTCAATCACACTGTGGTAGGAATATAACGTACCAGAGCAAAATTTACTACTGTAGCTAGTAGTAAGGCGCTTTGTGCTGCAAAGAAATAGTAGCCAAAATCATCGCTGTGAAGAAAGACACTGTCATAACATTTCTTTCTTCACAGCGATGATTTTGGCTACTATTTCTTTGCAGCACCAAGCGCCTTACTACTAGCTACAGTAGTAAATTTTGCTCTGGTACGTTATATTCCTTCCACAGTGTGATTGAATATATGTGCACACTCTACACTAATTCCTTTATTTTACACCACAGCACGACTGCGGCCCTACTACCTAATCCCTATGGTACGTTTTATTGGGAAATCAAATCATTTTTCTCACAGCACTGTGCACATTTTCTGCTTATCATGAGAACATTCCATTTATGCTTCTCAGATTACAAGCAGCTATTCTTTAATCAATATAAGATTTATGACGCCTGTCACCTTCACTGAGGTATGTCCATATATGTCCTGAATTCTTCAATATCACATTTCTGATATCTGTTATTTTTGCTGAGGCATGATATAAGTGTTATCCTAAGGTTATTTTGCTTGTTATACATGACCTTTTTTCTCATTGTATATACCTTATTTCTTGTAATGTCATTAGTTCCAATTTTTGTTTTTGTAGTGCGCTGATGAAGGTCTAGAGAGACCGAAACGTTTGATGTTGTGACTACTGTACGTGCATCATTAAACTGTCTATATTTTTCTTCACCTATATGAGTGTGCCCAGCTTTTCATTTCAGTTATCACAGCCTGGGAACCTACTGGTGCACCTCCACTATAGGGCTGTGCTAGTGTCTATATATCATTAGTCCCCCCTGGCTACTAACATCTGCCCCCAGCCACCCCAGAAAAGGCAAATTATAATTAGATGTGCCCTTTCTAGCACTTTGCCAGTCTATTCCCATTGCCCTGTAGCGGTGGCGAATGGGTTAATAATGGGTTAAAGCCACCTTGCTATTAAAAGGTGACTTTAAGCCAGGTTAATAATTGAGAGCTGTCAATTAGACAACTATCAATTATTAATCCTATTGAAGTAAATAAAAAAAACACACATTAAGAATAAATAATTTTAATGAAATAAAAGCAAATTTTTTTGACCATCTTCTATTTAACTCTTAATCCTTGCGAAGCCCTTGCTCTCCTATAATAAAGAAAAATAATAAAACAACATTATTCTTACCTATCCGGTGCTCTGTCACGTCCCACGCTGTAATCCTTCACAAAGGGTTAACTAGCTTTCAGCCAAGCAGTGCAGCTAATGCTGCCTGCTCAGCTGAAAGCTCCTGAATGAATGACTTCCTCTCCCAGCGACAGGAGAGGAACTGATTACTGTGGGAAGCTTCATTGATTGCTTCCCACTTCAATCAGTTCACTTCAGGTCGGCGGGGACTCCCTCTGACGTCACCAATGCTGTGCGGTGTCCCCAGTGAACTCATTACAGTGGGAAGCAATCAATGAAGCTTCCCACAGTAATCACATCCTCTCCTGTCCTTGGGAGAGGAAGTCATTCATTCAGGAGCTTTCAGCTGAGCAGGCAGCATTAGCTGCACTGCTTGGCTGAAAGCTAGTTAACCCTTTGTGAAGGATTACAGCGTGGGACGTGACAGAGCACCGGATAGGTAAGAATAATGTTTTATTATTTTTTCTTTATTATAGGAGAGCAAGGGCTTTGCAAGGATTAACAGTTAAATAAAAGATGGTCAAAAAAATGTGTTTTTATTTCATTATAATTATTTATTCTTAATGTGTGTGTTTTTTTATTTACTTCAATAGGATTAATAATAGATAGTTGTCTAATTGACAGCTCTCAATTATTAACCTGGCTTAAAGTCACCTTTCAATAGCAAGGTGGCTTTAACCCATTCGCCACCGCTACAGGACAATGGGAATAGACCGGCAAAGTGCCAGAAAGGGGCACATCTAATTATAGATTTGCCTTTTCTGGGGTGGCTGGGGGCAGATGTTAGTAGCCAGGAGGGGGCACAAAATAAATGCACCCTCCCTAGGCTATTATCTGCCCCCACTCGCTGGCTTTGTCTGTCTGGTTGAGAAAATACAGCGGGAGCCCACGCATTTTTTTACAACGAATTTACACCTTTAATTAACCCCTACATGTGTGAAATTTTGCACACAGCCACTCATGTAATTGTTAGTGAAAACCATATATCAAACTACATGAAATGACATGGTTAACTGTATGTAAACCATGTGTCATTTCATGTGGGGTCTGAAATTTCACAAAAGCCGGCAATTGAATTAGCGGCTATTATACTATGTAGAAGTGTATGAGATAGATATATATATTATTTGCTTTTTGTGTAAATTTTTTATTACAATTTGATTTTTACATGATTTTTTACATGGAGATAACTGCTCTATGAAAAACGTCATGTTAAAATCGCATTGCATACAGATGGAAAACGGATGGTGCGATTAAAAATCGCATACAAATCGCATGACAATTGCATATATTCGGACCGTTTTTTCAATCCAGAAAACGGACCGTTTTTTTTTTTCCACAAATGGGTATGAGCCCGAATTATGAAAATCACAGTATGCCTAGACCTGTTAATGATTTAAAAATGATGAAAAAAATGCAAAGTTTTCAAAGCAACTTGATAATAGAATGGTATTTAGCAGAGTGAAATGCAAGATTCTACATCGGGGCAAAAAAAACAAATTACTTCTACAGAATGGGAGAAGTAGACCTAAGCAACAGCACATGTGAAAAAGAATTGGGTATACTAATAAATCACAGACTGCACATGAGTCAACAGTGTGATGCAGCAGCAAAAAAGGCAAACCCAGTTCTACTATGCATTAAGAGAAGCATAGAGTCTAGATCACATGAAGTAATTATCCCCCTCTACTCCTCCTTGGTCAGGCCTCATCTGGAATACTGTGTCCAGTTCTGGGCACCACATTTTAAAAAAGACATTGAAAAACTGTAGCAAGCTCAGAGAAGAAATACCAGCATGGTGAGTGGACTGCAAAGTATGTCCTTCAAGGAACAGTTAAAGGATCTGGGAATGTTCAGCTTGCAAAAAAGAAGGCTAAGAGGAGACTTAATAGCGGTCTACAAATATCTGAAGGGATGTCACAGTGTAGTGGGATCAGCTTTATTCTCATTTGCGCATGGAAACACGTGAAGCAATGGAATGAAACTGAAAAGGAGAAGGTACAGATTAGATATTAAAAAAAAACCTTTTTGACAGTGAGGGTAATTGGAGTGGAACAGGCTGCCACGAGAGGTGGTGATTTCTCCTTCAATGGAAGTTTTCAAACAGAGGCTGGACAGACATCTGTCTGAGATGATTTAGTGAATCCTTCATTGAGCATGGGGTTGTGATGACCATGGAGGTCCCTTCCATCTCTAACATTCTATGATTAATTCAGTATATAATGTGAGCACTGCATGCAGAAATCTCCACACACATGTCTTGTCATCGTATCAATAGGTTTAGTAATGATAGTCTGAGGAATGTTCTGTCATGCTGAGTGCCCTTGGATACCCAAATCCGCAAGATCCGTTTCTGGCAGGTCACTTTGTAATTGCCGACCTATGACTTCCTGATGTGCCCAATGTTAGACAAGTCTGGTCATGCTGTAAGTCATGGTAGCACGTTTTGGCCACACTGCTCACAGTAACATGAACAACATGGAGCTTGACAATGTTGGTTCCTAGGACATTCTCGTGTTTCCTCGTAAAGGCCTCTTCATGTCATTGCCCACGTGGTCTTCAGACCACTTTTCTACTATCACTGTATGAAGGAAAAAGAGGGACACATCAATAAAGAGGATAGACCTCCATGTCAGCTTTCATTGTCGTTTTGCTTTGAAACATGATGGCCTTCAGGCATTCATGAGGGAACATCTCATCAGTCCTACTCCCGGGATTATAGTGCAGGGAGGCATACTTATAATAGCCAAACACTTCTAGTCTTCATCCCTGGTACACTAACAGCTTGCCGTTGCATTGATTTGCTCATGGAAATGGTGTTACTGCCATTTCTCCAACGCGTCCCAGGAGCTGTTTTTCCACATCAGGCCTCGTGTTGCTTGTTTGTGCTACTTTAACCCCTTTACCCCCGAGGGTAGTTTGCACGTTAATGACTGGGCCAATTTTTGCATTTCTGACCACTCACTTTTGAGGTTATAACTCTGGAATGCTTCAATGGATCCCGGTGATTCTGGAAAAAATGGACCCCAAAATGTGTTGTGTAATTTCTCCTGAGCGTGCTGATACCCCATATACGTGAGAAAACCACTGTTTGGGCGCACGGCAGAGCTCGGAAGGGAAGGAGCACCGTTTGACTTTTTCAATGCAGAATTGGCTGGAATTGAGATCAGACGCCATGTCACATTTGGAGAGCCACTGAGGTGCCTAAACAGTGGAAACCCGCCAATACTAACTCCAACCCTAACCCCAACACACCCCTAACCCTAGTCCCAACCCTAAACACAAACCTAACCTTAACACACCCCTAACCCTAATCCCAACCCTAATTCTAACTTTAGCCCCAACCCTAACCCTAATGGAAAAATGGAAATAAATACATTTTTTTAATTTTATTTTTCCCTAACTAAGGGGGTGATAAAGGGGGGTTTGATTTACTATTTATAGCGGGTTTTTGAGCGTGCCGATACCCCATATATGTGAGAAAACCACTGTTTGGGCGCACAGCAGAGCTCAGAAGGGAAGGGGCGCCATTGGACTTTTTGAATGCAAAATTTGCTGGAACAATTGGCGGATGCCATGTCGCATTTGGAGAGCCTCTGATGTGCCTAAACAGTGAAAATCCCCCACAAGTGACACCATTTTGGAAACTAGACCCCTCAGGGAACTGATCTAGATGTGTGATGAGCACATTGAACCTTCAGGTGCTTCACCGAAGCTTATAACGTTGAGCTGTAAAAATAAAAAAAAATCAAATTTTCCCAACAAATTTGTTTTTAGCACAAAATATTGTATTTTTATAAGGGTAACAGGAGACATTGCACCATACAATTTGTTGTGCAATTTCTCCTGAGTACGCCGATGTCCCATATGTGGGGGGATACTACTTTTGAGGCACAGAACAAAGCTCCGAAGGGAAGAGGTGCCATATTGGAGTTCAAATTTTGCTGGAATGGTTTGAGGGTGCCATGTCACATTGGCAGAGCCCCTGTGGTGCCAGAACAACAGAAACCCCCTATATGTGAACTCATTTTACAAACTACACTCCCCAATGAATTCATCTAGTGATGCAGTGATCATATTGACACCACATGTGCCTCATAGAATTTTATACCACTGAGCAGTGAAGAAAGAATAAATTACATTTTTATCACTAAAATGTTGTTTTAGCTCCAAGTTTTAATTTTTCTAAGGGCTAATAGGATTTTTATTTTTTTATTTTTTTTTTTAGAATAAACTAAGCTCCATTTTTTCCTGAGTGCACCAATACCTACATGTAATCGGGAAATATTTTTCAGGCACAGTGCAAAGCTCGGAAGTCAAGGAGCGCCAGATTTTACTGTTTTGGTTTGCAGGTGCCATGACCCACTAGGAGAACCCTTGAGTTGCCAGAACATCTGAGCTCCCCATAAGTGACCCTATCTTACAAACTACACCTCTCAGTGAATTCATCTAGGGGTGCAGTGATCATATTGACACCACAGGTGTGTCATAGAATTTTATACCATTCACAAAATTTTATACCATTGGGCAGTGAAGACAAAATAACTACATTTTTACCACCAAAATTTAGTTCTAGCCCCAGATTTTACATTTTCACTCAAGTAGGTAAAAATGGCACCAAAATTTGTCCCACAATTTGTACTGAACGTGGCAATACCCCTTATGTGGCTGTACAGTACTACTTACCCATACGTACAGACTCTGGAGGAATGGATCGCTATTTGCCTCCTGGAGCACAGATTTTCCTAGAACAGTTTGCAGATTCCATATACAGAGCCACTAATTGCTAGAAGAGCAGAATCCACACTCAAGTGACCCCATTTGGGAAACTATACCCATTGGGGAATTTATCTACAGGTATAGTAATGATTTTGACTCCATGGGTATTTTCCAGAAACAAGCAGCAATCTGCTTGCAATCTGCCGTTGTAGTGACCAGTATGCTGTAGTAACTAGTACGTTGCAGTCACCAGTACGTTATGCCCAGCCCGTGCTTATGCAGGCATGCACCCGTAAGTTAGATGGGCTCTCATCGCTACAGAAATGCCAAACGTGGACGCAATATGCAGTTTAGGTATACTGTGGAGCTCAGAAGGGAGGGAGCATTTGGGTTTGGGAGCAGAGAATTTGCTGTATGTCTTTTGGTGGATGAGGAGCCATTTAGCTTTTCCTTAGCTTTTGTGCTACCAGTAACGTGGAAGCCCCCTATATTTCCATTAACAGATGGCGGACCTGAGCCAGGGCTTGCATTCTTTGTAGATTGAATTGAAGCTTTTATTGGGAACATTTTACATAAAGTTTGGGATCACATTTATCTGACGCTCAACGCTGACCACAAAATTTTGGGGTTTCCATCTAAATCTCCGAGTGAAGTGAGTCAGATGAAGCCCCCGAGGGATTGATTCACTATAATGAGGGAGCAGTTACTCTGGACTCCGTCTGGCCTCTGTTCAGCGTTGTCCTTCTTTTCAGAAGTGCACGAAACTGTGGCCAACAGCACTTTTATGCAATCCTAAAAAAGACTGACCCCGCCGGATCACAGGTTCCACAGGGTCCACAGTGCCTCCATCTGCCTCATTATAGGGAATCTTCCACCAAAGGTTTCGTGTGAATCACGCATTTCAGAGATTTACACGGAAACCCCGGTGTGAGAGCTCAACGTAGAGCACAGGATAAGTGTGCCTTACTGCGATCTTTGGTAGGCAAAAAAAAAATCAACAGCATGTGAAGAATTGAGTTCATTTTTTACGCCTTTCCACTGCGGTATAATTGATTAGTCGACTTTATTTTTTGGGTCTGTGTGATTACAGCGATACCAGATTTATATTAGGTTTTTATGTTTGGTTGCAGTCACACACTAAAAGATGCTTTTTATTGCAAAAAATAGTTTTTATATCACACTTTTTTGAGATATAATTTTTCCATAATTTAGCCCACAGAGTCATGTGAGATCTTGTTTTTTGCGGGACGAGTTGACGTTTTTATTAGTATCATTTTCGGGCACATGACACTTTTTGATGGCTTTCTACTCTAATTTTTGTGAGGCAGTATGAACAAAAACGGTTTCTGCCATTCCGTGTGTGGTAAAATTGATAAGGCATTTTTATTTTTTGGGTCAGTATGATTACAGCGATACCTGTTATATCGTTTTTTGTTTTTTTTTATGTTTTGGTGCTTTTATATAATAAAAACTATTTGCATATCGTTAACATCGATCTTGTGACTTCCAAAATTTCACGACTCTTCTTTCTTGGTGATGCAATTTCAATATTGAGTAGTGTAGTTTAAATATGCCCCCAACAAGTTAACAGTTCTTAAATATTTGGAATTGCATGTAACTTTGTGACCATCAGAAAAAAATACAAATGTGGACCGAATTGCTTTTTGCTCTTTAGGCCACATGCACACACTGAGCATTTAGTATTTTCTAAGGCCACGTTCAGTATTTGGTCAGTTTTTTACCTCAGTATTTATAAGCCAAAACCAGGAGTGAAACAATCACCGGAAAAGCAGAATAGAAACACGTCACCACTTCTGCATTTTTCACCCACTCCTAGTTTTGGCTTACAAATACTGAGATAAAATGCTGATCAAATACTGAATGTGGCCTTAGAAAATAAATGGCAACTGTTTTTTCTAAAAAAAAAAAAAAAATCCAACTCGCCGTAATGGACATCCTTAGGTGTTCGGAGTACAGGAAGCGCTGTGTCAAGGCGTGGCGCAATCAAAAACAAGAGAAGTCCAGCTCAACGAACTTGTGAGCAAACTTCTTTCTTTATTCACCAAAAGTGCTCAGCAGAGGGTGAAACAGCATCAGCGTTGACAGTTAAATAATATGCGACATTGACGCGTTTCAGGTGGCTACGCACCCTTAATCATGAATTAAAAAGTGCTGAGCACTTTTGGTGAATAAAGAAATAAGTTTGTTCACAAGTTCGTTGAGCTGGACTTCTCTTGTTAACAATTTTTTTTTTTTTGTCTCCTTTTCACCGAGAAGTCGTAGGGTCACCTGCCAGTCACAGTATTACTATTACCTTCTACCTACCATATATACTCGAGTATAAGCCAAGATTGTCAGTCCATTTTTTAGGGCTGAAAGTCCCCCTCTCGGCTTATATTCGAGTCATATACAGGGGGGGAGGCGGAGCGCAGCTTTTCTATATACTCAACCCTCCGCCAGCGCGGTCTCTGCAGCCTTTGCTCTTCTCCCATGATGTCAGGCTCCTTCCTTCAGCGGTCAGGTGGTACCGCTCATTAAAGTCATGAATATGCACATATTCATAACTTTAATAAGCGGTACCACGTGACCGCTGAACACTGGCGCCGGAGACCGCGGAAGAAGAGCAGGGCAGAGACGCGCCGGCGGAAGGGTGAGTATAAGCGATATTTACCTGTCTCGTTCCACCGCTGCTCGCCGCTGTGTCCTCGGGTCCTCTCGCCGCGATGTTCAGGTAGAGGGCGCGATGACGTGGTTACTGCGCGCCGCACCCTCTGCCTGATCATTCACTGCTGGAGGACCCAGAAGACAGCGGTGGACCGGTTGACAGGTAAATATCGCAGGTGCCGGGGCCCTGAGCGAGCGGTGACACCGGCACCTGTCCCCCATAGCGCGCCGGTGTCCCCACCTGCTCAGGACACCGGCACCTGGCCCCCAGCGACGAGAGGTGAGTATGTCTTTTTTTTGCAGCAGCAGCAGCAGCTGCGGCAGCATAAGGGGCCTATTCAATGCAGCATCTATGGGGGCATAATACATGGGGCATCTAAGGGGCATAATCTATGGAGCATCTATGGGGGCATAATACATGGGGCATAATCTATGGGGGCATAATCTATGGGGGCATAATCTATGGGGGCATAATACATGGAGCATAATACATGGAGCATCTATGGGTGCATAATACATGGAGCATCTATGGGGGCATAATACATGGGGCATCTATGGGGGCATAATACATGGGGAATCTATGGGGGGATAATACATGGGGCATCTATGGGGGCATAATCTGGAGCATCTATGGGGGCATAATCTATGGAGCATCTATGGGGCATAATCTATGGGGGCATAATCTAAGGAGCATCTATGGGGGCACAATCTATGGGGCACAATACATGGGCAGCATATGGGGCATAATACATGGGGCAGCATATGGGGCACAATACATGGAGTATCTTGTGGGTCATAATACATCGGGCAGCATATGGGGCATAATCTCATTTTCCACCCTAGGCTTATACTCGAGTCAATAAGTTTTCCCAGTTTTTTGTGGCAAAATTAGGGGGGTCGGCTTATACTCGGGTCGGCTTATACTCGAGTATATACGGTACTTAATAAAGTAAAAGGAGAACAAAACAGAAAACCTTTGTGTCTCACATAGTGATAATTATGTCACTATTTTGTCAGCTGTGTAAATTTTGCCTCTCAACTGGCAGAGACCATTGTGTGGGGTGCTGCACCAGAATTTTTTAAGGGGCTTCATAGCAAAAGGGGTGAATATATATGTATTTGCCAACTTTTAGTTATTTGGTCCCATAAATTTAATGTATGCCTATATGTTTCTCACTTCATTTCACCAACTTGATCTATTTAGTGTTGAGGCATCCCATACACATCGGATTACAAAACTATTTATACACAGGTTGTAATAGGTAAAAAGCCAAGTGGTGAATACTTTTGCAAGTCACTGTATACTGAGGGAAATCATCTGATATGCGAATAACATATATTTGAGAAAAGATGTAAAATGTCATCTGTCACTTATATTTTCATATTGAACCTTATTTTAATATGTACCAGCATTATTCCTTCAGTGGGATTGCATGGACCAGAAATGCATCACTGTACACCTTTCCCTGCAAGCCCCACTCTTCTGCTATATCTTACCACGAAATACAAAATAAACTAAACCAGTATTTCTAACTCTCTTTGCATTATAGATTTCCACTTTTTACTGCTGTGTATCGAATCTGCTATGAAGGTAAACCAGTAGAAGAAGTGATTTCCTGCCTGCAGAGCCATCCTGAGCATATGTAGAGTGGATTGTGTCTATATTTTTTCTTTTTTAATACAGTTCCTTTATGCTGCAAATTTTGGAGCCCAGCCTCCTCTAACGTAGGGTTCCCCAACTCCAGTCCTCAAGGCCCACCAACAGGTCATGTTTTCAGGATTTCCTTAGTATTGCCCAGGTGATAATCCTCAAGGCCCACCAACAGGTCATGTTTTCAGGATTTCCTTAGTATTGCCCAGGTGATAATTGCATCACCTGTGCAATACTAAGGAAATCCTGAAAACATGACCTGTTGGTGGACCTTGAGGACTGGAGTTGGGGAACCCTGCTCTAACGCACAAAATTAAGAATATGTAAAATCTGAATTATGGAATTACTGCTACGTATTGGCACTAAAGAACCATTTTCTTGCACAGATCATGAGTAAATTGACTGTAAGGGTATATTCACACATAATAGATTTCCATTGCAGAAGATTTCCGCCTACACATCTGAATAGCATTTGTAAAAATGGCCTGTTCAAACTGTAGAAAAACCCATTCAGACATAAGCTGCAACTATAACCGTTTTCTTAAGAATTTCTGCTGCATTTATTTGCATAGCCTATACATTTGCCACCATATATACGTATCCTTAAAAAAATATCAGTGTTAATGACAAGTCACATAAACCAGAAGACATCCAAAATATGGATATGATGTATGACATTTCCATACCTGTAGATGGAAACTTCATTCTTTTAGTCTACAAAGTATTCCATACTTTAACTGCTTTTTACCTTTGTACGGTGAGCTTTTGCTTCTCTTACAATTACACTGGTTACATTGCCTTTCTGTGGTTTCTTTATTTTTTGCTCTTGAACAATACAAATAATGGTGGTTTTATACAATATTTTATTCCTGTAACAACTATTGTGATATCTTTGATTAGATTTTATTCTGTAGTTGCATATGGAAACTTGTTCTCACTTCAGGGCAAATTATCTGAGGGATAAGATTTCATGTCTAGGCTTCTTTTTAACATGTACTGTATGTTTTCTGGATATTAGAACTTGGAATACATGGATATTTTACAAGGGCATTTAATCAGTTACATTATGACTTTCCTTTTTTCGTTTTTTTTTTTTTTTTTTTTTTGCTATGGAAGAATGTAATTCCTAATCCTAAACTGTGCTACATGTTAACGCTATTGCACTATTAAACCCATATGGAAGAAATTGTATGTGTTTGTGTGATTTATTTTATCTGCATTAATCCTATGCACTTCCAATGGACAGATTCTTGCATGTTTTGCTTAGTCATGTGCCTGTAGTTATGGTACTTCAGTTACACTTTTTTAAATCTTCCACTTTATACCTAGTATGTGTCCTGTACAGACATCCTTTTTTAAGCTTTGCATTTTAAACTTTACTAAAGACTTGAAAGTAAAACAAACAAAAAAATCCAGCCTAAGGCCTCATTCACAACAACAGCGTTTTTTTGTTGTACGAGAAAAAAAAAAAATCTTTCATTAGTGGTCTTTCATACTTTTTCTATTAGATTATGCCTTGTATTAATTCTCGCATTACACTCTATTAAATAATATTGAGCTTGTTGGCTTAACTCTTTTACGACCTTAGACGTATCCATACGTCCAGGTCGACTGGAACTTGCCAACCTTCGACATTTGAATACATCATGGCGATTTTTGTGCGCACAGAGGCTGTGTGCGCACGATTGCCGTCGAGTGTTAGCTGATTCTGACAGCTGACGACCCAGCACTCAGTGCAGGAGTGGTGCCCGCACTGCTCCCAGCACGTTAACCCCCTAAATACCGCTATCGATATAATTAAAAAAAAACAAGGCAAAAAACAATGCTATATCATCATACCGCCGAACAAAAAGTGGACTAAAATACGATCAAAAAGATGAATGTAAATATAAATAGTATAGCTGAAAATTTCATCTTGTCCCGCAAAAAAACAAGCTGCCATGCAGCTCAGTCAGCGGAAAAATAGGTACAGCTCTCAAAATAAAGCGATGCAAATTAATTATTTTTTCTATAAAATAGTTTTTTGTGTAAAAGCGCCAAAGCATGAATATATAAATGTGGTATCGCTGTAATTGCACTGACCCGTAGAAAAAAGCTGCCTTATCAATTATACACACGTGGAATGGCATTAAAAAAAACAGTTCCTGAATTGCTAGATTTTGTTCATTCTTCCTCCCAAAAATTTGGAATGGAAAGCAATCAAAAAATGTCATGTGTCCGAAAATGGTACCAATAAAAATGTCAACTCGTCACGCAAAAAAGATCCCTCACATATGACTGTCAGCCGAAATATGGAAAAATTATAGATCTCAAAATATGGCGATGCGTCTATTAGTATGTGACAGCAGCCAAACATAAAAACTGATATAAATCTGGTATCCATGTAATCGCACCGACCTGAAGAATAAAGTCGTCTAATCACACCGCACGAGGAAAAGCTTGAAAAAACAATTCTTCAACTGCTGTTGGTTTGTTCATTCTGCCTCCCAGAGATTGCAATAAGGTTCGCTCACAATTAAGTTGAACGCTTACACCGGGGTTTCCGTGTAAATCTCTGAAATACATCATATATGGGGGGTATTTCTACATTCAGCAGAAATTGTAGGATAAATTTTGGTGCCATTTTTACCCATTTAACAGTGTGAAAATGTAAAATCTGGGGCTTGCACACAATTCTGTTGGCAAAAATGTATTTTGTTTTTCTTCATTGCCCAATGGTATAAAAATTTGTGACCCACCTGTGGTAGCAATATGATCACTGCATACCTAGATGAATTCATTGAGATGCGTACATTGTAAAATAGGGTCTCTTATGGATGGGCTCTGCCAGTATGACATGGCACCCTCAAACCAGTCCAAAAAAAAATCTGAGCTTCAATATGGCGCTTCTTCCTTCTGAGCTTTGCACTGTGCCTCAAAAGTAGTTTTCGACAACATGTGGGGTATCTGGAGAAATTGCACAATTAATTTTGGGTTCCATTTTCTCAATTATCCTTGTGAAAATATTAAAATTGGCTGTAAAAATTTGATTATTTATTTTTTTACATTTTCACGTCTCTACATTATAAACACCTGTGACGCTCCGAGGGTTCAAGGTGCTCACTGTACACCTAGATACTTTCCTTGAAGGGTCTAATTTCCACAATGGGGTCGCTTGAGTGTTTCCACTGTTTAGGCACATCAGGGGCTCTCCAAACACGACATGGCGCCTGCTAATTATGCAAGCAAATTTTACACTCAAACAGTCAAATGGCGTGCCTTCCCTTCCAAGCCCTGCCATGCACCCAAGCAGTGTTTTTCCCCACATATGGGGTATCGACATGCTTAAGAAAATTGTACAACACATTTTGGGGTCCATTTTCTCCTGTTACTAGTATGAAAGTAAAAAAAATTGGGTCTAAAGGAAAAAATGCTTCTAAGAAGTTTGGTAATTTTTTTTTCCACCTGAAGGGTTAATAAACTACTTGTGGTTTTGAGCACCTTGAGAGATTCAGTTTTTTAGAATGCTGTCACTTTTGAGTATTTTCTGTCATATAGGCCCCTCAAAGTCACTTCAAATGTGAGGTGGTCCCAAAAAAAAAAGCTTTGAAAGTTTTTTGTTGTAAAAATTAGAAATTGCTGGTCAACTTTTAACCCTTCTGACTTCCGAACATAAAAAGATTATGTGCTGATGTAAAGTAGATATGTGGGAAATGTAATTTAACTATTTTGTGTGACATAATGCTCTGATTTAAGGGTATAAAAATTGACAACTTAAAAAAAATTCCTGTAGTCATTGTTTCTCACAGTGAAGCTCAACTCGTGCTATTTCTCCTTTAGATCTTTTTCCTGGCCAATTACAGGCCCATCCACCTGCACAGTAACTTGCCAGAATCTCCACTCAGCAGGAATGCACTGGAAAAATCCTGCCACATTCGTTTTTTGTGGTCGGCCGAGATTCCCAATTACAACGTTTTTGCATTTTCATTTTCGCTCCCCATCTTCCCAGAGCCATATCTTTTTTTTTTTTTTTTTTTTTTTCTCCATCAATATGTGTTATTTGCTTGTTTTTTGCAGGGCGAGTTGTATTTTATTGTATAGTGTACTGGAAAACGGGGAAAAAAATTCTAAGTGCTGTGAAATTGCAAAAAAAAAGTCTGATTCCATTTTTTTTTTTTTTAACCATGTTCACTAAATGTTATAACTGATCTGCCATTATGATTCTCCAGGTCAGTACGAGTACGCAGATACAAAACATGTATAGGTTTTTTTATTATTATTATTTAAGTGGTGAAAAAAAAAAAGTGTGGTGCCCTCGGGTTAAATGACGCTGTCAGTGATTGATAGCGGTATTTAACAAGTTAACAGCCGCAGGTGGATAGCGATTAAAATCGGCTGTCATGTGTAGGGAAAGGTGCGGGCTCAGCACCGGAGCCTGCATCAAAGGTAGGGACACAACCTTTGACGTATATATACGTCAAAGGTCGTGAAGGGATTAATGCTTCTTCCCATTTGTTACAACTAGACACGAGTGAATCTGGTGAGATTCAAATTCACCAAATCGTACAGATTTTACAGGGAAATTCAATTTGTATAAAATTTATTCTTGACGAATTAAATGTCCATTAATGCCTGGTGAGACACCAGAGCATAATAATTACATTTATTTCAGCAGCAGATGGAAGGAAGGGAGACACAGTCATTACTAGTGGGTAGGCGAGCCCACACAGGATAGAACACCTCAGATTAAAAAGTGTTGACCGGCCCCTCCAGCTTGGGCTCCTCCTACTCCAGCTCTCCAGTCTAAAATTTGAGGTCACAGAGGATAGTCGCTGCTGGAGCAGCTCCTCAGAAGAATTTTTTATTTTTATCGGACAGGGACTTGGACCCCCGTGGTCTTGAGGTCTCAGGGGTCTCAGCGCTGCTGGACCCCCACCCCTCCCTTGGCGGATCTGCATTACCCTTTAAGGTGGTCCTGCAGAACCCTGCCGGCCCTGGGGGATGAGGGTTGCTTCCCTGGCGGGGACGCAAACCGCGCTTCTGGGGTCACTGCGTTCCCCGCCCTGGGGGGGAAGCTATGGGCACAGCGCCACAAATCCCTGGGGGTCCCTGTGGCGCTCAGCTGGGTGAGTACTCAACATTTTAATATGTGTTTGAGTGGTTCAGCGGCTGCTGCGGCAGCCTTTGCTACATGTTTGCAGTGTGGTGACTTGTGTACTTTTGTCCGCAGGTGGATGCCTGCAGGACATGGGAGCGGGGCAGGAGCGGAGTGGAGGAGTCGCGCGCTTTTTTGAAGCCGGCGGGGGGTGTGGCTTCGCGCTTTCCCGTTCTTTCGCGGGCAGGAAGCGCTCTGAGCGCGCGCTTTACCCTGCCTCTCCTCTTCCGGCTTCTCTCCTTCAGCGCGGCGGCCATTACTGACGGCCTCCTCGGGCTCCTCACTCTCCGCTTCCCCCGACCGACCGAAGGAACAATTAGGACACTGCACCGCGGCCAGCTGGGTGAGTCGCTTCTGTCTGTCAGGGTAGAAGCTTAACCCCCTCACCCCCACAGCGCAGGGCACCTTTCTGAGGCACAATTAGGTGGCAGACTGTGCTGTCCTGCAGCTGTTACCTCATAAGAGGCACCTTTTTTTGTCTGGGGCTCGCACACCCTTTTTCATTAACAGAGGTTGTGGGGAGTCTGCGACTTTAACCCCTTCTTAGGCGGTTAACCCTTAATTGGGGGACAGCTGGGGTAGCTCTCTCTTTAAGAGCTTTAACCCTTCAGCGTTAGTTTTTTCTTTAAGAAATCTAGTTACTGACAGGTTTAACCTGCCATATACTGTGTGAGGGCATGTCAGATCAGGGTCCAGGAGGTGCGGACCGTCTCCCAGATCCGCTACAGGATCAGTCTTGCGTATCTGACACGCAGACCTTGACGGCGTCAAGCGCAGCGGTCGGAGGTTTCAGTGATGTCAAAATGGAGGCCCTCGCTCGTTCTATTGATGGCCTGTCTGACCTTCTAGGTTATTGGGTGTCAGCTAGATCCTCTCATGGTAGGAAGCGACACAGGCCGGTGCCATCCTTCCCGCGTAGCAACTCGGAGATCTCGGGCATGGAGGGTTCCCCTTCAAGCTCGGATGGGGAGATGTCCGATTCGGATAAGGAGGATCGGCAGGGACACTCTGCCTCTCTTTTGGGCCGTACAGAGGCTTTTATTGGAGCCATGAGGGAGGCGTTACAGTTACCGGAGGAGGTAACTAGACGTCCTGGTAAGTCGGCCCGGATGTTTCAGGAGTCGCATAGGTCGCGATCAGCATTACCATCTCTGGATGAGCTTAATGGGGCAGTGGAGAAGGAACGCCTGTGTCCAGATAAACGTTTTCAGGGGACACGGTTTTTTGAGACGCTATATCCGTGTACGACGGAGTTGATTGATAATTGGATTCCTTCTCCTGAAGTGGATGTCCCTTTATCCCAGCTTAGCAAATCCTCTTTACTTCCTGTTAAAGGGAAGGCGAGTCTGCAGGATCCTCTGGACAGAAAAACGGAGATGGCGGCGAAATCCATCTACGAGGCCGCGGGTCATGGATTCAGAGCAGTACTAGGGTCCATGTGTGCTTGTAAAGCTTCCCTGAGTTGGTTAGACCGTCTACGGACGGCGTGGCAAGATGGATCCCCACTATCCGAGGTAGATGGGCTTTTCAAGTTGTTGGAGGATGCAGCCCGATATGGCAGTAATGCAGGTTTGGATACTGCGTCACTGCTGTCCAGGGCGCAATCCTCGGTGGTCACAGTCAGGAGAGCACTGTGGCTTAGACAGTGGACCGGGGACGCAGTTTCCAAGCAAGGTTTGCTATCTTTAGCCTACAAGGGTGGTCAGCTATTTGGATCTGACCTCACGGAGCTGATTGCCAAGGCAAAGGCAAAAGAAATGGCTTTACCGCAGCGAAGAGCTGTGACTTCTGCGTCTGGCAGGCCTAGTGCCGGTAGTAGTCGGCGGTCCTTTCGGTCCAGGGGACGGTTCGGTCAGCCCTCTTGGGGATCGGGTCGTCCCTCTTTTTCAGGAAAAAAGAACTCTCAGAAATCCCGCACTCCCTCGAAACAGCTTCCGTCAAGAAAAGCGGGAAGCTGACAAAAAGCCCGCTAAGGCGGACTGACGCCAGGGTCTCACTCGAGGGCTCTCGAGTGGGGGGTCGTTTACTCCAATTCGAACCGACTTGGGCTTCCCGCGTGTCGGACGCCTGGGTGACGCGGGTTGTGTCGGCAGGCTACTTCATAGAGTTTCTTTCTCGAGCTCCAGACAGTTTTTGCCAATCTCGTATTCCGTCAGAGCCCGAGCTATTTGCCGCTCTACTGCGGGAGGTCGATTCCCTTCTGCAGAAGGGTGTGGTGGTTCCGGTTCCTCCGGAGGACCGGGGAAGAGGGTTTTATTCCAACCTCTTTGTGGTCCCCAAAAAGGAGGACAAATTTTGCCCCATTCTGGATCTCAAAAGATTGAATCGGCATGTCCGCACCCGGAAATTCCGCATGGAGTCGCTTCGTTCCGTTGTGGCGGCCCTGTCGCAGAACGACTTTTTGGTGTCCATCGACATTCGCGACGCTTATTTGCATGTTCCCGTCGGAAGGGCCCACCAACGCTTCCTTCGTTTCGCCATAGGTCAGGACCATTACCAGTTTGTGGCCCTGCCATTCGGGTTGGCCTCAGCACCCAGAGTTTTTACAAAAATTCTGGCACCTCTCATGGCGATCCTTCGAAGACAGGGGGTTACGATTCTTCCCTACCTGGACGACCTTTTGATTGTGGCGTCCTCAAAGGAGGAGGCGGTGACGGCTCGCAATCTATGCCTTCAGCTCCTGGAGGACTTCGGGTGGCTGGTCAATTGGGAGAAGTCGTCTCTGGAACCGTCGCATCAATACTTTTTTTGGGGATGCATTTCGACACGGTACGAGCAGTGGTGTCTCTGCCCCAGACAAGCAAGCAAGTCTTCTTCGACATGTACAGGTTATGAAGTCTTCGACAGCAATGTCCCTTCGAAGGTGTATGCGCCTTCTGGGTTTGATGGTGGCGTCGATGGAGGCAATTCCGTTTGCCCAATTTCATTCCAGGGCTCTCCAAATGCTCATTTTGAACCGTTGGGATCGATCGCAGGTTTCGCTGGATTGCAGTGTCATCATCTCCCACAGGGTGCGAGAGTCTCTAGGATGGTGGTTACGTCCGGAAGTGTTATCCCTGGGGAAGTCCTTCCTCCCTCCGAGGTGGTCGGTCATAACCACCGATGCCAGCCTGACGGGCTGGGGGGGTGTCTGGAACGGTCTCTGGATTCAGGGAGTATGGTCGTCGGAAGAGTCTGTCCTGCCGATCAACATTCTGGAATTGAGGGCAATTTTCCTTTGCCTCCAACACTGGACAGTCCCTTTAAGCGGTCTACCAGTCCGAGTGCAGACAGACAACACGACGGCGGTCGCGTATATCAACCATCAAGGTGGGACGAGGAGCTTCAAGCTCATGATGGAGGTGTCTCGGATCCTGGTATGGGCCGAGGCCAGGGTGCCAGCCATCTCTGCGATTCACATTCCAGGAGTTCAGAATGTCACAGCGGACTTCCTCAGTCGCGAAAAGATGGATCCCGGAGAATGGAGTCTTCATCCGGAAATTTTTGCACTGCTGTGCTCCCGTTGGGGAACTCCCCAAGTGGATTTGATGGCATCCAGGTTCAATGCCAAGTTACCAACGTTCATGTCCAGGTACAAGGACCCGAAGGCTGTGGCGGTGGATGCTCTGGTGGCTCCGTGGGACCAATTCGAGCTAATCTATGTGTTCCCGCCGATATCCTTACTTCCTCTGGTGTTGCGTCGGATCAGACTGGAGAGAGTCCCGGCTATGTTGATAGCCCCAGATTGGCCGAGAAGGACGTGGTTCTCGACGCTGGTGTCGCTTCTGGCAGCGCCTCCACTTCCACTTCCTCTTCGCCCGTACCTGTTGACCCAAGGGCCCGTTCGTCACCGGACCTGAAGTCTCTACGTTTGACGGCGTGGCTCTTGAGACCGAAATCTTGACCCGTCAAGGTTTTTCAGCCGAAGTCATTGCCACTCTGCGAGCTGCCAGAGGTCCGGCTACTACTAGGATTTATCACAAGACTTGGGAAGCCTTCTTTTCGTGGTGTTCGGGTTCTTCAAAGAACCCGAGGATTTTTTCCATTCCCAATTTGTTGGCCTTTTTGCAGTACGGGCTGGACAAGGGTTTGGCAGTTAGCACTCTGAAGGGGCAGGTTTCTGCTCTGTCCTTGCTGTTTCGGAAGGCTATCGCTTCGCGTAGGGACGTACGTTCCTTTTTTCGCGGAGTAACCCGTCGTTTCCGCCGCGGAAGGCGTTTGTGTCTCCTTGGCGGCTCAATCTTGTCTTGCAGGCTCTTCAACATGGGCCTTTTGAGCCTATGGACTCTGTTAGCCTTTCTTTGCTCTCTTGGAAGGTTGCCTTCCTAGTGGCGGTCACTTCTTTGAGAAGGGTTTCTGAGTTGGCGGCTCTTTCTTGCTCGCCTCCTTTTCTGGAGTTTCACCCAGATCGCGTAGTGCTTCGCACACGGGGCGACTTTCTACCTAAGGTGGTGTCACAATTTCATGTCAACCAGGATATTGTGTTGCCCTCGCTTTGTCCGGAGCCGAGAAATGCGAAGGAACGGGCTTTGCACTCTTTAGATTTAGTGCGGGCTTTGAAGTTCTATTTGTCTATTACTCAAAGTTTTCGGAAGTCGGATTCTCTGTTTGTGATTCCAGCTGGTCGTCGATGTGGTCAACGAGCTTCCAAGGACTCTATAGCTCGTTGGATTCGGTCGGCCATTTTAGAGGCTTACCGACTTAAGGGCGAACCTTGCCCGGTTAAGATCCGAGCTCACTCCACGAGGGCTGTGGGTTCATCGTGGGCCTTTCATCAAGGGGCCTCGGCAGCTCAGCTCTGCCAGGCGGCGACCTGGCGCTCCGTCCACACGTTTACGAAATTTTATAAGGTGGACGTCAGTGCTTCAACTGATGCGGCCTTAGGACGTAGGGTCCTGCAGGCGGCTGTAGTTTAAAGTTCTTGATAACTTGTATTTAGCGCTGGTTGCGCATTTATCTAAGTTGTGGGAATCTGCCTCTTTTGGTTTTTTTCCCACCCTTAATTTCTGGACTGCTTTGGGACGTCCCACTAGTAATGACTGTGTCTCCCTTCCTTCCATCTGCTGCTGAAAGATGGATTTTGGTAAGACCTTACCTGTAAAATCCTTTTCAGCGAAGGAAGGAAGGGAGACACAGATCCCTCCCATGGCAGAAGTGTGTTGTTGTGTTTTCAGATGCGGCGTGACCCTTCTCTGATAGCGATTATCTGGGCTGAGGTCGGCGCGCTAAGGCTCTGTTCCAGCATTGCCAGCTCATCGCAGTGGTCAGGTTCAGTGAGTAGTACCTGGGACTGTGTGGTTTTTTCTGTTATATGCATAACCGGTCTTCTTGTTTTTTCTCTGAAGTTCTTCAGAAGGGGTTATGTTGCTCCGCTGGTGATATTTGCTCTTCCATAGCTTGTGTACAGACTGGAGAGCTGGAGTAGGAGGAGTCCAAGCTGGAGGGGCCGGTCAACACTCTTTTTTAATCTGAGGTGTTCTATCCTGTGTGGGCTCCGCCTACCCACTAGTAATGACTGTGTCTCCTTTCCTTCCTTCGCTGAAAAGGATTTTACAGGTAAGGTCTTACCAAAATCCGTCTTTTTTCACTCTTTAACCTGCCGACCCTGTACGATTCAGCAAAAAGGCAGCCAAATGGCCACTGTGTTGTTGAATTTGTGCAGAGTGCATTCTGGAGAATATGGATTTTAGTAAAACTTGAGTAGAATTCAATTGTACTTGAGTAAATTCACCTATCTGGTATAACAAATCCTCAGATGAGTGACCTCTGACAATTGTGAGAATTGTACGTTTTATTTCGTGTGCTCTATATTACCTATATAAAAGTGCTGATAAACTTGTCTCCTATAGGCTTATTTAAATGGAAACCTAATACATTAAAGTAGTTGTAGCTATAACTTGGATTAATACATTAAAGGCCAAGAAAATAAACAAGATTAGTCAGTTTTGTGAGTATAGTTACTTCATAGAGTAGTCTGCAGAATGTGCAAGTTAAGTTACACATGAAGAGGTGACTTTATGTTTCTGGGAGATGTATTAATATACGGTATATAAAATCTCCTCTCATCTGAGGCTTTGATATGAGATATGTGAAATTACGCACGTAGAATTAAATTCTACAAAAATCCATATTCTCCAGAATATGCTTGATTGCAGTTATTGCTGCTAAGGGTTGCCCAACCAGTTTTTAGGTTCAGGGGACAATCACTTTTTCACACAGGGCCCTGGACGTTTGGAATTATTTTTCCCTTAATCAAAAAGACCTTTATTTAAAAACTGCATTTTGTGTTTACTTGTGTTATTGTTGTCTAATATTTAACCCCTTTCCTACGTTGGGCATAAAAGTACGCCCACATCTCACTCACCGCCGGAGCCCGTGCCTTTCCAGGCACATGACAGCTGATCTGTACAGCTGACGTGTGCTAGCAACAGCCGTGGGTGGAATTGCGATCCACCCGCGGCTATTAACTAGCTAAATGCTGCTGTTAATCTCTGAAAGTGGCATTTAACTCGTGGTTACCAGAAGCGCGTCGGAAATCCCGCCCATCAGTGACCCCATCACATGATCACGGGTCACCAATGAGACAGCATGACAACCAGAGATCTCCAGCAGACCTCTATGGCTGTCATTGCCAAGTTGCAATGAGCGGCACCCCGTGGTCGGCGCTCATAGCAAGTGAGCATTTCTGCTTCACACAGGCGATCTGATCATCACCTGTGTGTAGCGGAGGAGATCAGAGTACTGCAGCTTCTAGTCGACCATGGAGACTATTAACACACATAAAAAGAAAAAAAAGTTTTAAAAATATTAAAAAAATAACATGTATAAAAGTTCAAATCACCCCCCTTTCGCCCCATTCAAAATAAAACAATAAAAAATCAAATATACACATTTGGTATCGCCGCTTTCAGAATCTCCCAATCTATCAATAAAAAAATCTGATCGCTAAATGGCGTAATGAGAAAAAAATTAATGTCAGAATTTTTTTTTTTTTTTTTTTTTTTGCAATTTCAACGCACTTGGAATTTTGAGTACAACTTGTCCCGAAAAAAACATGCCCTCACATGGCCATTTTCACCAAAAAGAGGAGAAAAAAATGAAACCGCAAAAACTTAAATACCTCTGGTCGTTAAGGGGTTAAATTTGGTGATCTGAACTATTTATGGTGTGACAAACAAGCAAAATAATAGGAAATCAGGAAGGGGCAAACACTTTTTTATATATATATATATATATATATATATATATATATATATATATATATATTTTACACACGAAATAGTGTTTGCCCAGTGTTCAGCGGGAGAATTTCACTGCAGTAAATTCGCCTCTGCACCATGACACTTTTTCTCACCTTTGCTAGCCGTGATCTCACTGAGGTCACCACAGTTCATTGACCTCGCTGGAAGCGCAGCCTCAGTGATCAGCAGTAACTTCGATGATGTCACCGCTGGTCACTGATGCTGCACTCGTAGCAGCTCATTTCCCAGTGGTTCTCACCCTGAATGGTTGCATCTTGGCACTGTCCAGGTTGAAAACTATTTACCGTATTTTCCGGCGTATAAGACGACTTTTTAACCCCTGAAAATCTTCTTAAAAGTCGGGGGTTGTCTTATACGCCGGGTACGGACCAATCTGCACATGGTCGGGGAGTGGTCCCGATGACGAAGGGAGGGGGCGTCTCAGGTCTCAGAGGGTAGGTATTGGATACCTGATCGTATCAGCGCTGCTCTCTGCGGCTCTAGGCGCTGGGGGGCTGCTTCGGTGGCTCCTCTTTCAGCAGCCTGGGGGGCTCTGTGCTGGGGGACGGCGGCGGTGGCTCTTTGTGCAGAGTCGGGGCTCTGCAGGCATTTCCTCAATCCCCGAGGAGATTAATGGCCGCGGGCCTGCGTCAGATTCAGATCTTGTCTCAAGATCTCGGGAGACGAGATCTAAAACTGAGCATGTGCCTCCCTCAGCGGCCATTTTCCCGGAGGCCACCGCATCGCAGCAATGGAGCTGCCGGGGCCTCCGGGATTGAGGAAATGCCTGCAGAGCCCCGACTTTGCACAAAGAGCCACTGCCGCCGTCCCCCAGCACAGAGGCCCCAGGCTGCTGAAAGAGGAGCCGCCGATGCCGCCCCCCAGCGCCTAGACCTGCAGAGAGCAGCGCTGATATGATCAGGTATCAAACACCTTCCCTTTGAGACGCCCCCTCCCTTTGTCATTGGGTCCACTCCCGGTGTATAAGAAGACCCCCCCACTTCTAAGAACATTTTATATTTTGACTGGAAAAGTTGGGGGGCCGTCTTATACGCCCAGTCGTCTTATACGCCGGAAAATACGGTATCCCCCAGACATGGATTACAGCGTGGGACAGAATGTCGGACAGGTGAGGGATATTGTTTTTTATTTTTGTTTTATTACTGAAGAGGGATTCAATGGAATGGGTGTTAGGTGAGTATAACTGTTCGTTATGTTTAAATAAAAATGGAAAAGTGTGTTTTGTTTTATTTCAAATAAACGACTTTATTCTGGACTTTATTTACCATACAACTATAGGATTAGTAATGGATGGGTGCCTCTCCATTACTAATCTGGGATATTGATGTCACAGGACAACGCAAAGGTGACATCAACCCCACAAAGATGCACCCCATTTGACATCACTACAGGGAAAGTGGGAAGAGTCAGGCAAAGTGCCAGAATTGGCGCCTCTAATAGAGGCGCCTTTTCTGGGTGGCTGCAGGCTGCTATTTTGAGGCTGGGGGAGCAATATCCATGGCCCCTTTCCAGCCTGAGAATACCAGATTACAGCTGTCTGCTTTAGCTTGGCTGGTTGTCAAAAATGAAGGAGGGGAGGATCCCACAACTTTTTTTTTTACATTTAAATAATCAGAATGGGGACCCCTCTATTCTTGATAACCAACCTTGCTGAAGCTGACAGCTGAGGATTTCAGCCTCCAGCTGTGAGTTTTTCCTGGCTGGTTATCAAATATTCAGGGGAAGCTATGCCAGTTTTTTTCATTTATTTATTTACAGCGCGGGCGCCAACTGATGAATACTCCCATCAGCCGCTTCTCTCACTGTTATTAGCGGCAGCAGGCACTGGCTGATGTGAGCAGTAGTCCCATCAGCCGACACCAGTGACTGGAGGTTCTCCGATTTCAGCTGCCTACCAGCAGTGATGATTTTACTGCCGATCAGAAGCAGTGTTTGCTGCGCTGTCATGCACATGACAGCACGACAAACCCCCAGTTTTCGGTGGGCCGAACCCGAACAGTAACACGGACTTCCTGGTGAAGTTCGTGATCAGTGTCTCTGCCCTAACAGTAGGTGTTTGGTACGGACGCCTATCTTTACTGTTGGGGTTCGCACATCTCTAAACACATAATGCGGTTTTAAAATGAAGGTCTATGTTAAGTGAAAAATATATCCAAACCTACAGCGCCCTGTGTGAAAAATTGATTTCCCCCTGACCCTAAAAACTGGTTAAACCCTTAACAAAAAGTGCAATCAAGCATTTGCAATAACTGGCAATGAGTCTTTTACAAAGCCCACTCATCTTTGCAGAATTGTATGAAATCAGCCACATTGGAGGATTTCTGAGCATGAATTCATGGTTTAATTTATCACAGCTAGTCTTCCAGGTCCTGAAGCAGCAAAATAGCACCAGGCCATCACACTACCACCACCATATTTTACAATTGGTATAATGTTCTTTTTCTGAAATTCTATGTTAATTCTACGCCAGATGTAATGGGACATACACCTTCCAAGAAGTTGATCTTTTGTCTATTCAGTCCACAGAGTATTCTACTAAAAGTCTTGGGGATCATGAAGATGTTTTCTGGCAAAGCTGAGACGACCCATTACGTTCTTATTGCTCAGCAGTTTTTTTTCATGGAACTCTTCCATGCAGACCATTTTTGCCCAGTCTCTTTCTTATGGTGGAGTAATGAACACTGACTTTAACTGAGGCACGTAAGGCCTGCAGTTCTTTGGCTGTTGTGGGGTCTTTTGTGACCTCTTGGACTAGTGGTTGCTGCTCTCTTGGGGTAATTTTGGTTGTCTGGCCATGCCTCGAAAAGGTTCACCATTGTTCCATGTTTTCACAGTTTGTGGATAATGGCTCTTTTTGGTTCACTGGAGTCCCAAAGTTTAGAAATGGTTTTATAACCTTTTCTAGACTGATAAATCTCAATTACATTGTTTCTCATTTGGATCATAGCATGATGTCTGGCTTTTGAGGATCTTTTTGTCTGCTTCACTTTGGCAGGTCCTATACAGTTAGGTCCATATATATTTGGACAGAGACAATATCTAATTTTGGTTCTAGACATTACCACAATGAATTTTAAACAAAACAATTCAGATGAAGTTGAAGTTCAGACTTTCAGCTTTCATTTGAGGGTATCCACATTAAAATTGGATGAAGGGTTTAGGAGTTTCAGCTCCTTAACATGTGCCACCCTGTTTTTAAAGGGACCAAAAGTAATTGGACAGATTAAATAATTGTAAATAAAATGTTCATTTCTAGTACTTGGTTGAAAACCCTTTGTTGGCAATGACTGCCTGAAGTCTTGAACTCATGGACATCACCAGATGCTGTGTTTCCTCCTTTTTGATGCTCTGCCAGTCCTTCACTGCGGTGGTTTTCAGTTGCTGTTTGTTTATGGGCCTTTCTGTCTGAAGTTTAGTCTTTGACAAGTGAAATGCATGCTCAATTGGGTTGAGATCAGGTGACTGACTTGGCCATTCAAGAATATTCCACTTCTTTGCTTTAATAAACTCCTGGGTTGCTTTGGCTTTATGTTTTGGGTCATTGTCCATTTGTAGTATGAAACGACGACCAATCAGTTTGGCTGCATTTGGCTGAATCTGAGCACACAGTATGGCTCTGAATACCTCAGAATTCATTCGGCTGCATCTGTCCTGTGTCACATCATCATTAATCACTAGTGACCCAGTGCCACTGGCAGCCATGCATGCCCAAGCCATCACACTGCCTCCGCCGTGTTTTACAGATGATGTGGTATGCTTTGGATCATGAGCTGTACCACGCCTTTGCCATACTTTTCTCTTTCCATCATTCTGGTAGAGGTTGATCTTGGTTTCATCTGTCCAAAGAATGTTCTTCCAGAACTGTGCTGGCTTTTTTAGATGTTTTTTAGCAAAGTCCAGCCTAGCCTTTTTATTCTTGATGCTTATGAGTGTCTTGCACCTGTATTTACTTTCATGCAGTCTTCTCTTTATGGTAGATTTGGATATTGATACACCTGCCTCCTGGAGAGTGTGGTTCACTTGGTTGGCTGTTGTGAAGGGGTTTCTCTTCACCATGGAGATTATTCTGCGATCATCCACCACTGTTGTCTTCCGTGGGCGCCTAGGTCTTTTTGTATTGATGAGTTCACCTGTGCTTTCTTTCTCAGGATGTACCAAACTGTAGATTTTGCCATTCCTAATGTTGTAGCAATTTCTCGGATGGGTTTTTTATGTTTTTGCAGCTTAAGGATGGCTTGTTTCACCTGCATGGAGAGCTCCTTTGACTGCATGTTTCCTTCACAGCAAAACCTTCCAAATGCAAACACCACACCTCAAATCAACTCCAGCCCTTTTATCTGCTTAATTGAGAATGACATAATGAAGGGATTGCCACACCTGTCCATGAAATAGCCTTGGAGTCAATTGTCCAATTACTTTTGGTCATTTTAAAAACAGGGTGGCACATGTTAAGGAGCTGAAACTCCTAAACCCTTCATCCGATTTTAATGTGGATACCCTCAAATGAAAGCTGAAAACCTGAACTTCAACTGCATCTGAATTGTTTTGTTTAAAATTCATTGTGGTAATGTCTAGAAACAAAATTAGATAAATGTTTTCTCTGTCCATATATATATATGGACCTAGCTGTATAAGTGATTTCTAGATTGAGAACAGGTGTGGCAGTAATCAGGACTGGGTGTAGCTAGGGAATTTGAACTCTGCTTCCCAAAGATGTAATAAACCAGTTAATTTAATAATGTTTGTTTATTTAGTGCCAACATATTTCGCAGCGCTTTACAATTTCACTGTTTATATATGTCATAATTAACAATATTAAAGATAATACAGTAATTAAAGCAAAATAATGATGACCCTGCTCGTAAGAGCTTACAATCTACAATGACGTGGAGGGAGACACAAAGTAAAGGTGCGTATTTACAATGACAGTCCAGCCATCTTCACGGGAACCTGTCACCTCGTTTTTCAGCTATAAGCTGCGGCCACTGCCTTTGGGGGCTTATCTACAGCATTCTATAATGTTGTAGATAAGCCCCCGATCTAACCTGAAAGATAAGAAAAACAAGTTTTATTATACTCACCGAGGGTGGTCCGGTCCGATGGGCGTCGCAGGTCCGGCGCCTCCGATCTTCATACAATGTTGTCATCCTCCCTGCTTCGTGCCTCCGCAGGCGTACTGATCTGCCCTGTTGAGGGCAGAGCAAAATACTGCAGTGTGCAGGCGCCAGGAAAGGTCAGAGAGGCTTAGCGCCTTTAGCCACAGTCTTGCCCAGCATCTGCGTCAAGTACCCGCAGACATCCATATCCGCACAAAAGCTGCCATGCTGCACTTCCTTGATGCTGCAATACCACCCAGTGACCCCAGGATGTATTTGACATTTTGGAAACAAGACCGCAAAGACGTGGCCACAGACAACTGCCACCCAACACCATTTTCTCTGAGGAACCACCAGCAGCACACCACCAACAGCAGCACCACGAGCCACAGCATCTTATCTACTACATGGCTACCATGCTGCCAATTCTGAGCAGCAACATTTCACTGGCCCAGTGGAAGGATGCCATCATTGTCCCCAGACCCATAGCTGGTCACAGAACCCAACAACTTCCCATGGAACCCCAACAAAATCCTGCATTTGGACCTACTGGCCAGGGCAGCTACGGACTCCCACAGCCACACCCATACCACCCCCATTTCAACCGACGGCCTTCCATGTTATATGTTCCCTCCCCTCATCGATCTGCCCAACCTAACCTTTCTTGCAGTCCCCCCCCTTTCTAAATACCTCCCAAGTTTTACAATTTTTAATTATTTTTTATGTAACAGCCCAAAACAATAATTGTTTATTGAGTTTGTGACTTGGCCAGCATTTCGCTTGAGTTAAGGCTTTTTTTTTTATTTGTAATTGTGTAAATAAACTTAGTGTCTGTTATTGCAATCTGCAGTACTGTTTTTATTTTTTATACAGTCAAAGAAAAACACATGTTTTTGATGATTTTGGATGCTAACGCACATAGAAAATAGACATAGTGCAAAGATCACACCACAAAATGATCTTGCTAGTTTGTTAACACTTTAGGCATCAGAAAATAGTCCATGAGAACATCGCAGACTCTAAAGCCAGAAGGATCACGGAGTCTGAGCAAAACCTGTGCTATTGTAGATAACACAGGAACGCTGAATGTCGCCGCGGACAGGAAGCAGATCAAGAGTTAACAGGTTTATTAACGGTGATCTCCACGCAGGGAGTTAAATGATGCAGGGAATGGGACAGAACTGGGTGAGTGACTGGAAAGGCGGGGTAAGGGACGACGGTTGTTCAAAGTAAAGTAAAAGACTTCACAGACGATGATCCTCCAGCATGCGGTGTCCCAGGGTTCCAACGGTGGCACCGGCAACAGTGGCGCTGAGCGTCTCGATGTAGTCTCTGACAGGCGGGAATCCAACGGTGGCGCCGGCAGCAGCAGCATGTGTCGTCTCATCGCAGTCTCTGAGGTAAAGGCTAGATTCCCGTGCTCAAAGGTATCTAGCATGGTACTTAGTCCAGTGGAGGGGGCGGATGGGATGAATCCTCACTCCGCGGTATGTCTGGGATTCTGTTCACAAGGTTCAGGACCGGTTGTCTGTCTAACAGCGCGTGTCGCATGTGTCAGTCACAGCTTGCTAGTCGGGAACTAATAGCCAGGACGGATGACGGAACAGGGACACGCTGATCTACCTGGACTCTCTGTCTCTCCTGTCAGACCCACACGCGCCTCTTCACACAGCCCCCTGGTCACCTGACCTTTTCCCGCACGCAGATCTGCTCACTCTGGCTCCTCCCAAACAGATCTCACGAGACCCCGGTCCTTTGCTAAACAGCTTCCCCCCTGCAACAGGTGACAGTCCCGAAGCATGAAAGGCACCACCGCGTTTATTCATCCTCTTACACTACTGTACCAGGATTGTTGCCCAATCCTCCAACATCCATAGACACAAGCGACTCATGGATACAGGTGAAATTGTGTAGTATTATACAGGCCTTAATGACACCATTAACATTTTGCTCCATTAAATGGAGGGCACTAAGCAATACCCTCCATTTAAAGGACAAAATGCCAAAGGCGCATTTGGCCAGACACCTTGTCCTAGTGAACCTGTAATTGAAAATACGACTTCGGCAGTCAAGACCTCGGCGGGGATAAGGCCTCTCTCATCAAATGCTGATTAAACTGAAATGTCAAATCAGCAACGATGATGAACGAGATCGGTTCTTCAGTTGAGCCTAGGGAGGTTCCTTGGGGATGGCACACCCATCTCATTGTTCATAAGATGCCGACCCATTAATGAAGAATTGAAGTTTCTTGAATCTCCAGTTCTTCCATAGGCCCCAACATCTAAAATTACAAACCGGTACTTGCTGTCAACCAACATCAACAGCACTACTAAAAAATATTGTTTGTAATTGTAGTATTGGAACCTTGAGTTCGGTGGCTTTTTCACATGGATGTGTTTGCCATCCTAAGCACCAATTCAGTTGGGAAACTGACATGTAATATACATCCCCCTCAAAATGTGCCTGCGTGGCTGGGCGTACATACAGGAAAGGTGTCCTATTGTAACACGTTGGCAGAGTGGATGAACTCTGTGTCTGTACCAGGGCTGTGGAGTCGGAGTCAGAGTCGGAGTTAGTTTTGGTCGGAGTCGGTAGAAATGTACCGACTCCGACTCCAGCTTTAAAAAAAAATGTATTAATATTTCATAATTGAACTTTCATATTAATTTTATAAATGTTACTCAAATATATATGTTCTATCAAACTATGAACAACAGTGATAAGCAGTTCTGCTGGAGATAGAGACATTTCTTAAAGGTATGCCACACTAAACAACATCGCTAACGGGATCGCTAAAAAACGTCACTATTTAGCGATCCCGTTAGCGATGTTGTTGTGTGCGGCATCTGCCAGCGACGAGCTTCCTGCTGTGATCTCGCTCGTCGCTGGAATCGTTCCGGACCCTATTTTATCGTCGGCGCTCCCGCTGGGTAAGTATTATCGCTGTGTGTGGCACCTTTTATTTAGCGATTTAGCGGTATTTTGTACCGCTAAAGTCGTTAAGGAGATCGCTAACCGCGATAGCGTCCTAACGACATCGCTAAATAAAGCCGCTACTAGCGATATTAAAACGATCCCGCTAGCGATCGCAATTAGTATGCGTCTTTATCGTGATCGCTAGCGGGATAGTTTAGTGTGGCAGTACCTTTACTTCTTGTGTGTCACTGTTCTCCACTGCCCTTATCTAATCTTATAATTAGTTAACCTCATGCTGCCCCAACCCCCCTACTTACAATGTATGAAACTGAAAGTGAAAATGTGTTGCAAATTCTTAGTAGTAAAGCTCCTCCTCTAGACTAGATGTTTACTAGGTGTGCGTCTTCCAAGCATCTCACAGCTGCTACTCAGAAAAGGAAGACTGTAAAGGTACTGCCACACTAAACAATCCCGCTAGCGATCATGATAACGACGCATACTAATGCGATCGCTAGCGGGATTGTTTCTATATCGCTAAGTGCGGCCACATTTAGCGATATAGTTAACGACGCTATCGCCGTTAGCGATCTTCTTAACGACTTTAGCGGTACAAAAGTACCGCTAAATCGCTAAGAAAAGGTGCCACACTAGCGATATATACTTACCCAGCGGGAGCGCCGACGAGAAAATAGGGTCCGGAACGATTCCAGCGACGAGCGAGATCACAGCAGGAAGCTCGTCGCTGGCAGCTGCCGCACTGAACAACATCGCTAACGGGATCGCTAAATAGTGACGTTTTTTAGCGATCCCGTTAGCGATATTGTTCAGTGTGGCATACCCTTAAGAAGTATTATCCTTTCAACAAACTTTGCATCAGTTACCTGTGAGTACATGAGGAATAACAGTATTACTGACCACTATATCAGTTGTACGACCTGGCAATAATTTTGTACAATTGTTTTTAGGAAAAACAATTGTCATTTGGATTGTGAATGCAGAATTAAAAACCTGAGAATGTCAAAGAAGCATCACATAAAATCAGCTGTATTTGAACATTTCACCATCACTCAAGATAGAAAACATTATGTCTGTCAGTGTATGACAAATGATCCAGACGAAAACAAATGCTGTGAAGCCAAGATCAGTGCATATTCAGGAAAAGATAAAAATGCTCCTACCAGAGCTTCTAATCTAAAGAGACATTTACAGCGCTTTCATCCAGAAGTACTGAAAGCAGTGGATGAGAAAGACTACATCCAAACCAATGAACCAGTGCCCAGCTCTTCCAGCCAAACAAAGGAGCAGAGAACTTTGCAGCCATCAGTTGCAAGATATTTTGTCAGTGACAAAGTTACTGTGACAATGACAATAGATACATTTAAAAAAACAGATCATAGAGCTTGTTGTAAAGGATAGTGTGCTATTTCATTATTTTCAGGACCAGCTTTTATGTGTCTGAATGGGAAAATGGCCCGCAAGCTTGGTGTTTCTCTGGAGAGAGAGTATTAGAAAATTAGTAATCGAAGAAGCTTTTAAACAAAAGGAAGAACTTAAAAAAAACTCTCAAGGGACGCTTTCTGTTTCTTAAAATGGATGCCTGCACACATCACAGAGTGAACTATTTTGCCATCAAGGTCCGATTTGTTTGTGACAAAAATGAAATCATTACCAAGACATTGGCAGTAAAAGACACCAAAGCTCATCACACCAGTGAGTTTCTCCAGGTCTTGGTGGAAAAGGTTCTGCAAGACTATGAACTTAAAAAAGAGCAAGTTCTTCCTGTCGAAACTGACAATGCTTCAAATATGATAAGTACTATTAAGCTAATGAATGAGAGTAATGATGATGACCAGCAGCTAGAAGAACATTCTGGGTCCACAGACACAGAAATGTTTGAAATAGAGGAGCACAGTATTGTAACTGAGGAGCAAACTGAAGTTGCTTCAGATGAACAGCAACATGATAGTTTAGATGATCTTGTTGAAACTGTGTCAATACGTTCTTTCATTCATCACATGCGCTGTGTTGTGCATACGCTACAGCTAGCTATAAGAGACAGTCTGCAAGAAGGACATGCTGCTGCACTGATTGGCAAGGTGAGAAAATTGGCTACTGTTGCCAGAACTACTAAAGTTGACTCAATTTTGAAGAGACGTGCTGGAAAAGGGGCAATTATTGGTCAAGCCACACGATGGGGCAGTACTTAATGATTCAGCGCTTGGTTGAACTGAAAACCTTTCTTGTAGACATGGCTAACCCTCAACTGACGCTAAATGAAAGTCAGTGGAATTAGGTGACTGAGCTGGAAAAATTGCTAGAGCACCCATTTACAGTGACTAAAAAATTACAAGCAGAGGACTTAACTCCAGGTATTTTCTTAAAGGAGTGGAAGAACCTGATGTTTCGCCTGTCCCAAAGAGGAGGGTTAATTGCAAGTGGCATTGCTACATCAATGAAACGGAGAGAGGAGCTACTATTACAAAATAACATTCTTTTGGCAGCTGTTTATGTAGACCCAATGCATCGGATTCTTCTAGATGATCAACAGCTAACTAAAGGAAAAGAAGCTCTGTTTGAAATAGCAGTAAGGATGAAAGGGTTGCAGAACAGTCAGGAGGAACAAGAAGAATTTGGTCGTCCTGCCACATCTTCACCCTCATCAATTGATGAAGAATTTAATTTAGAAAAATTTGGATCACAAGGACCGTGTAAAGCGTTCCCGCACAGAAGAGTCATCCCCATCAAAGAACACAGCCAGTACATTTCAGCAGAATTTTTCATGTGCACTAAAAGAAATTGAGAAATTTGACCGTTCATCAAAAATAACAGTGCAACAAGCGATTCCTCTGTATCCTACATTGTCAGAGATGTTGCCTGAGTGGTTACTGCTTTGCCACCAACCCAAGTTAGTGTAGAGAGGTTGTTCTCTGCTCTCAAAATAATTAGATCAGATTTGAGGGCATCCATGAAGGAGGATCTGACAGAGGCAATACTTTTTCTGAGGACAAAATTATAGATTTATAGATTTCTTCTTATTAACTGCATAACAGTGTTTATGCATATTTACTTACAAGAGTTTAGAAAAGTTTATAAAAGTTATTTGCTATATTCTAATTGTATTCTAATAAATATAGTTTTTGCTTTAAGTGGTCTGATTACTTATAATATGCTGGTGAGAAACTGAATAAGCACAATGTTAATATTTTACAACAGTAAATTTATTGTTATGAATTGGCCATTTATGAAGGAGTCGGAACCTGATAAAATCCAGGAGTCGGAGTCGCAACTGTGGCTTACCGACTCCACAGCCCTGGTCTGTACTGGCCATAGTTGCAGGTAGGATCTCTTAAAAATTGTGGGAAAAATAGATGATATGGGTATCCCCAGAAAATATGGAAGAGATCAGCGTCTGACCTTTGCTAAGAGGTTATATAGGGTTAGCAATCTGAAATGCCCTACACTAATAAGCTTACAGATGCTATGCAAGAAAAATGTTGCAGTATCGCATTGCACACACGACATATAGATTACCATACAGATTTCACTCATATGACTTATCAGGAACAGCATTGTAGCATTGTTTTATGCAGATGTGAGCGATACATTATACTGATCCTTTTGTGTGACTCAGATTTATGAGACGGCTCTGTTCACATATGACTGTGACATATCCCATTACATAAGCTGTAAGCATACACTGGAATATGTCACTAATGGGCTTAGTAGTAATGTTTTTTATATGGAATATCATGGTCTATTATTCTCTTTCCTTTCGCAAAAATAATTACTGTCATCTAAAAGCCTAGCGAGTGTGAAAGTAGACTTTTTAAGCCTTCGTCTGGTGCATGGAGCCAGGAGCTTTTTCTGGTATATATGAGTATTGTGAACAAAGTTACTTCAATCTCCTAACTTAAATTAAAGGAAGCATAAAAAATATATGGTTTATGTAGAGCTTTATGTGGTCAGGAAGTAATCCAGTATAAATTCACATCAAAATGACACATGGTAAATGAAAAGGACAGACTAACTGCTCTATGCTCACTAGGGGGCGCTCTACACTATTATTTGGTTGCTCGTATTACTTTGCATTGGAAATTAAAAGAGTAACTAAAGGTTTGTGATGAAATGTTATGTTTTTGTTTCCCTTTAAACATCTTGCAGATCAGTTGGGGTGCACATCCTGAGAACCCACTGATGGCACAAAAGTCCCCTGAGAAATACGCAGTTTAGGAGATATGAACACCCGCAGAGCTGAGCACGTATTCAATAGAAAGCTCATGATTTTCTATGGAATCCGTACACCACTCTGTGAGCGCTTCTGTCTTTTGAACTGCACATTTTGGCAGTGTTTTTTACAGTCAGTGGGGGTCTCAGGACCTGCATCCCCGCAATCTGCAGATGACTAAAAGGACACAAAAATATTAAATTTTGTCACAAACGTTTAGTTACTTTAAATTGGGTGAGGAATTAATTTTACTAAGGGGCCACGTGATAGACCATGATTGTTGTGAAGTGCGAATCCAACATGCTGAACTTAATTGTCCTCAATATGACTTTTTATTGTAGAATAATTTCTATCTCTCAATATTCGGAAAAATTATCCTAAATACAGTACGATGTCCCCACAATCTCCCACACACAAATGATGCCCGACAGCTCGCCCACACTGTATCATTCCCTCACAGCTTTCCACATACATAGTATGGCCTCAACACAGCCCCCCAGAGTATGATGCCACCACAGTCCCCACACACAGTATGGTCCCAACACAGCCCCCCCACACAGTATGATGCCACCACAGTCCCCACACACAGTATGGACCCAACACAGCCCCCCACACAGTATGTTGCCACCACAGTCCCCACACACAGTATGGTCCCAACACAGCCCCCCACAAAGTATGTTGCCACCACAGTCCCCACACACAGTATGGTTCCAAGACAGCCCCCTACACAGTATGATGCCACCACAGTCCCCACACACAGTATGGTCCCAACACATGCCCCCCACACAGTATGATGCCACCACAGTCCCCACACACAGTATGGTCCCAACACGGCCCCCCACACAGTATGATGCCACCACAGTCCCCACACACAGTATGGTCCCATCATAGTCCCCATACACAGTATGGTCCCAACACAGCCCCCCCACACAGCATGATGCCACCACAGTCCCCACACACAGTATGGTCCCAACACAGCCCACCCACACAGTATGATGCCACCACAGTCCCTACACACAGAATGATGCACCTATAGCCCCCTACACAGTATGATGACCCCTACAGCCACACGTGCAGCAAGCATGATCAAGTGATGGCATCCAGCTTGCTGCGCTGAGACTCAAACTCACATGCTGAACGGTGGAAACCAGGGAGCCTGTATCTGTATCCTGAGGAGAGCAGATAACATTGAAATCAAGATGCTGGGTGTGAGTGGCTGCTGCACAGAGCATTATCTCTCTGTTTCCAGCCCTTTAGCACTCCCAGTCCGCACGCCAAATAGGAACGGCCAAAGGGCTGGATGTGGCCTGCGGTCTGCAGTTTGCCCCCCGGACTGCTTTAAATTAATGAGACCAGCTATTTTTTTTCTATCTAAATAGTGATGTATCAGCAACATTAGGTCAATGAAGTATCACAATATTTTCTAAGGACCAAATGTGCCAAAGTGTAATGCTTTCACTTGAGTTTTCGTGCAATACATCAAGAATACCTCCTTTATTTTGTACAGTGGCCCCCATTCTCAACAGAGCCCCCAGCCTTTACAAGTCAGAAACATAGTAACTGTCATGTATAGTGTACAGTTCCTATAGCGTCTTGTGCTTGGGTGCGAGGAAAACACAGGAGACATAGGTTGACATGAAATGACTTGTATTACTTCATACAAGCATGCTGAAAAGTTCACACAGTTTGCAGGAACAGCGACAGGAGACACAGCAGGCCAGAGTAACTTCAAGCACTACAATAAATCTCCAAAGCAGGTTCAGGATCTCTTCTCTGTACCGTAATTCCTCTGCAAACATGGATTCACCAAACAGCATGTTTCCAGAGTCCAAAAGTGTTCCAAGGTTCCTCAGTAGGGAATAGCTGGAGTACAAGTCCAAGGCTTCCAGGAGTCAGGTCACAGACTGACTGAGGCTTGATTCAGGAGCACTGATTGTTCAGCTGAGGCTGCTTAAGAAGCAAGAGGGAAGAATCAGGGCGGGAACATGAAAACTGGAAACTCCATATTAACTGAGGGCAAGAGCTGCAGAAAGACAGAAAGCAAAATGGCCGACGGAAAACTGAGTTTCAAGGAACATGTCAACAGAGACAAAGAACCTTACATTACTCCCCCCTTAGGGACAACCTCCCGATGACCTCAGACCAGGCTTGTCAGGGTACCTCTGATGAAACTGGCGGAGCAGGCGAGGAGCATTTACATTATTGACTGGTTCCCATGAGTTGTCCTCCACTGGGTAGCCCTGCCATTTAATCAAATATTGCAACTGATTTCTGTACAACCTGGAATCTAGAATCCTTTCCACCATAAATTCTTCCTGACCATCGACCAGCACTGGGTCAGGGCAAGGAGAAGAACGTCCAGGAAACGTATTGGGTGTTGCAGCCTTTAGTAGGGATACATGAAAGACAGGGTGGATTCTCATAGTTCTGGGCAGTTGAAGACGACAAGCAACAGCACTTATAATCTTATTGATCTTATAAGGTCCAATGTACTTATGTCCCAATTTAGACGATGGAATCTTTAATTTAAGATTTCTGGTTGACAGCCAGACCAAATCTCCTACCTTGAAAGCTGGTGCAGGTTTACGAAATTTATCTGCTGCTTTCTTGTACCTTTCCTGAGCCAATTCTAGATTTTCCTTTAGAAGATCCATATTCTTTTGTAAAGAAGTGATTCTTTCAGCCACTGCCGGCAAGGGCGTATCTATGGGAAATCGAGGAAGAATGTTAGGATGATAACCTAGATTGGAGTAAAAAGGAGACTGCTTAGTGGAGGCGCTCTGAGAGTTGTTATAAGAGAACTCAGCCAGTGGAAGTAGATCCACCCAATCATCCTGTAGGTGGCAGATAAAACAGCGGAGATACTGCTCCAGGGTCTGATTGGTTCGTTCTGTCTGTCCATTAGTCTGGGGATGAAAAGCAGAAGAAAGGTTTACTTTAATGTCCAATGCTGCACAGAAATTTTGCCAAAACCTTGAAGTGAATTGCACCCCTCGATCCGAAATGACCTCATCCGGTACTCCATGTAAGCGAAACACATTCTTAATCATCAAGTCTGATGTCTGTTTTGCAGTGGGTAAGCCGACACAAGGGATAAAATGAGCTGCCTTTGTTAGACGGTCAACCACCACTAGAATGGTGTTCTTCCCTTGAGAGGTTGGTAACTCCACAATGAAGTCCATAGAAATGGATCCCCACGGGCGGGACGGGGTGGAAGAGGTTGCAACAGACCAGTTGGTGAGGAGCGAGGTGTTTTGCATCTTGCACAGACTTCACATGAAGTGACATAGTTTAAGACATCTTTCCTGTAAGTGGGCCACCAAAAGAAACGAGAAAGAAATTCTTGTGTCTTTAGAATTCCCCTATGCCCGGCTATCTTGGAATCGTGGATGAGTTGCAATACTCTCAATCTGACTGTTTCAGGTATATACAGACGTTGTCCCTGAATCCACACACCATTCTTAAAGACAAGACTTACGTCCCTTGGGGGTTGAGCCAACAAAGAATCCGCATGGTATGCTTCCTTGATGTCCTTAAGTAGGTCTTGATTATGAATCACTCCCAGGAATCTAGAGTCAGGAAGAATAGTCTTAGGAGGAGTAAGTGGACGTGTCTCTGCTGAATGAATCCTAGAGAGTGCATCAGCCTTTCCATTGCGCGATCCTGGTCTATAAGAAATGACAAAATTAAATTGGTTTAGGAAAAGATTCCAGCGAGCCTGGCGAGGAGTCAGGCACTTAGCCGACCTGATAAATTCAAGGTTACGATGGTCTGTCAGGATGACTATTTGCTGTGCAGCTCCCTGAAGAAGGTGTCTCCATTCCTTGAAGGCGGCAATAATGGCCAACAATTCTCTATTGCCCACATCGTAGTTCCTCTCAGCCGAAGACAACTGCTGGGAAAAGAAGGCACAGGGATGCAAGACATTCTTCTCACCTGTTCTCTGAGAGAGTATAGCTCCAACGGCACAGTCTGAAGCATCCACCTCTATTATGAAGGCAAGCTCGGGGTTGGGATGTACTAAGATAGGTGCGGTGGTAAATTTATCCTTTAAACAGGAAAATGCTTCCTGAGCTTGCGGGGTCCAGGAGAACCTAGACTGTTTCCGGGTAAGTTGGGTGATAGGTGACACTACCTCAGAAAAATTCTTAATGAAACATCTATAGAAGTTGGCAAACCCGATGAAACGCTGCACCTCCTTCACATTTCTAGGAATTGGCCAATCCTTGATGGCTTGGGTCTTGCTTCTATCCATACTAATCCCTTGGTAGATAGTACATACCCCAGAAATTGAATTTCGGTCCTATGGAATTCACATTTTTCAAGTTTGATGTAGAGATGGTTTTGTCTTAGGCGTTCTAAGACCATTCTCACATGTCCATGATGTTCCTCTGTGGAGTTAGAAAAAATTAGAATATCATCCAGATAAATCACCACAAATGTATCTAGGAGATCCCTGAAGATATCATTCACAAGTGTTAGAAAGTGGCTGGGGCGGTACTCAGACCAAAAGGCATAACTAGATATTCAAAGTGTCCATAGCGTGACCTGAAAGCAGTCTTCCATTCATCCCCAGGTCTAATACGGACCAAGTTATAGGCCCCACGGAGATCCAGTTTAGAGAAAATTTTGGCATGCCGCACTCTCTCCAACAACTCAGGGATTAAAGGCAATGGATAACGGTTTCTAATAGTAACCTTATTGAGTTCCCTATAGTCTATGCAGGGTCTCAGAGATCAATCTTTCTTCTTCACAAAGAAGATGGGTGCACCTGCGGGAGATGAAGAGGGGCGTATGAAACCCTTGGCTAAATTTTCGTCTATATAATCCTTCAAAGCTTTTAGCTCGGGCCCCGCTAGGGGGTAGATCTTACCAAAAGGTATCTCGGCTCCAGGCAATAATTCAATTGGACAATCATATGGACGGTAAGGAGGAAGCTGATCAGCGTTCTTCTTGTCACATAAATCCACATAGTCCTGGTATACAGCTGGTAGTTCAGGGACTGACATGGTTCCTTTAGGAACAGAGCAAGCTGAAACTCCTTGACTCATCTGTTTCTCCGGAAAGTGTAATTCCTTGGTCTCCCAGTTAATCGTAGGATTCTGCGCCTGCAGCCATGGTAGCCCTAGAATAATGGGAAAGTGGGGAGAAGAGATAAGCAAAAAAGACATTTTCTCCTGATGATCTTTACCCATAAGGACCCTCAAAGGCTCTGTTTCTTGATCCACTGGTCCAGAAGTCAGTAGAGAGCCATCCACAGTCTCCATCTGTACTGGAGTAGCCTTCTTCACTGAACGTATCCCCTGTTTCAGAGCAAAGGAGATATCCATAAAATTTCCACTTGCTCCTGAGTCGATCATAGCAGAGCTAGACACCCAGACTGAGTCAACCCAGAGTTTGATGGAAAGGAAGCAATGAGAATTGTTTCTTTTACAACTCAGCTGGGACACCGCTGAGGAAACTTGAAAAATTGCAGCGTTTATACCGTCATCGTCCCCAGAACTAACAGAGTTTAAGTCCGAGAAATCAAGATCTCTTGCAGCAGATCTCTTGGAGCCTGAGGCTCGGACATGACAGAGCTCCTCTCGCAACACTCACAGTGAATGACTGCTGCAGTAGTCTTACGAGAACGGCTGGGGCAGTTTATAATGAAGTGCCCTGACTTACCACAGTAGAAACATAGATTTTCCTTTATACGATGTTCTTTGCGTGCATCACTAACCCGTCTTTGTAAAGAGTCCACCTGCATGGGTTCTGGTTCTGGTTCCCTTGTGATCCTACTCAAAGGTTCCTTAGCTGAGGAGGGAGGTAGTAAAAGGTTAGTGCGATTATTTTCGAACCATCTCTCTTGTCTGCGTTCAGTCAGACGAGCAGCAATACGGATACAATAGTTAATAAAGTCACCTAACGCAGTGGGAGGGTCGGCACGAGCAAGTTCATCCTTAATCAGTGGAGACAACCCTTTCCGAAAAATAGATTTTTTAGCGGAAGTGTCCCAAGTGGTATCAAGAGCCCATCTCCTGAAATCCAGGGCATATTCGGCTACTGAACGCTTACCTTGGCGCAAAGTTAACATGGCTGCTTCAGCTGTTGCACCTCGATTGGGGTCATCAAACACCTGCCCCATGGCTGAAATAAAAGCATCAAGGTGATTCAAACAATCATCCTCAGTCTCAATCAGAGGGTTTGCCCACATCAAAGCCTTATTGGTAAGCAACATGATTATAGTAAGCACTTTGGATCGTTCAGTGGGAAATTGTGAAGCATGTGCAGAGAAAAATAAATTGCATTGATTAATAAATCCCCTGAATTTCTCACGTTCACCGCCAAAACGAAAAGGAGGTAATTTGGGGATCCCAGAACTTGGGGTTATGGCAGGAGCCTGGGCTCGTTCCTCTAGAGCCTCAATCCTGGCTCGCAATTCCTGGATAGTCTGTCCAAACACTTGCAAATTATGATTAGTGAGGTCCTGTAGGCTTGCAAAACGGGTTTTTAAAGTCTGTACATCTGAAAGGATTGTATCAATCACTCCGCAAAGTTCCTTTATGCGGGCCTCCATCTTCCAGATCTTTTAAGGCAGAAGTGCTGGAAGGAGAAGAGGAAAGGAAAAAAAAAAAAAAAACAATAGTGTTTACCTGTGGTAACACTCCAGAGTAAAATTTTAAGGGAATGCGCTCACCTGGAATGGTTGTGAGAAGTCACAACCACTATCATCACATAAGGTATTAAACGGACATCTGATATCCACAGTCACAGCAGACACGGCTTTCCCAGACCCAGCAGACACTAAACATTGGCTCCTGAATCTTGTCATGTATAGTGTACAGTTCCTATAGCGTCTTGTGCTTGGGTGCGAGGAAAACACAGGAGACATAGGTTGAAATGAAATGACTTGTATTACTTCATACAAGCATGCTGAAAAGTTCACACAGTTTGCAGGAACAGCGACAGGAGACACAGCAGGCCAGAGTAACTTCAAGCACTACAATAAATCTCCAAAGCAGGTTCAGGATCTCTTCTCTGTACCGTAATTCCTCTGCAAACATGGATTCACCAAACAGCAGGTTTCCAGAGTCCAAAAGTGTTCCAAGGTTCCTCAGTAGGGAATAGCTGGAGTACAAGTTCAAGGCTTCCAGGAGTCAGGTCACAGACTGACTGAGGCTTGATTCAGGAGCACTGATTGTTCAGCTGAGGCTGCTTAGGAAGCAAGAGGGAAGAATCAGGGCGGGAACATGAAAACTGGAAACTCCATATTAACTGAGGGCAAGAGCTGCAGAAAGACAGAAAGCAAAATGGCCGACGGAAAACTGAGTTTCAAGGAACATGTCAACAGAGACAAAGAACCTTACAGTAACATAGTTATTAAGGTTGAAGGAAGACTTTAAGTCCATCTAGTTCAACCCATATCCTAACCTGCCCTAACATGTTGATCCAGAGGAAGGCAAAAAAAAACCCAAGTGGCAAACAGTAAGCTTCACATTGGGGAAAAAAGTTCCTTCCCGACTCCACATACGGCAATCAGACTAGCTCCCTGGATCAACTCAGTATCTAGGAAACTAGTGAATATAGCCTGTAATATTATACTTTTCAAGAAAGGCATCCAGTCCCTTCTTAAATTTTTAGTAGGGAATCACTCATTACGACATTAAACGGCAGAGAGTTCCATAGTCTCACTGCTCTTACAGTAAAGAATCTGCGCCTGTGATTATGGCTAAACCTTCTTTCCTCCAGAAGTAGAGGATGCCCCCTTGTCCCCGTCACAGGTCTAAGGCTGGAGTCACACACAACGTCTAAAAAATCGGACCGTTTTAGTCGGTCGATAATCGGATTAAAATTTCATGAACATTGATGCGACTGGCATCCGATTTTTAGTAGGTGATGCGATTTTGTAGCATGTACGCTTACGTTTCACATCCGATTACCCAGCGACTAAAGTTTTTTAGTGGCATCATAGCAAAATGGACATTTAACGGTTTTGAGGCCTGCAAATAATTTGAATAATGAGCCAGACCCATATTTAAGCGTGGTTTGACTGTTCTTACCCTCCCAACGTTGCCTTGGAGTGTTTGGCTTCTTAGTGGTTCCTGTTGTGTTGCTGCTAACTGAAAATTATGAGTGACAGACTAATGTTTAATAGTACTGAGCGTCTGCTGTACTATTGGGTGCTATCCAGAAGTTTTGGGGAGTCATACCCTGTAGTTGTTTCTCCCAGAATCCGCAGAAGGATGTGGGTGCATCCCCTTGTGATGCGAAGAATCAGCAAAGGGCATTTTGAGCGCCTGTATTCGACACTGCGTAGGAATCCAGACAAGTTTTTTGGCTATTGTCGCATGAGTGTTGGCACCTTTGATATTTTGCTTGACATATTGCACCCTGGAATCACCTTTCAGAACACCAGGATGCGTCCTTCAATTTCTGCTGAGGAAAGGCTTCTTCTAACATTACAGTATGTGTGTCAACGATATGTTGATGATGTTTTCCAGAATTGAACAACTTTAACATTGTTCTTACTTTGTTCATCTTAACATACTGTACCCAATGCCATTATTACATTTTGCCCTTTTCCCTATATGCTTGTGTGTAGCCTTCATAATGGTTTGTAAGTCATAACATTAAGTGAATGGGTGAGTAAACAAATGTCCACTGTTTAAATTTGTTTAACCCCTTAATGACCAAGCCATTTTGTAGGTTAAAGACCAGGCCAATTTTTACAATTCTGACCACTGTCTCTTTATGAGGTTATAACTCTGGAACGCTTCTACGGATCTTGGCGATTCTGAGATGTTTTCTCGTGACATATTGTACTTCATGATAGTGGTAAAATTTCTTCAATATAACTTGCGTTTTTTTATGAAAAAAATGGAAATATGGCAAAAATTTTGAAAATTTTGCAATTTTCAAACTTTTAATTTTTATGCCATTAAATCAGAGAGATATGTCACAAAAATTAGTTAATAAATAACATTTCCCACATGTCTACTTTACATCAGCACAATTTTGGAACCAAAATTTTTTTTTGTTACGAAGTTATAAGTGTTAAAAGTTGACCAGAAAAATATTTAGACTTGAGAGTCCTCAGTGGTTGATACCTTTTAATGGCTAACTGAAAAGATGGTAACAAATTGCAAGCTTTCGAGACTACTCTAGGTCTCTTCATCAGGCATAGACTAATACAACATCTGAAGAATCACATATTTATACACAAAATAGCACAGAAAAAATGCAATAGGTAGGACAAGTGACATGAAGCAGAACTGTCATTATGGCAGAGGGATTAACATAAATATGACTAGTTCATAGATAAGGAGTGAAGGTTTTATTACCCTCTGATTGGGGTCTGGTATTGTGTTGTGATGACCCTAAAAGGTCAGGGAGGCAGATTCCTTAATTGTTGTAGAAAGACATAAAACTCTGGGATATATTCATCCCAGCACTAAGAGTGTCAAAGGTCATCATAAGTTTATATTCCCAGACTTTTCTATCCTTCTCAGATTTGAAGTTAGATTTTAATACAAGTAATTCCATATCTGTCATGCTATGACCGGGCATACAAAAGTGTTTGGCCACAGGTAAATCCATTCTTTTTTCTCTTATTGTGTGGCGATGAGAATTCATCCTTTAGTACATATAATTAGTACATATAATTAGTACATATAATTAGGTACACCACATCTAATGTGGTGTACCTAATTATATGTACTAAATGTCCAACTGGGGGTCTGTATGTGGGGGAGACCGGGCAAAAACTGAGAACAAGGATGAATTCTCATCGCCACACAATAAAGAGAAAAAAGAATGGATTTACCTGTGGCCAAACACTTTTGTATGCCCGGTCATAGCATGACAGATATGGAATTACTTGTATTAAAATCTAACTTCAAATCTGAGAAGGATAGAAAAGTCTGGGAATATAAACTTATGATGACATTTGACACTCTTAGTGCTGGGATGAATATATCCCAGAGTTTTATGTCGTTCTACAACAATTAAGGAATCTGCCTCCCTGACCTTTTAGGGTCATCACAACACAATACCAGACCCCAATCAGAGGGTAATAAAACCTTCACTCCTTATCTATGAACTAGTCATATTTATGTTAATCCCTCTGCCATAATGACAGTTCTGCTTCATGTCACTTGTCCTACCTATTGCATTTTTTCTGTGCTATTTTGTGTATAAATATGTGATTCTTCAGATGTTGTATTAGTCTATGCCTGATGAAGAGACCTGAGTAGTCTCGAAAGCTTGCAATTTGTTACCATCTTTTCAGTTAGCCATTAAAAGGTATCAACCACTGAGGACTCTCAAGTCTAAATATTTTTCTATCTACTGGCTAACACGGTACGAAGATACACATCTTTCCTATATCAAAAGTTGACCAGCAATTTCTCATTTTTCCAACAAAATTTACAAAACCATTTTTTTAGGGACCACCTCACATTTGAAGTGAATTTGAGGGGTCAATATGACAGAAAATACCCAAAAGTGACACCATTCTAAAAACTGCACCCCTCAACGTGTTCAAAGCCACATTCAAGAAGTTTATTAACCCTTTAGGTACTTCACAAGAATTGAAGCAATGTGGAAGGAAAAAATGAACATTTAACTTTTTTTCCCAAAATTTTTCTTTCGACAATTTTTTTAAATTTTGTCAAGGGTATCAGGAGAAAATGAACCACAATATTTGTTGTACAATTTCTCCAGAGTACACCGATATACCATGTGTGGGGGTAAACCACTATTTGGGCGCATGGCAGAGCTCGGAATGGAAGCAGCGCCATTTGACTTTTTTGGCTGGAATTGAGATTGGACGCCATGTCGCATTTGGAGAGTCCCTGTGTGCCTAAACAGTGGAAACCCCCCACAAGTGACCCTATTTTGGAAACTGGACCCCTCAAGGAACTCATCTAAATGTGTTGTGAGAGCTTTTAACCCCCAAGGGCTTCACAGAAGGTTATAACGTAGAGCCGTAAAATTAAAAAATCATATTTTTTCCACAAAAATGATCTTTTCATCCCAATTATTATTTTCCAAAGGATAAAAGGACCCCAAAAGTTATTGGGCAATTAGTCCTGAGTACGCTGATACCCCATATGTGGGGTAAACCACTATCTGGGCGCATGGCAGAGCTCGGAAGGGAAGCAGCGCCATTTGACTTTTTTGGCTGGAATTGAGATTGGATGCCATGTCGTATTTGGAGAGTCCCTGTGTGCCTAAACAGTGGAAACCCCCCACAAGTGACCCCATTTTGGAAACTAGACCCCCCAAGGAACTTATCTAGATGTGTGGTGAGAGCTTTGAACCCCCAAGGGCTTCACAGAAGGTTATAACGTAGAGCAGTAAAATTAAAAAATCATATCTTTTCCACAAAAATGATCTTTCCACCCCCAATTGTTATTTTCCAAAGGGTAACAGGACCCCAAAAGTTATTGTGCAATTTGTCCTGAGTACGCTGATACCCCATATGTGGGGGGAAACCACTATTTTGACGCATGGCAGAGCTCGAAAGGGAAGTAGCGCCTTTTTCAAATGCAGACTTTGATGTCTGTGGGTGTCATGTCACGTTTGGATAGCCCCTGATGTGCCTAAACAGTAGAAACCCCCCACAAGTGACTCCATTTTGGAAACTAGACCCCCCAAGGAACTTTTCTAGATGTGTGGTGAGCACTTTGAACCCCCAAGTGCTTCACAGAAGTTTATAACGTAGAGCCGTGAAAATAAAAAAAATCATATTTTTTTTCCACAAAAATAATCTTTTTGCCCCAAATTTTTATTTTTATAATGGTAACAGGAGAAATAGGACCCCAAAAGCTATTGTGCAATTTGTCCTGAGTACGCTGATATCCCATATGTGGGGGGGAACCACTATTTTGACGCATGGCAGAGCTCGAAAGGGAAGTAGCGCCTTTTTCAAATGCAGACTTTGATGGAATGGTCTGTGGGTGTCATGTCACGTTTGGATAGCCCCTGATGTGCCTAAACAGTAGAAATCCCCCACAAGTGACTCCATTTTGGAAACTAGACCCCCCAAGGAACTTTTCTAGATGTGTGGTGAGCACTTTGAACCCCCAAGTGCTTCACAGAAGTTTATAACGTAGAGCCGTGAAAATAAAAAAATCATATTTTTTTCCACAAAAATAATCTTTTTGCCCCAAATTTTTATTTTTATAATGGTAACAGGAGAAATAGGACCCCAAAAGCTATTGTGCAATTTGTCCTGAGTACGCTGATATCCCATATGTGGGGGGGAACCACTATTTTGACGCATGGCAGAGATCGGAAGGGAAGGAGCACCGTTTTTAAATGCAGACTTTGATGGAATGGTCTGCGGGTGTCATGTCGCGCTTGGAGAGCCCCTGATGTGCCTAAACAGTAGACACCCCCCACAAATGACCCCATTTTGCAAACTAGACCCCCCAAGGAACTTATCTAGATGTGTGGTCAGCACTTTGAACCCCCAAGGGCTTCACAGAAGTTTATAACGTAGAGCCGTGAAAATAAAAAAAATCATATTTTTTTTCCACAAAAATGACCTTTTTGCCCCCAAATTTTTATTTTTATAAGGGTAACAGGAGAAATAGGACCCCAAAAGCTATGTGCATTTTGTCCTGAGTACGCTGATACCCCATATGCGGGGGGGAACCACTGTGATCGCCTTACTGCGATCTTTGGGAGGCACAATGAACAAATCTACCAAAGGTGAAGAATTGGTTTTCTTTTTTGCGCCGTTCCTCGTGCGTATTAGTGATTAGGCGACTTTATTCCTCGGATCGGTGCGATTACAGCGATACCAGATTTACACCCTTTTTTCATGTTTAGCTTCTGTCACACACTAAAAGATGCTTTTTTTTGGAATAATTTTTTGTAAGAATTTTTTGCATCGCCGTATTTTGAGAGCTATAATCTTTCCATATTTCGGCCGACAGAGTTATCTATGGGCTTATTTTTTGCGGGACGAGCTGACGTTTTTATTGGTACCATATTCGGGCACATAACGTTTTTTGATCGCTTCCTATTCCGATTTTTGTGGAAGCAGAATGAACAAAAACCAGCAATTCAGGAATTGTTTTTTTTTTTTTTTTTTTTTTTCCCCCGTTCCGCGTGTGGTAAAATTGATAAAGCAGCTTTATTCTTCGGGTCAGTACGATTACAGCGATACCTCATTTATATATTTTTTTTATGTTTTGGCGTTTTTTACACAATAAAGAATTTTATAGAAAAAATAATTATTTTTGCATCAGTTTATTCCGCGAGCTATAACTTTTTTATTTTTTCGCTGATGATGCTATATAGCGGCTTGTTTTTTGCGGGACAAGATGACGTTTTCAGCGGTACCATGATTATTTATATCTGACTTTTTGATTGCGTGTTATTGCACTTTTTCCAAGCGGTATAATGATACCGCTTGGAAAAAGTATAATTTACTACTTTTTTGTGTTTTTTTTTTTACGGCTTTCACTGAAGGGGTTAACTAGGGTTATGCTTTTATAGATGGGATTTTTACGGACGTGGCGATACCTAACATGTGTATTTTTTTGTTTTTTATTTTTTTTATTACATAAAAATGTGTATTTTTTAGGGGATTTTTTTAAAATTATTTTTTAATATTTTTTTTACAATTTTTTTAAAAAATGATTTTTTTTCAACTTGTCCCTTTATGGGACTTTCACTTTTTTTACTTTTGATTGCAGTTACAATGCATTGCAATGCTCTGGCATTGCAATGCATTGCAACTATAGTGGAAGCTGCTGTGACATGATCACAGCAGCTTCCCGTAGCTAAATGACCCGGAGGTTGTCATGACAACCCCCGGGTCATCAAGGCAGAGATCAGGCCCTGCAATTACATTGCGGTGGCGCTGATCTGAGGCAGAGGGAGCCCCGACCCTCTGCCTCCCCCCCTGAGCTCTGCGATCGCGCTGGATCGCAGCAGTCAGGGGGTTAACAGCCAGGGGCGGTGGGGGCTCCGCTCCTGGCTGTCAGTGCAGGAAGCCTGGCCACTGAAGCGCCGGCTCCTGCACTGATCGCGCTGGGGAAGCTGAAATTTCAGCTTCTCCTGCGCGATCGCTGCTGTGTTTGGTCAGTCAGATTGAGCGCTGTGAGTGCGGGGACCGACGGCAAAGGTCCCCGCACCGCTTGCCGTGCCTGTCAGCTGTCTGTGACAGCTGTCGGCACTGATCTACCACTGCGTGTTTACACGCAGTGGTAGATCAAGGCATGACGTGCAGAGTCCGTCCTGGTGCCGGAACTGGCACCTTGCCATGACGGACTCTGCACGTCAGTGGACATTAAGGGGTTAATGCAGTGCTTGTATTTTGTTTATCTGATGTGTACATGTTTGTTGTTGTTTGTGTATTGCAGGTTCCTTTCCACTGGGCTCTCATACGCTGCTCTGCATTTAGAGTTTTTAATAGGGAAATCCACCATTTCCGAATAGTCAGCTCTACTTGTGGCCAAATTTGGTCAAGACTAAATAAAGAGGTGATGCCAGAGCCCAAAATGGAAGATTGGTTGAGGATTGCACGTGGATTTCAAGAAAGCTGTAATTTTCCACACTGTATTGGAGCCCTGGACGGGAAGCACATACGTGTGCGTAAGCCGCCGAACTCAGGGACCCAATTCTACAATTATAAGCAATATTTTTCTATAGTTTTGTTGGCCTTGGTCGACAGTAACTACCACTTCATAATTGTAGACATTGGGGCCTATGGAAGGACTGGAGACTCCAGAGTCTTCAATTCTTCCATTATGGGTCGGCGGCTACGCACTAACCAATTGGACTTACCACCACCATGTCAACTTCCACAGTCAAATATGGATGCAGTGCCATATGTTGTAGTAGCGGATGAGGCCTTCCAATTAACTCGTCATGTTATGAGGCCATATCCTCGTCGCAATCTGAACCATCGGCGACGCATCTTTAATTATCGCCTTTCTCGTGCACGACGCCTGGTGGAGTGCACATCTGGTATTCTTACAGCCAAATGGCGTGTCCTACAATCAGCCATTCAGCTAAGTGATTCAAATGTTAATCTTGTAGTGCAAGCATGTGTGGTACTACATAATTTTACTAGAATGCATGAATGCTCATCAGCTGATATGCCTGACCTTCAGTCTGATAATATGACGAGGCCTATGAGACCAGTCATCCATCCTCGTCGTCCCCCTTCTGGACTCAAAGTCCGTGACTTATTGACCAATTTTTTTGTTTCCCCTGCTGGTGCTATTCCTTGGCAAGAGGAGGCCATAGCTATGTAGTGTGTTTTATGTTATATCATACCATAAACTTACTTGTGATGAATCAATTCATGGAAGACTGTTATTCTTTATGTCCACTTTACCCTACTTTAGACAGGAATAACATATAAGAATAATCACAGACAACCAATGGCACTTCACTAATTTTACTCATTAGTGTATATTTTGTAGCCTTTTAGTGGCTGATATGTTTTGTAAACAGGACCAACATGTCCAAAGATAACAATAAAATATTTATAACATTGTCAATAGGAAAAAAATAAAATATATAACTTAAATACAAATAAAAAAGCATCAAAAAAAGGTTATTACAGCTACAATTGATGGTAGCTTGGTGGTGGTGAGGATGGAGGGCCAGGTTGTGTGTTAGGCCTTCCACTATCTGCAACCTGTGTTTGACCCTGACCTGGTGCAGAACCTAAGGTACCAGCTGGGTTACTGGCTGCATCCTGATGGCCTTGTGGGTAGGGGTACATAGGGAATTGCTGCTCATAGTGACTGAGCAGTACCAGAATGACCCCCAATATGCCCATGTCTAACATATCCATGTTGTGGCCAGCCAACAACATTGGGTATGTTAGAGTGGGCATATTGTGCATGGCCACTCTGTCCCATGGCTTGGAGCTGGGTAGCTCCATAGTATGAAGGAGCTGCAGTAGGATGAGGAGGAGGAGTTGGGTTCTGTTGGACACAAGGAGGAGGAGGATGATGATGAGGAGGAGGATCAGAGGCTGAAGCAGATTGTGAGGGCTGGGGTCCAAACAACCTTAAGACATTTTCAGGACCAACCTGCCATCTTTCTAGATAATCTAGTAGGTTGCTTGGATCAACAATCTGCAGTCCGCCTCTGATCCGCAGTCTGTGCTGTCTTGGAATAGCCCGGAGGTAACGGGCCAGACTCCCCATAATCATTTGCTACACTGGACAAATAGTCCAGAACTCCTCGGTCCACCTGCCTCCTTGTCACAGAACCCACTCCTTCTCGTCGCCGCCTACCTCGCCTTGTGCGTTGGGAAGGAGGAGGAGACACATCCTGAGGCCTATTAGGGCTGCTGCTCTGAGGTAGGTCCTCATGTTCTGGCTGCTGGGTTTGTGACTCCTCAGCTCCTGCAGCTGGTGGTGGTGCTGCTTGGGTGGAAGAACATGCTGCAGAGGAAGGGCCTGCCTCCTCTGTCCCATCACCAACGGGGTCTATAAGCACTTCAGAGTCCGACCCAGTCTCCCTCTCAGTTAGGTTAGACTCAGTCCTAGAAAGGAAAGAAATAAAATCATTTAAAAATCATCAAATAACAAAGTTTTCCATGATAGTGGTTCAACAGACATGCACTTACGGTCGCAGTTCCATCACAGGCGCAAGGAAGTTGAGGCGATCAAAATATAGGTACTTCCTCTTCTTAGAAGCTGAAGCCCCACTACGATCCCTCATCTGCCTCTCCCTCCGGTAGCAGTCCCGACAGCTGCGCCACCGCCTTGTCACATCTGTCACTACAAATTTAAGAACAGCATAACGGTTATTATGACTGATATGTATTTATTAACAAAAAAAAAAACATCTGTAACACTGAACATTTAAATAGTGGTCATGTGTGATGGGATTTAGAATATTACAAGACATCAACATACAACCAGAAGTGTCCATGTTATAAGCACTAAGATACATTTACTAAACTGTTTGGCCCTTTACAAAACGCCGCAATAAATTTGAATTTAAGGACCTATACACTACATCTGAGGTGAAGGGGAGTAAAAAATGTTGTAGTCAATAAATGCCGAAGCATCGATGATATTTTAATATACATGGATATTGTTTGTGAACACACACATCAATGTGTAGTTCTAAATATGAATGAAGAGTTACATAATGCTGCATTTTAAATATCATTTAAACACATTATTATTTTGTTCAGAACATTTAAAAAAAAAAAAAAAAAATTATCAGTTACATGTCGTACTTACTAATACGCTCTTGGTCCTCCCTTGATCTCTGCTCATAGTCTGGGAAAATGTGTTCACATATTCTTCGCCATGCAGCCTCTTTGCGCGTCCGATTACTGTAATTGGGATCGCGCTGGTCCCACAATTCAGGCCTCTCCTGCACCAAAACTATCAGGAGTTCCACATTGATGTGGCTAGATGCCATGTTTCTGGACTCCGTGTAGGCGTTCTTCCTGTTTTTTTTTTAAGATGTGCTTAGCTAATTAGCATGTAAAGGCTTCCTGAGAATTTCAAAGGCAGTTTCCTGTCACCTGGAAAAGTTGTGCGATTTCATCGCAACTCACACGTGCGGTCCATTTGTAATCCCACTTTTCATCGCACCCATAGACTTGCATTGGCGATAGTCGACCCACAATCGGTGACAATCGCAGCATGCTGCGATTGCACTCGCACATTTAAATTGGACCACAAAAAATTGGATGCTGGGAGCTACTCCATTGATTAATATTGGTTCGACTGCAAAGCGATTTTTCATCGCTTTCTAGTGGTACGATTTAGTCGCCAGTGTGACCTCAGCCTAAGAGTAAAAAGATCATTAGAAAGGTCTTTGTACTGTCCCCTCATATATTTATACATTGTAATAAGATCACCCCTAAGCCTTCGTTTTTCCAAACTAAATAACCCCAAGTGTAATAACCTGTCTTGATATTGCAGACCCCCCCAGTTCTCTAATAACCTTAGTCGCTCTTCTCTGCACCCGCTCCAGTTCAGCTATGTCTTTCTTATACACCGGAGACCAGAACTGCACACAGTATTCTAAGTGTGGTCGCACCAGTGACTTGTATAGAGGTAAAATTATGTTCTCCTCGTGAGCATCTATGCCTCTTTTAATGCATCCCATTATTTTATTTGCCTTTGCAGCAGCTGCCTGACATTGGCCACTAAATGTGAGTTTGTCATCCACCCATACACCCAGGTCTTTTTCAGTGACAGTTTTGCCCAGTGTTTTACAATTAAGCACATAATTATACATCTTGTTTGATCTACCCAAGTGCATGACCTTACATTTATCCCCATTAAAGCTCATTTGCCATTTATCAGCCCAAGCTTCTAGTTTACATAAATCCTCCTGTAATATAAAATTATCCTCCACTGTATTTATTACCCTGCAGAGTTTAGTGTCATCTGCAAATATTGAAATGAAACTGCACAGATAATACCAGTTATGCATTATCAGTGCAGTTTCTGTTGAAAAAAAATCTCAGCATGATGTAATTTCACTTTGAAATCGGATGCCACTTGCCCATTCAAGTCTATGGGTGTGTAGAAAACATCTGACTGCACTTGGATGACATCAAAGTGCAGTCAGATTACCGCAGAATTACAGAATTGAGAAGAATGAGAAACTTTGCTTCTTCTGAGAGAATCGGATCACACTGTGGTGATACTCAGATGACACTCCCTCTCTGATCAGTCTGAGCTCTGTGACGTCTCAGAGCAGAGTACGCTATGTGCACAGAGCACTATGTGGTGCCCATAATACTGTATGGAGGACTATATTATGCCCATAATACTGCATTGAGAACTATGTGGTGCCCATAATATTGTATGGAGGATTATATGGTGCCCATAATACTTTATGGAAGACTATGTAGTGCCCATAATACTGTATGGAGGATTGTATAGGAGGAAAATGACTTTGTAAGGGCTGCAAAGTTGGGAGGCATGCTCTTCTGTGACTCTGACCCAAATTGAACTTCTGCTTAGGGCCCCATGATTTCTATTTGCGTCCCTGGTATAACTTGCAGCATGCCACAGATAATGTGTTTGTAACATGCATTGTTTGTAACAAGTAGTGTGTGTATTAGAGATGAGAGAATTTGTTCGGATTTTGGCCCCAAATCTGATTTTCACATATTCTGGCCATAGTCGAACACTATTCGTGCCGAATGTATGTTTTATGATTGGTTTCGAACATATTCGGTAATTTCTACTCCCATTGACTCTGACGTTCGGCTGTGTTCGATGAATATTGCAAAAACAATATTCAATTCCGATCATATTCGGAACCGAAGAAATTCGCTCATCTGTAGTGTGTCTGCGTGCGGTGCGTGTGTAACACATATTAGGTGAATGTGTGCGTGTGTGATCCATATTTAAAAATACTTGCAGTGCAGACAAACGCTCAAAGATAGAAACATGCCGACAATCGCCCAGTGAACAAGCAAAACGCGAATTTATTGGATGATTTAATTGTTTATTCTGGAACAAAAGTAGTTGTTTTTGGCAGCACATTGCCCAATGTAAGCAGGAAATGCGCTGCCGATAAAATGTTATTGTAGTATGCGGATAGAGCGATTATATTAGTGATCATTCTGTCCCCGTTATTCTTTGTCACCTGGTATAAAGATGCTCTCAAATCAGCTCATGTAAATGTTTCCGTGTGATGGTGCAATATGTTATCATTTGTAGCCCAACTTACAATTTTTGTCCAGGGCCCCAATTTGTCTAAAACCTGCCCTATTTGCTTTACGCTATAGTTTACATTTGAACAACATAAAAACAATGATAGCATTATTAAACACTTCCCGATCAGGCAATTTCCTGTCTTTGCGCTTTCGTTTTTTACTCCCCTTCTTCCAAGAACCATCACTTTTTTTCTTTTTCCATTGATATAGCCATATGAGGGTTTGATTTTCCAGGTTAATATGAATAGGGGATAACAAACATAGTTTTTTATTTAAGTAGTGTAAAAAAATTGGAAATTAGAAAAAAAAAATACAAAAATTTTTTTGTTTGTTACCATTTACCCAGAGCTGTAACTTTTTCATTCTTCAGTCGATAGATAGGTGTGAGGGCTTGTTTTTTGTACACTGAGACAATATTTTTACTGATATAATTTTGGAGTAGATACCATGTTTTGCAGTTTGCAGCTGCCGAAAAACGCAATCCTGGCATTTTCATTTTTTTCTCATTACGCTGTTAACCGATTGGGTTAAATAATTTTGATAAATCAGACTTTTTGAACATTCAGATACCACATATGTGTATTTAAAAAAAAATATTTATTAATTTTTAATGGGGGAAAAGAGGGAGTAATTCAAACTTTTACATTTGTTTTTCAGAATTTTTAAAACATTTTTTTAAAAACTTTTTATTGGATTTGTTAGTCTTTTTTGGGAACTTGAACCTGCAATCGCTTGCGCTGTATACAGAAATACCTTAGTATTTCTGTTTATAGCAAAAATCATGGTCTCCTATGTACGCTTTCACAGGAGCACCGTCGTGACAGAAATGAGGGTGTTGAACAGACTCTCAATTGCCATGTTAACACATTGGCTCACCAAGATCAAGTCAAAGGCATGCCAATGAGCGTTTGAAACAGGTTACCCCTCGTGACGTGCACTGTAAATGCTGAAGTCACAGTTTGACCGCAGCATTTAACAGGTTAACAAACAGCCATGGTGGATGGAATTAGAGGCAAATGATGGCCGAATAACACAGCCATTATCTCCTGGCAAAGATTAAATTTAAGCCTCTGAGCCTGCATCAAAATAAGTGAGCCGACATATTATGTAACTATACATCATACGTTAGTAAGGTGTTAATGGGACTGTCAGACATAGCCAAACACCACACTCGAGTGGCCTTCGGCACTGCCATAAGAATGAATGGAGCATGATCGACCATCGCACCATTCACACGGGGCTCTTCACAGCCCCAATTTGTTGGGATCCGTGCAAGGCACATTAGTCGGACCTCCAATGATCAGGAAGTTATCCCCTATCCCATGGATAGGGGATAACTCCCAAACTTGAAAGTACCCCTTCAATATTGTTTAGCATGCAGTTTTTGAACCATATTTAATGTTGCTGCATATAAGTTATGTACTGCCATTCTAGTCAATGTGCATGCAAATGTCCAGGAATAATAATGTCCATGAATAATATAATTATCGATAAATAAGACAGTACAAAGTTTAATAAGACAAAAACAAAGGGCATTCAAATCCTTAAAGGCCGAGAATACTAAAATGGCACTTCAGGAGCATAAAGATATCAATAAGGCTAATTTCACATTTGCGTCGTTTTGCACAGCGCATCGTGCGCTACTGAAAACGCATGCAAAAACGCATACAAGCTTGCAAGCGCATGGTTTTTTTAACGCATCAGTGTACGCATAACGACAAAAAAACAGCGTTTGCATGAGTTTATCTAGCGTTTTGCATGCGTTTGCGTTTTTTAGGCGGATGAGTCACACATTTCACAGGAGGAAAATCCTTGAAACAGACTCCACCAATGGGACACCAGTGGGTGAGTGTCATGGGACTTCTTTAAATAGACCCTGTTCAGCTGAATTCTTCAGATTTTGCTGCTGTTTCCTGTGTCACCATGGATCTGCGTTGGGAGAGTTTTCGCTTAAACTTGGATTTGGACATCGCGCTGTTTCTGGCTTTTGCTTGCCAGTTGCCAGCAACAAAGGGAGAGAGACACAGCGAAGACGGCAACCATTTAATAAAAGCCTGCAGAATTATAGTTCTGCCATCTACAGATTATTTTTCATGTCTGTGTTTTGCCAAAGCCTAGACAATCACAATTTTTCTTCATCTGTTTTGCAGATTCCTGGCTTCTGGCAAAACCTCTCTTCACTCAACTTCCAGTACCGGCTTGGAATCTCCACCTTGTCGGGAATAGTTGCGGACACCTGCCGGACTTTGTGGGACGTTCTCTGTCCTGAATTTATGCCCCTGCCCACCGCAGAAAAGTGGATGGATATTGCTGAAAAATTCTGGACAGTCTGCAATTTCCCCAACTGTTTTGGAGCGGTGATTGGGAAACACATCAGGATAACAAAACCCCCAAGAAGTGGCTCTGAGTACTATAATTATAAAAAGTACTTTTCTACGGTACTCATGGCCATTGCCGATGCAGACTGCAGGTTTATTGCAGTGGACATTGAGGCATTTGGCCGGGGCAATGACTCCCAGACCTTTAAGAACTCGGACAAGGGCCGTAGGTTGTATGGCAACCATTTTAATTTCCCCCTGCCACGGCCTCTTCCCCACACCGAAGGTCCGCCACTGCCATTTGTAATGGTTGGTGATGAGGCCTTTCAAATGTGTACAAACCTTCTAAAACCCTACTCTAGCCGGGACTTGGACCACACAAAAAAAATCTTTAATTACAGACTGACCAGGGCCAGAACTGTAGAGTGTGCCTTTGGGATTCTTGTGTCAAGATGGAGCATTCTAGGCACAGCCATTAATCTGAAACTTTAAACTGTGGATGAGGTGGTGAAAGCCTGTGTGGTTCTTCACAATTTTGTGATGGCTAAAGAGCACCCTACCTATGAAGTAGATGAACCACCTGTCAACCCATTGCCTGAATTCACTCAGCACCCTCTCAGGTCATCAGTTGAAGTTGGCCAAATGAGGGACCAATTTGCGGCCTACTTTATATCTGATGTGGGACGTGTGGAATGGCAAGAACAAATGGTGTAATAAAATAGTTTTCTTTTGTTTATGTTAAGAAAAAACCTGTTTTGGTACCTGTACCGAGTGCACTCTGTATACACTTAAATACAATAATCACCTGCCGAGGTATCCCAGTGAAGTCAGAATGCTGTGTTTTGTGCATCCTGACTTTTATAGGACTCCTACCAGGTGAGTCTACAGAGAAAAGTTGTATGACCTTCATCATCTCTCCAGTCTGTGTTCAAACAGATTGCAGCGACGGTGGAGATACTGCAGCAACGGTGGAAATACAACAAATATTTTACACCTGGCCTGATGTTACAAATAGTGATTTTGGGATGCAATAGCATCCTTCACTCTTTATGACACCTGACCATAACAGTATAGATATTCTTTGTAGTATCTCCACTGTGGCTTCAGTATGTACGCACACTGGAGAGATGATTAAGTTTATACAACTTCTACAAGCCCCTGGCCTGGTGTCATGCTGAAGTGAGAATGCCAGAAAAAAAGCATCCTGACGTCAGAATTTTATGACACCTGGGCAGGTGAATACACATATGAGTAACCACCAGCATCTCTCCAGTCTGCGTGCAATAGATAATGCAGACTGAAGCAACGCTGCAGATGACAACTCATAGGTATAGTCACCTGGCCAGGTGTGATAAATAGTTATGATACCAGGCCAGGGGATTGTAGATATGACGTGTATTTTCTCCATCGTCTCTTGAGTTTATTCACCACACACTGAATAGAGGATGTGGTTAATTACAAGGTATATCTACAATCCCCTGGCCTTGTGTCACAAAAAGTGAAAAGTTGATGGGCAAAACACACCATCCTCAATTCGCTCTTTATGATACATGGCAAGGTGATAATAGATATGCCTTGCACTCACCAAATCCTCTATTCAGTTAACTAATATTTGTATACTAAAGAGACTGGTGGTGAAAATACAAGTCATATATTTGTGTTTTTGACAACACATAGCTCCAGGACTGACACAAGAAACATGTGTTGGTACTGGAGTTCTGTGGTGGCAAAATCACAAAGTGTATGGCACTGTGTGTAGGCGGCGAAAGACACAATTAAACCACACAGTTGGGGAAAAAAAAGGTACATTTATTTGACAAGACTCACAAAAAAAAATTAATGGGGCCGACGTTTGGGGAAGATGGGGGTAACTTGGGGTTTGGAGGGACGAAAATTGACTTTGGGTGGGCGACGAAGGGGTTCGAGGGGAAGGGGCGACGAAAGTGGTGGGGGAAGGCAGCGGGTCAGACACAGTGAGGGGGAGGGAGGACAAAAGTCTTGAATTTTTTGTGGACTCTTCGTCCAATCTTTGTACTTTTTCTGGAGCTCCTTTGGCTTAGGGACCTGGTGCTTGAGGACCTCCTGGAGCTTGTTGAGCTCCTTTGGCTTCGGGACCTGGTGCTTGGGGACCTCCTGTGGCTTGGGGACCTCCTGGTGCTTGTGGGCCTGGTGCTTGGGGACCTCCTGTGGCTTGGGGACCTCCTGGTGCTTGTGGAGCTCCTTTGGCTTGGGGACCTGGTGCTTGGGGACCTCCTGTGGCTTGGGGACCTCCTGGTGCTTGTGGAGCTCCTAGTGCTTGGGGACCACCGTATGCTGGGGACCTCCGTGGGCTGGTGGACCTCCTGCCAGGGTCCGTGGCCCTGAATAGCGAATGAGGGTCCCCCAGCTGCCGCTCGGTGGTGGTGGCATCCCTGGAGGTGGTTGCGGTCCAAGCAGGGGTGGAGGTCCAAACGGGGTGGAGGAAGTCCAAACAGGAGTAGCGCTTGGCATGGTGGTGGCAGGGGAGTGTCCAGCGGAACTGTGACTTTGTGTGGTGTAGTGTGGTCCAGCATGGCTTGGTATGCTGGTGGCCGTGCAGTGGTATGCAGCAGAAGTCGGTAGTGAGGTGAAGCGAGTCAGTGGTGGCACGGGTGGGAAAGGTACCACTGGCTGCTGCTGCTGCACGTACCGACTCTGCTGCATAGCCTGCGTGTAAGCATTGTTGCAGGCATGCATCACAGTCAGCTGGAGATCAGGACTAAGGTGTTCCGCCATGCCCCGTTCAATTTGTTGAAAAAAATGGTGCACTGGTCTGTTGAGGTCGGCTTCAAGATGGTCAAGGCGACGCTCGACAGACTGGAAGCGTTGTTCCATTAGTGCAAAACCGCTATCCACTCTGTCGCCCATCGCCTTGAGGCCATCTTGGAAAACCGTGCTCAAGTGAATAAACTCGGGCATGAGATTCCTGTCAGAGGCCTTCTGCTGCGGGCGGGAAGTGCCCGCAAAACCAGTGACAGAGACCTGTGACAGGGGAACACTTGATTGACCAGCTTCCTGTTCTCCAGCTGGCTGTGATGCCGACCCACAAGGTGCTTCTTGGCTGGTGGATGGCTGGGACGGGTCCGAGGCAGCTCTCTGAAGGACCGCTCCAGGACCAGGTTGCAGGGTGCTGCTCCAGGTGCTGTGAAAAAAAACAAAAAAGAAAAAAAATTAGGATCATGCATTTACAATAGTAAAAGCGCCAACTCCTGTGGAATAGAAAGGATCATGCATTTACAATAGTGAAAGCGCCAACTCCTGTGGAATAGAAAAACAGAGTAAACACAATACAATACAATACAACAACAAAATACTTACGCTCTGGTGGCAAGGACCGGTCTTTAGAAAGCCAAAGCCCAATGGTAACGGTACTTTCTTGTGGTCTTTGCCGCAGCACCACTGGCAACCCGGTTCTCCTGCCTCAGGTCCCTGTTGAAGCGGTCCTTCATCGAGCGCCAACGGGTTCTGACCTTGTTCACTGTGGAAAATCAAAAATAAAATTTAGACAATGCACTGTAGGCCGGGCTCACACAACTGTGTGTGATGCTAGAAACTCACAGGAGTTACTAGCATCACACACAGTTGTGTGATCCCGGCCAAGGTCACTGCAGCATCACACACCATTGAAATACTTACGAAATTCCTTGCGGACTCGGGGACAGGCGTTGTCCCAGCCATCCATCAGCGCTGCGGCCACCTTATTCCAGAGCCGCCGGATCACCACGTTGTCACAGTGCATTGGATCACGGCTGTCCCACAACGGGACTCGCTCCTGGACCAACCCTATCAGGGCGTCATTGTCCAGGGCGAGTTCCTCATCCTGTTGTGAAGCCTAGAAAAGAAAGCAAAACATTAATCTTGGAAAGATTTGGAAATGAAAAAGATAGAAAACAAGACAGAATAGAAGAAAGATTGAGAATAGAAGCAAGATTGAATAGGAAAAACAGGCAATAAAAAAGTCAGGGGCAAAAAAAGAGTACAATCAGTCAGTCTATACTTACAGGCCGCCTCCCCGTCTGCACTCAGACTGGCTGCTCCCGCTCTTCTCCGCTGCCGTGGACGATGTGGACTGAAAAAGAAAAAAAAATTTGACACATGTCCATGCAACAGCAAGTACTTACCAATCAGTATGGAAGGAATGTACTTACTTCACCCTCTGCTTAGGCCAGTTCACCAGGTCCAGGAACGTACTCGTCTCCTGAAGACATGCTGCAATAAAAAAAGAGACATTAGTACCTAATAAATTGAGAAAAAAGGAAAGAAAGACATTAGATTTCATACTCACATTATCCAAGTTTTCTTTCCTGTGCAATGCAGTAGCTGCTGTGTCTGTGTCTGGAGCTGCTGTCTCTCTGGCTGGATGGCTGTAGAGTAGTGGACAGAAGTGCCAACACCTTCTTTTATATACACTACCCCCATACAATGTTTCTTTGTTTAGTGGATTGTCTAGACATGTTTATATCGGACAGCGCATGCTTAGTAGAACGCTGACATGCGCCTGTCCCAGCGCACGTCAGCGATCACATAGGCTGTAATGTGTTGTTTTGGCGCATTCCGTGCGCGATGCGTGCGCATGCGCCTTTTTAACGACTATGGGCGGACCCAAAAATGCAACATGTTGCGTTGTGCGTGCCAAGTCGCTCACGTCGAAATAACGCAAGCACACAAAAACACTGATGATCACATGATAATGCTAAACCATGCGCCCCCCATGTTAAAAATAGGGGCGCATGGCGCATGCGATCGGATGAGCACGATGCAATGCGCTAAAAAACGCCAATGTGAAACCAGCCTTAGAAATGTAAAAAAGAAAACCAAGCTAGCAAAGTTATCTACAGAGAAACAAATTGCCAGCGACATTAACCCCCTAACGACCGCCGATACGCCTTTTAACTGCGACAGTTAAGGATTCTTATTCCTCAGCGCCGCTTTTTAACCGTGCTGAGAAATAAGTGGATAGCGCCTCCCAGCGCTACCAGGGATAGCTAAGACCCCAGAGAACATGATTCGGGTCGGTTTTTACCGACCCCAGTGTTGTGATCGACCGCAAAAAAAAGTTAGATTTTCCATTTGATTTCCCCCCCTCGGTACCTCCGGTGTCCCTGAACCCTCTTGCATCCCCCCGTGATGTACCCCGCTGGCAGAGTCTTCTTCCGGGAAGCAGATGGCGGACGCATGCACAGTGCACCCACGAGATCTGCTGGCCGGCAACAACAGGACATTTTTCCTATTGGTTCATTTTGATCACTGTGATAGACCATATCACAGTGATCTAAATAAAAAATAGTCAATCAAACCCCCCTTTATTACCCCCTTAGGTATGTAAAAATAATAAAATTAAAAAATGTATTTATTTCCATTTTTCCATTAGGGTTGGGCTAGGGTTAGGGTTGGGCTAGGGTTAGGGGAGACTAGAAGCTGATATCATCCGATCACTTCTGCTACACAGAGCAGGGCTTCAGCCACCCACGGCTGTTAGGGGCACATGTCAGCTGTTCAAAACAGAAGTAGTTGGGTATTTTTGTTACAAGTAAGCTGTGAAGCAGTACTCAATGTCAGGCAGCAGCTGCAAAAGCAAACTAGATTTTAGGGTGTACAAAAAAAGAATTGAAATCTTGTGATCCTGACATATTGTTACCTGTTGTGAATGTTTTGGAAATGAATTCTGAGCAAAAGCTCCCCCTGGTGGTTACAAACAGTACTGAACCATTCAATGAGGATTGGCAATCAGGAGTCACGGAGTGGCTTGATATAAAGGAGGTTCCCTCCCATCATGGTTGCCGGTGATCAATTGTTCTTGTCTCAACTGTGGTTCCTGGTTCACTTGGAAGCTTGCTGAGTCTTGCATCTTCTTCTGCTTTCAGATAAGATATTTTCTGTCTTTGTTTTTGTGCTTACCATTTGCATATTTCTCTGCATTTCTGTGAGGTTAGCCAGGTCCCCCCCCCCCCGGGGGCTTGGGCTCCTCTCAGTTCCGCTGGAGCCACTGTTATTTGTTCATTTGCCTTTTCCAGTTTTTTCAGTGGCTGCGGCTTAGTTTTGTTACACAGAGAACTGATTTAGGTGGTAGAGGTCGTGTGATCTCAGGTGTTTTTGCAATCAGTAGCGTTGGCATTTTTTAGGGTTTTTTTGGATTGCAGTGAGTATCCTTTCTATCCTTTTCTGTCTAGGCAGATTGGGCCCCAGCGTTTGCTCATACTATTTTCTGTCTGTGTCTGTATTTCCTCTTGTCTAACCGCCATTACATGTTTTGGGGGCTTCCTATGTTCTTTGGGATCTGCTCCGGGGCAGATAGCTTTCCTCTTTTTATCTTTAGGTGTACTTAATCTCTCAGGCTGTGACGAGGCTTCTAGGACCAACGTAGGAACGCTCCACGGCTGCCTTTAGTTGTGGTGGTTAGTCAGGGTACTGCAATCCAATAGATTCCAACCTCTCTGGTGTATTGCCGTTTTTGCCTGCTCTCCTCAGCTACCAAAACATAACAGTATCACCGGCCAAACTAAAAATTGTATGGTACTCACAGAAGGGAAAAATAGTGTGGAAAGAAAAAAGTTGTCAGAGTTGTCAGAGATTTTTTTTTTTCTGTTTCTTGCATTTTTCCCTCTTTTTCTCTGGGTGCTGAGGAGGATTTTTTTTTCTCTCAATGGAGCTGTCTGGCCGTGTGGATCAGCTTGCCACTGAGGTTCGGAGTATTGCTGTCTATCTTTCTGGGTTGCCGGTTGTGGAACCTAGGATTCCCATGCCAGATTTGTTTTTGGGAGATCGGGCCAAATTTCTGAATTTCAAAAATAACTGTAAGTTGTTTTTTGCCTTAAAACCTAAGTCCTCAGGGAACGCAGCACAGCAGGTTCAAATTGTCATCTCTCTCCTGCGCGGCGATCCTCAGGATTGGGCTTTTTCCCTGACACCTGGGGACCCTGTTTTGAGTGATGTTGATGCATTTTTTCTGGCTCTGGGGTTATTGTACAATGAGCCTAATGTCACTGATCAAGCTGAAAGAACCTTGTTGGCATTAAATCAGGGGCTTGAGGACGCTGAGTTATACTGTCAGAAATTCCGAAAATGGGTAGTCCTAACCAAATGGAATGATGATGCTTTGGCAGCCCTTTTTCGGAAGGGGCTGTCAGAGAATGTAAAAAGATGTTATGGTGGGTTTCCCTGCTCCCTCTGGTCTCAATGATTCTATGTCATTAGCGATTCAAATTGACAGACGTTTGCGTGAGCGTAGAGGTATGCGTGGAATAGTGTTGCCTTGTGAGCCAGCTTCTGAACCCATGCAGTGTGATAGAGTGGCTTCTGGGGCACAGCGTCATGAGTTTCGAAAACGCAATGGGTTATGTTTCTATTGTGGTGACGCCTCTCATGCTATTTCTGTCTGCCCTAAGCGGGGAAGACGTTTTGCATGCTCAGTTGTCTTGGGTAGTGTTCAGACTAAATTTCTGTTGACTGTTACCCTGATTTGCTCCCTGTCCACATTTTTTGCTCAGGTTTTTGTTGATTCGGGAGCAGCTATTAACCTGATGGATTTTGATTTTGCCAAACGTTGTGGGTTTCCCTTGATACCCCTACGGAAGTCTATTCCCCTACTGGGGATTGATTCTACCCCTTTGGCTGAGAATAAACCCCAGTTTTCTACTCAGGTGATAATGAGGGTTGAACCTGATCATCAGGAGAGTTGCAAATTTTTGTTACTGTATAATCTGCATGACATTATTGTACTAGGTTTCCCTTGGTTACAGTCTCATAATCCTGTTTTGGATTGGAGATCTGTGTCTGTGACCAGTTGGGGCTGCCAATGTGTTAATGCCAACACTCCTGTTTTTTCTGCCTCTCCCAGTCTCAGGAAGTTCCTGACTTTTTGACTGATTTTTCTGATGTGTTTAGCGAAAGTAAATCTGCATCCTTGCCCCCCCCCATAGGAGCTATGACTGCGCTATTGCATTAGTGCCTGGTAGTAAATTCCCTAAAGGTCGCCTTTTTAACTTGTCTGTACCTGAACATGACGCTATGCGGTCTTATATCAAGGAGTCATTGGAGAAGGGTCATATCAGACCATCCTCTTCACCCTTGGGTGCCGGTTTTTTCTTTGTGGCCAAAAAGGATGGTTCATTAAGGCCGTGTATTGATTATCGTCTCTTGAACAAGATCACTGTGAAATATCAATATCCGTTACCCTTGATTTCTGACCTGTTTTCCAGGGTGAAAAGTGCTACTTGGTTTACCAAGCTTGACCTCAGGGGGGCGTACAACCTTATTCGCATTAAGCTCGGGGATGAATGGAAGACGGCGTTTAATACCCCAGAGGGGCATTTTGAGTACCTAGTGATGCCCTTTGGGCTCACTAATGCTACTTCCGTGTTGTGAATGGGCTTGAGATGAGTTCTGAGCAGAGGCTCCCTCTGGTGGTTACAAGCGGTACTGGTCTGTTCAGTGAAGATTGTGAGGACTGGGAATCAGGTGTTACTGACTGGTCTTATATAAGGGAGTCACCTTCCCATCAGGGTTGCCGGTGATCAATTGTTCGGGTCTCAATCCTTGATTCCTGTTTCCCTTGTAGCCTGCTGTGTCGTGTCTGCATCTCCTGCTAACAGATAAGACATTTTCTTCTTTTTGTTTCTGTGCTTAATTTTTGCATTTTGTCCTGCACTTCTGTGGGGGCCTTCTGGGTCCCCTCAGGGGGCTTTTGCCCTCTCAGTTTAGTTCAGCCACTGATGTTTGTACTTTTGCTTTTTCCAGTTTTTTCAGTGGCTGCTGTTTTGATTTTGTTACACCAGAGAACTAATTTAGGTGGTAGAGGTCGTGTGATCTCAGGTGTTTTTGAAATTAGTAGAGTTGGTGCTTTCAGGGCTTTTTTTGGGATTGCAGTAAGTACCCTTCCTATCCTTTTCTATTTAGTTAGTTTGGGCCCCAACGTTTGCTCATACTATTTTCTGTCTGTGTCAGTATTTCGTCTTGTCTAACCGCCATTACATGTTTGGGGGCTTGCTATTATCTTTGGGGTTCTGCTCCGGGGCAGATAGCTTTCCTATTTCTATCTTTAGGTGTAGTTAGTTTCTCAGGCTGTGACGAGGCGTCTAGGACCAACGTAGGAACGCTCCACGGCTGCCTCTAGTTGTGGTGGTTAGTCAGGGTACTGCAGTCTCATAGATTCCAACTGCTCTGGTGTATTGCCTTTTTGCCTGCACTCCTCAGCTACCGAATCATAACAGTATCACCGGCCTAAATTTAAAATTGTATGGTACTCACAGAAGGGAAAAATATTGTGAAAGAAAAACGGTTGTCAGAGTTGTCAGAGATATTTTTCTGTTTGTTGCATTTTTTTTTTCCCTCTGTATCTCTGGGTGCTGGGGAGGATTTTTTCTCTCAATGGAGTTTGCACAGTTGTCTGGCCGTGTGGATCAGCTTGCCACTGAGGTTCGGAGTATTGCTGCATATCTTGCTGGGTTGCCTGTTGTGGAACCTAGTATTCCCATGCCTGATTTGTTTTTAGGGGATCGAGCTAAGTTTCAGAATTTCAAAAATAATTGTAAATTGTTTTTTGCCTTAAAATCTAAGTCCTCAGGAAACGCAGCGCAGCAGGTTCAAATTGTCATCTCTCTCCTGCGCGGCGATCCTCAGGATTGGGCTTTTTCCCTGACACCTGGGGATCCTGTTTTGAGTGATGTTGATGCATTTTTTCAGGCTTTGGGGTTATTGTACGATGAGCCTAATGTCACTGATCAAGCTGAAAAAGCCTTGTTGGCATTAAATCAGGGGCTTGATGACGCTGAGTTATACTGTCAGAGATTCCGTAGGTGGGCAGTCCTGACCAAGTGGAATGACGATGCTTTGGCGGCCCTTTTTCGGAAGGGGCTGTCAGATAATGTAAAGGATGTTATGGTGGGATTCCCTGTCCCCTCTGGTCTCAATGATTCTATGTCATTAGCGATTCAAATTGACAGACGTTTGCGTGAGCGGAGAAGTATGCGTGGAATAGTGTTGCCTTGTGAACCTGCTTCTGAATCCATGCAGTGTGATAGAGTGTTGTCTGGGGCACAGCGTCATGAGTTTCGAAAACGCAATGGGTTATGTTTCTACTGTGGTGATGCCTCTCATGCTATTTCAGTCTGCCCTAAGCGGGGAAGACGTTTTGCACGCTCAGTTGTCTTGGGTAGTGTTCAGACTAAGTTTTTACTAACTGTCACTCTGATATGCTCTCTGTCTCATTTTCTGCTCAGGCTTTCGTTGATTCTGGAGCAGCTATTAACCTCATGGATTATGATTTTGCTAAAGTTGTGGGTTTCCCTTGATACCCCTACAGAAGTCTATTCCCCTTCTGGGGATCGATTCTACCCCTTTGGCTGAGAATAAACCTCAGTTCTCTACTCAGGTGATAATGAGGGTTGAACCTGATCATCAAGAGTGCTGCAAATTTTTGGTTCTGTATAATCTGCATGATACTATCATACTGGGTTTCCCTTGGTTACAGTCTCATAATCCTGTTTTGGATTGGAAATCTGTGTCTGTAACCAGTTGGGGCTGCCAATGTGTTAATACCAACACTCCTGTTTTTTCTGCCTCCCCCAGGCTCAGGATGTTCCTGACTTTTTGATTGATTTTTCTGATGTGTTTAGCGAAAGTAAATCTGCATCCTTGCCTCCCCATAGGAGCTATGACTGCGCTATTGAATTAGTGCCTGGTAGTAAATTCCCTAAAGGTCGCCTTTTTAACTTGTCTGTACCTGAACATGACGCTATGCGGTCTTATATCAAGGAGTCATTGGAGAAGGGTCATATCAGACCATCCTCTTCACCCTTAGGTGCCGGTTTTTTCTTTGTGGCCAAAAAGGATGGTTCATTAAGGCCGTGTATTGATTATCGTCTTTTGAACAATATTACTGTGAAATATCAATACCCGTTACCCTTGATTTCTGACCTGTTTTCCAGGGTGAAAAACGCTACTTGGTTTACCAAGCTTGACCTCAGGGGGCATATAACCTTATTCGCATTAAGCACGGGGATGAATGGAAGACGGCATTCAATACCCCGGAGGGGCATTTTGAGTACCTTGTGATGCCCTTTGGGCTCACTAATGCTCCTTCTGTCTTCCAGTCCTTCATGAATGACATTTTCAGGGATTTTGTGGATAAATTTCTGATTGTTTATTTGGATGATATCTTGATTTTTTCTAATGACTGGGACTCTCATGTGAAACATGTTCGAACTGTATTCCAGATTTTGAGAGAGAATGCTCTGTTTGTGAAGGGATCAAGGTGTCTTTTTGGCGTACAGAGGATCTCATTTCTGGGATTCATTTTGTCCCCATCTATTATTGAAATGGACCCGGTCAAGGTTCAGGCCATCTGTGATTGGGTCCAACCTACTTCATTAAAGGCTCTTCAAAGATTTTTGGGTTTTGCCAATTTTTATCGTAAATTTATTGGTAATTTCTCGGTTATTGTTAAACCATTTAACCATTAAACTGATTTGACCAAAAAGGGTTCTGATGTGGTGAATTGGCCTCCTGAGGCAGTCTCTGCGTTTCAGGAACTTAAGCAGAGATTCACTTCTGCTCCTGTTCCAGGGCAGCCTGATGTTTCTCTGCCATTTCAGGTGGAGGTTGATGCCTCTGAAATTGGGGCAGGTGCCGTTTTGTCCCAAAAAGATCCAGAGACCTCTAAAAGTAACCCTTGTGCCTTTTTCTCTCTAAAATTTTCTCCTACTGAACGTAATTATGACGTGGGTAATCGGGAGTTGTTGGCCATGAAGTGGGCTTTTGAAGAGTGGAGACATTGGCTGGAGGGAGCCAAACATCGGGTGGTGGTCCTTACGGACCATAAGAATCTGGTTTATCTGGAATCTGCCAAGCGACTCAATCCTAGACAGGCCAGGTGGGCCTTGTTTTTCACACGTTTTAATTTTGTGGTTTCCTTTCTTCCTGGCACTAAGAATGTTAAGGCGGATGCCCTCTCGAGGAGTTTCCTTGCGGACTCTCCTGAGTTATCTGATCCTTCTGTTATTTTGAAAGAGGGTGTAGTTCTTTCCGCCATCTCACCCAATTTGAGACTTGCTCTGGAGGGGTGTCAGGAGGATAGGCCCGAGCGCTGCCCTGTTGGAAAATTTTTTGTCCCGGACCAGTGGAAAAAGAGTGTGATGTCTGAGATTCATTGTTCCGCGTTGGCTGGGCATCCCGGAATTTTTGGTACCAGAGACTTGGTTAGTCGGTCCTTTTGGTGGCCTACCTTGTCTCGTGATGTCAGGGAATTTGTGCAGTCCTGCGGGACTTGCTCTCGCTCCAAGCCTTGCTCTCGCTCTAGTGGTTTGTTGATGCCATTGCCTGTGCCCAAGAGACCATGGACCCATATCTCTATGGATTTCATTTCCTACCTTCCTGTTTCTCAGAGAATGACCGCCATCTGGGTGATTTGTGATAGGTTTTCCAAGATGATACATCTTGTGCCATTGCCTAAGTTGCCTTCCTCCTCTGAATTGGTGCCGTTGTTCCTTCAGCACGTGGTTCGTTTACACGGCATTCCTGAGAACATTGTGTCTGACAGAGGAGTCCAGTTTGTTTCCAGATTTTGGAGGACTTTTTGTTCTAAACTGGGTGTTCAATTGTCTTTCTCCTCGGCATTTCATCCTCAGACCAATGGTCAAACTGAGAGAACAAACCAGACATTGGGGACTTATCTAAGATGCTTTGTGTCTGCTGATCAGGATGACTGGGTCTCTTTTTTGCCTTTGACTGAGTTTGCTCTTAATAATAGGGCTAGCTCTGCCACTTTGATGTCTCCATTTTTCTGTAATTCTGGGTTTCACCCTCGATTTTCTTCAGGACAGACGGAGGCTTCTGTATGTCCAGGTGTTGACTCTGTTGTGGAGCGTATGCAACAGATTTGGGACCAGGTAGTGGAGAGGTTGTCCCTCTCTCAGGAGAGGGCCCAGCGGTTTGCTAACCGGCATAGGACTGATGGTCCTCGGTTTAAAGTAGGGGACTTGGTCTGGTTGTCCTCAAAAATATTCCTATGAGAGTAGCATCTCCTAAATTTAAGCCTAGGTTCATTGGACCTTATAAGATCATGGAGATTCTTAATCCTGTTTCTTTTCGTTTGCTTCTTCCAGGGACATTTAAGATCCATAACGTGTTCCACAAGTCCTTGTTGAAGAGGTTTGTTGAGCCAGTGGTTCCTGCTGCTGTGCCTCCTGACCCTGTTTTGGTTGAGGGCAATCTGGAGTATGTGGTTGAGAAAATATTAGATTCTCGTTTTTCTAGACGGAAACTCCAGTATTTGGTTAAGTGGAGAGGTTATGGTCAGGAAGACAATTCTTGGGTGTTTGCTTCGGACATCCATGCTGGGAGACTCATCCGTGCGTATCATAGAACTCATCCTGACCGACCTGGTTGCTCAAATGAGGGTTCGGTGACCCCTCCTCAAGGGGGGGTACTGTTGTGAATGGGCTTGAGATGAGTTCTGAGCAGAGGCTCCCTCTGGTGGTTACAAGCGGTACTGGTCTGTTCAGTGAAGATTGTGAGGACTGGGAATCAGGTGTTACTGACTGGTCTTATATAAGGGAGTCACCTTCCCATCAGGGTTGCTGGTGATCAATTGTCGGGTCTCAATCCTTGATTCCTGTTTCCCTTGTAGCCTGCTGTGTCGTGTCTGCATCTCCTGCTAACAGATAAGACATTTTCTTCTTTTTGTTTCTGTGCTTAATTTTTGCATTTTGTCCTGCACTTCTGTGGGGCCTTCTGGGTCCCCTCAGGGGGCTTTTGCCCTCAGTTTAGTTCAGCCACTGATGTTTGTACTTTTGCTTTTTCCAGTTTTTTCAGTGGCTGCTGTTTTGATTTTGTTACACCAGAGAACTAATTTAGGTGGTAGAGGTCGTGTGATCTCAGGTGTTTTGAAATTAGTAGAGTTGGTGCTTTCAGGGATTTTTTTGGGATTGCAGTAAGTACCCTTCCCATCCTTTTCTATTTAGTTAGTTTGGGCCCCAACGTTTGCTCATACTATTTTCTGTCTGTGTCAGTATTTCGTCTTGTCTAACCGCCATTACATGTTTGGGGGCTTGCTATTATCTTTGGGGTTCTGCTCCGGGGCAGATAGCTTTCCTATTTCTATCTTTAGGTGTAGTTAGTTTCTCAGGCTGTGACGAGGCGTCTAGGACCAACGTAGGAACGCTCCACGGCTGCCTCTAGTTGTGGTGGTTAGTCAGGGTACTGCAGTCTCATAGATTCCAACTGCTCTGGTGTATTGCCTTTTTGCCTACACTCCTCAGCTACCGAATCATAACACTTCCGTCTTCCAGTCCTTTATGAATGACATTTTCAGGGATTTTGTGGATAAATTTCTGATTGTTTATTTGGATGATATCTTGATTTTTTCCAATGACTGGGACTCTCATGTGAAACATGTTCGGACTGTGTTCCAGATTTTGAGAGAGAATGCTCTGTATGTGAAGGGATAAAAGTGTCTTTTTGGCTTACAGAGGATCTCATTTCTGGATTCATTTTGTCTCCATCTGTTATTGAAATGGACCTGGTCAAGGTTCAGGCCATCTGTGATTGGGTCCAACCTACTTCATTAAAAGCTCTTCAGAGATTCTTGGGTTTTGCCAATTTTTATCGTAAATTTATTGGTAATTTCTCTGTTATTGTTAAACCATTGACTGATTTGACCAAAAAGGGTTCTGATGTGGTGAATTGGCCTCCTGAGGCAGTCTCTGCGTTTCAGGAACTTAAGCAGAGATTCACTTCTGCTCCTGTTCTACGGCAGCCTGATGTTTCTCTGCCATTTCAGGTGGAGGTTGATGCCTCTGAAATTGGGGCAGGTGTCGTTTTGTCCCAAAGAGATCCTGAGACCTCTAAAAGTAACCCTTGTGCCTTTTTCTCTCGAAAATTTTGTCCAACTGAACGTTTTTATGACGTGGGTAATCGGGAGTTATTGGCCATGAAGTGGGCTTTTGAAGAGTGGAGACATTGGCTGGAGGGAGCCAAACATCAGGTGGTGGTCCTCACGGACCATAAGAATCTGGTTTATCTGGAATCAGCCAAGCGACTTAATCCTAGACAGGCCAGGTGAGCCTTGTTTTTCACACGTTTTAATTTTGTGGTTTCCTTTCTTCCTGACACTAAGAATGTTAAGGTGGATGCTCTCTCGAGGAGTTTCCTTGCGGACTCTCCTGAGTTATCTGATCCTGCTGTTATTTTGAAAGAGGGTGTAGTTCTTTCCTCCATCTCGCCCAATTTGAGACTGGCTCTGGAAGGGTGTCAGGAGGATAAACCCGAGCGCTGCCCTATTGGGAAATTGTTTGTCCCAGACCGGTGGAAAAAGAGTGTGATGTCTGAGATTCTTTGTTCCGCGTTGGCCGGTCATCCCGGAATTTTTGGTACCAGAGACTTGGTGAGTCGGTCCTTTTGGTGGCCTACTTTGTCTTGTGACATCAGGGAGTTTGTGCAGTCCTGTGGGACTTGCTCTCACTCCAAGCCTTGCTCTCGCTCTAGTGGTTTGTTGATGCCATTGCCTGTGCCCAAGAGACCATGGACCCATATCTCTATGGATTTTATTTCCGACCTCCCTGTTTCTCAGAGAACGACCGTTATCTGGGTGATTTGTGATAGGTTTTCCAAGATGATACATCTTGTGCCATTACCTAAGTTGCCTTCCTCCTCTGAATTGGTGCCTTTGTTCCTTCAGCACGTGGTTCGATTACACGGCATTCCTGAGAACATTGTGTCTGACAGAGGAGTCCAGTTTGTTTCCAGATTTTGGAGGACTTTTTGTTCTAAACTTGGTGTTCAATTGTCTTTCTCCTCTGCTTTTTATCCTCAGACCAATAGACAAACTGAGAGAACAAACCAGACATTGGAGACTTATCTGAGATGCTTTGTTTATGCTGATCAAGATGACTGGGTCTCTTTTTTGCCTTTGGCTGAGTTTGCTCTTAATAATAGGGCTAGCTCTGCCACTTTGATGTCTCCATTTTTCTGCAATTTTGGGTTTCACCCTCGATTTTCTTCGGGACAGACGGAGGCTTCTGTCTGTCCGGGTGTTGACTCTGTTGTGGAGCGTATGCAGCAGATTTGGGACCAGGTAGTGGAGAGGTTGTCCCTCTCTCAGGAGAAGGCCCAGCGGTTTGCCAACCGGCATAGGACTGATGGTCCTCGGTTTAAAGTGGGGGATTTGGTCTGGTTGTCCTCAAGAAATATCCCTATGAGAGTTGCATCTCCTAAGTTTAAGCCTAGGTTCATTGGACCTTATAAGATCATGGAGATTCTTCCAACATGTTTTATTGATTTAAAGAGTATTACATTACAATATATTCATATAAAACATTAAAGTTACAAGCTTGTTTAACAGGTGTGAAACTCAAGATAATGATTTAAGGAACAAAACTACGAAGTAGGTCATACAAAATTGAAGATAATAAGCTTGTAAATTCTTGATTAGAAGGTACAATACTCTTAAACGTCCCCCCCACCTACCTCCACCCTCCCAACATATAAATCCCTGAAACATTCCCGCATTCCATTAGCAATCAACAAGCTTAAGGAATAGGATCATGTCCACTAATTTTCTGAAGAAGATACCACTGAGTGTTTTCAATCTGTGTCCTTAGTTTGTCCCTAGTGTCTTGAGATAATGAAGGGACAAATAATGACCATGTGCTTAGAAATTTCCCGGTCAATTTCTCTTTATTTGTCAAAGTATCTAGCCAGTCCATTCAAAATATATACGTTAATTTAGAGTATATGAGAGACGTGGGTGGTGGCAAAGGATCTAACCAGTGCTGTAATATACTTTTCCTGGTAGCTGATGCCCATATTATCAACATGGCCTCAACATGCTTGGGGAATTTGTGTTGAGAACTGTCTATAATGTTAAATATTGCCCATTGCGGAGTCAGAGGAAACACTATCCCGCCAAGATTCTGTAGTTCGGCATGGATAGATTGCCACAATTTCTGCACTTTGGGACATCCCCACATGTGATGAAGTAGGTCTGTGTTTCTTGTCCCACATTTGGAACAGGCGAATGTGCCCTCTGGAGACATCCTAGACTTAATATGTGGAGTAATATAAGCTCTATGAAGAAGTAATAAAGACATGTCTGTATATCTGCTGGAGGGTTTCACCTTCTGTTGCAATAATGTGGCGTCTAAGATTTCCCCGACTGTGATGTTCTGTAGATCATTAACCCATCGTGCTGGACCTGTCATTTTGCCTTCCCAAGATCCATGCTTAAGCAACAGTGTGTAAATACTGCTTGTCGAGGCTAATTGCATTCTGGCGGTCCTAATGAAACCATCCAAAACGTTCCTCACTCCCTCTCTACCCCCACGGCCATGCTCTTCAAGATTAAACTTCTTGCTTGAAGAAAAAGGAATGGCTTATTTACAAATGATGGGTAACGTTGTGCTGCTATGTCAAATGTGAGCATAGAGAATCTATCGTCTAGAAGATCAGCAGCCAATATGCAACCCTGCCCAGCTAGCTCAATGTAAGGTAAGGGTGGTTTACCTCCCATAAAGCCCGGGTTACCCATAAAGGGCACAAAAGGAGAGCTATTGCCTCTCAGGTGACAAAGTTTCCTACACCTCCTCCACGTCTGTATTGTTTGCCATAAGGTGGGATGGATTCTTATGTCCGCAATAAGGTCCTCGTTGGTCATATGTAATAAAGCTGGTAATGAGATATGGGGACTTAATTGTTGGTCTAAGAGTACGTTTGCGAAATGTGAGTTGCCTCTCAACCAATCGATATCTGAAATTTGCTGCTAGATTGTACTTTGCAATGTCTGGGAAATTGATGCCACCCTCCTCCTTAGGGGCTTGTAGTTTGATAAGACCTATTCTTGTATGCTTTTTGTCACCCCAAATGAAATTCCTAAAAGCAGTATTTAGAGTTTTAACATCAGCATGTGTCAACAAAATAGGAAGTGTTTGGAAAATATACAATAATTTTGGAAATATTATCATCTTAATTAAGTGACATTTACCGGAAAAAGATAAAGTAAAATGTTTCCAGGAGTTTAGAAGGTGCAGTATGGATGTGATTCGGGGTCTAATATTAATGTGATATAAGGACGTAATCTGCCAGGCAGGTGGACACCAATGTTTGTAGATGTTGTGCTCCATTGGAAGGGCAAGTGTTGATTATTATTTCCTTGCTCAACAGACCAAGGCCTCTGATTCATTGATATTATTATTAAACCTGAGCCTTGCCAAATGATTAGGGCCTCCATGCAGTGGCGTTAACTAGAAATAGCGGAGCCCACAGCAAATTTGAACGGGGCCCCCTCTCCCAACGGCGGCGGGGGGGGGGCGGGTTCTGATATGGGCGGAGCAATAGCAGTGGCGGAGCAAATCACAGCAATCTTAGGCCAAAAATACTCTTCAGTCTCATAAGGCCAGCTTTTGCCAAATCAGAGCTGTATTTAAAGCAGACATTATGGAAACACAATTCAAAAATGGACTGGTAGCAATGCAGCCCCTTATGCTACCATTACAGTACCTTCCCGCATAACTATTAATGCAGGCACATTATGCCCCATAACTAGTAATAAGCCTCTTATTCTCCATCAGTAGTAATGTGCCCCAAGTAGTATGCAGCCAAGAATGCAGAGTTATCATCACAAGTATGTGCCACCGTTAATCTTCGTGTATCTTCCTCCACATGGAGCACACTCACCACCATCTTACTTCTGGGCGCCGCACGGTGACGTCGCAGCGTGATCACTGACATGATCACGCTGCGAGTCGCTCTGACCGGGTCAGAGCTTCAATTGTACTGGCGTCTGTATAACACCATGCAATTGATTCTGGAGACGGCACGCAGCAACAGCTGTCAGCGGAACACAGCCGCAGGAGACAGCGCAGCAGGACGGGCCCCTGCTAGCCGGCCCTATGGCAGCTGCTTCCTGCTTCCACATATTCCGCCTCCTCATGTAACTGAATTGCCGCTTGGATGGAGATAAATGGGAGTATCTCATCGGCAAATGCCGCAATTTTAGTGATGTGGAGCTACCTCTATGCCCTATATATGCGGAATTTTGGGTTTGATAAGGATCTAATGCAGGTTAAAGTAAGCGACAAGGGCAGCCCTGACGTGTTCCTCTTTGGACTTCAACGTGAGGATAATGTGCCATTTATGCCGCCTGGACACGGGTTTTCATATAACGCTTTATCCCTCACAGAACAGGGCCAAAGTTCTAAATTCCAGGATGTCGAAAAGATAATCCCATGTGACCCGTCAAACGCTTTGTCAGCATCAGGCTGACCACAATAGACTCTAGACAACCTGAGATTTCCCATGGGAATGACTCCCAAAGCGTCCGTATTTGTTGTATGGATTTACGTGGACAACCCATTGTTGAGGCAATATTAGTTAGGGATTATTTTTGCTTATTCTAATATTTTGTGAGATTTTAAAGTCAGAATTTAACAAGCGATATGGTGTAGATCCTGTCACTAGTGAAGGATCTTTGCCCGGTTTGGGGAGTCACTATTAGTCTGCTTCATTGAATGGTCGGAGCTGCCGACCGAACCAACTGTTAAAGACGTCACAGAGATGTGTCCCTATCTTAACCACCCAATCATTATATATTCATTACTATACCCATCTGGGCCAGGGGATTAGTGAGCTTTAAGGAGCTGATAGTTTGGATTACTTCTGAGCAAGGATATGGAGCATTAGAATTTCTCTGGTGCTCCTCAATATTAGGGTTGCCACCTTGTTGCAATAAATTTAGAATATCATCCCCTTCTCTCTTCTCCGCTTTGTACAAGGAACCAAAAAAAGATCTAAACTCCTCTATAATCTCCTCGTTCTCTGTCGACACTCTGCCCTCTTTGGTCCGAATTTTGTGAATCCTTGTGGCTTTTCTGTATGGTCTTGTAAGGCATGCAAGTAATTTGCCAGGTCTGTTGCCCCATTTAAAAAATTTGTGCTTTTGAAGATCGATACTATAAGTGGCCCACTCATGAGCCAGTGCCTCCGCAAGACTCCTTTGCTTCAGTATATTGTTTTTTCGTGAGGGGTGTATTGTTAAGTTTAAAATTTTTATATGCTAGGGTTAAAGCCCTCTGCGTTGCCAAGGTCCGCTCCTGCAACAGTTTTTTTATGGCTTATATATGCAATAATTTGCCCTCTCAACACAGCCTTAGAGGTATCCCAAAAAAGAATTGGTGTTTCACAATGTATTTGGTTGTCTGATTTGTACATGTCCCATGAGGATTGTATGAATTTTTTGAAATCCTCTGAGTGATATAGATATGACGGGAACCTCCACTTCCTTTGGGAATAGATTGGTTTAGTTAGTTTTAGGCTGAACGTTATCGGTGCATGGTCCGAGATGTACATGTTCAGAATTTTGGTGTATGTGATTCTTGACAAAAGTGAGGGACTCAACAACCAATAATCAATTCTAGCATGAGAGTTATGAACATGCGAATAATGGGAGTAGTCTCTTTCAACAGGGTGTTGCACTCTCCATACATCTATCAATCCCAAATTATCTAAACAAAGATTGTATTAGTTTCATATGAGGAGATTGAGAATTAGATCTATCCATCTCGACGTCGTGCACCTCATTAAAATCACCACCCACTATCATATGAGAGGTGTCCCATCCCGCAATTTTTTTAAGTACATTGGCTCGAAAGAGCGGATCCGATGAATTTGGTGCATAAATATTTATTACACTGTAGGTTATTCCCTCTATAACCAGCTTGACGCAGACAAATCTCCCCGAAGGATCCTCAAACACATCCATTACTTCATGGTCAAGACCCCTATTTATCATAATAGTGACATCCCTCTGTTTTTAGTAAAGGAAGCCTCTGCACATAACATAAATTTCTTGCTAGAAAACCCAGGATGATCACCCTTCATCCAATGTGTCTCCTGCAACAGTACAATATGAACATTTTTTTGATGTAGATGATTTAAAATTTTTTTCCTCTTGACCGGGGAATTTAGGCCATTGACATTCCAGGAACACCATAGTAGAGATGTCATAGCGGACATTTTTTGCTTGTTGATATTAGCCATTAACCCACTCCAGTGCGGGACTTATGATAGGATATGACCTTTTCATAAAAATAGGATTCCTGCCTATCCCAGCGAGTAGGCATAAGAATCCCTAAAGCATTGAATACTTGAAATCGAATGCAGAGACTCCCCCCCCCAAAAAAACCTCCCCTTCCCAAAAAACCTGTAACTGTGTAACACATTCAATATTACCCTCAAACCTGCATCCTAACTCTAAATGCAGAGATAATAATACAGCAAAAAAGAACAACATAACCAACGATGTCAGTTGACATCACCTTATAAGATTCATGGTATTGTCGCTAAGTAATCCACTCTATAACTTGCTCATAGTGGTTAGGAAATATCCCGGACAATCTCCAGAGCCTTCACCGGGTCATCGACAGCCCAATTTTTTCCAGATTGAAGCGCAATAGCGCTGGGTATTGTAGGCCAAACCTAATATTTTTGTCGCCAGCAATTTACACACCGGGTTGAAGGCCCTACATTTGGTCATCACCATGGCCGAATAGTCCTGAAACATCAGAACTTTGTGCCCTTCGTATGATAAATGCGTTTTCTTCCTGTAAACATTTAGTAAACAAATTTTATCTTGGAAGTCAAGGACCTTGAATATCACCGGTCTGGGTCTGTCATTGTCCTTACCCCTCTGTGGGCCTATTCTGTGAGCTCTCTCTATTGCCATTGATCCAGATGTTAATTGAATGTCCAGGGCTTCTGGCAGCCACTCAGAAGTTAATTTTAGCAATTCAGAGGGAAGAATGGACTCAGGTAGTCCTATCAGTTTTAAGTTATTGCGTCTAGATCGGTTTTCCAGATCGTCCACTTTGGATTGGAGCTCTATGACGGCTTTTTCTTTACCCTCTAGACGCTCTGCCATTTCCTTGGTAACCACCTCCAAATCAGAGATACGTTGCTCAGCTTCGTCTAGGCGGGTGCCCTGACTATTAACTTGTGATATTATGAGTCTATTGAAGTTTGAAGAGTGGCGAATCTAGAATCTATTTCGGGCATGAGGCGGTCCATGATGGCATCTGCTATTGAATGAGAAGTTTCGCTGCTAGTATCTGAGGTTGATTTAGGCGAGGATGAGCCTTGTTGGTTTCGGGTAGAGGCACGGCCTCCTTTAGAATTTTTGCCCACAAATTTATCCATACTCAGCGACATTAGTAAGAAGGTAGAAGGCGGTGATGTCTCATTTCAGAATTGCTACATTAAAATCTGCTGTGTAGCATGTATCTTCTGTGTGAAGCGTATAACGCAGCTGACACTCGGCCTGTGTCCTACTGCACGGCGTCCCCCACGCCCAAAGCCTCCCGAGGAGCCTGGAGAAGTGGGCCCGATGCACAAGTCTCCCGTCCAGGTATTTCCCCCGCTGATAGAGGCTATATCTCCTCCACAAATTGAGGGATAGCCAGCAGTGAAATTAGAACAAACGGGGAGTTCCGTTAAAAAGCGGCCAAACCTTGGCTCCGCCTCCCGGAAATCTTTGCTTAATACTTTTGAAAAAGCGTGGGGGTAGACCGTCCAGTCTAACAGACCAGGCCTATCAACTGCAGGTTCTCACCAGTCTGAACGACTATGTATATGCAATAATAAAGATTACTCCTGAACAAAATAGTGATGTGTCATCAGTGAGTGTTCGCCTGCCGCTGGGGTCGTGACGACGGCGCTGCCCTGCTGTGGAAATATTTCTGGCCCAAAGTGGCCCAGGTGCGCTGAGACAGAGGTTTGTATATGAAATCCGAAACTAGAGATGGGCCGCTGCACAGCCTCCCAAGGACCAAACGATGAGCCGGGAGCCACCCCGAGCAACACCGCCAAACACTGAGCCGATTCCCGGACTGTGTTGAGAGATGCGGATGATTGAAGGAGGGAGCACCTGTGTGTCCTCGGCCGCCGCTGCAGAGATCCTCGCCCCAGTCCCAGTGCGCGATCAGCAGCCAGAGGTATCCGGGTCCCCGGCAACTGGGGGGGATCTCAAAGGTGAGTTAGTTATCTCATCAGAGTTCGCCTTGCTGCAGCAAACCCCCTCCAATCTATATGAAAGAATGTTAGGATGATTGATTGATTGATGGGGGACGTGAATCAAGATTTTCAGTCCCTTTCACAGAAGATTTTGTATGGAAAAATATCTACTATTCCAGGTATCACCACTGGATGGCACTAGAGTCACAATAATGATTTAAGGCTGAAGTCGTAGACATAGATTTTTCCCTAAAGGACCACTAGGTGTCTCCCTTGTCTTTCTGATGGGGACTGAGTTTAGAAGCTGTGTTTATGAATCAGTCTCAGTTTTGATGCCACCAACATTTGTGAGACTGTCCCTGGTCCCAATTTCCTTTATGTCAGGCAGAGTACACTGTCCCTGTGTGACCCAATTTCCCCAGCCTGTTAATAGTAGTAAGCGGCTGTGTAGCTCCCCAGCCCCCGAGGAGAAGCTGCTCCACTCTCCCCCGCGCTCCCCCTCCAAGATGGCGCAGAACACAGGAGAGGTCTCCAAGGTGACAGTAACCCCCGCTCAGTCCAATCGGCTCTAGCTCCCCAGGGACAGTCAGAGAGACTCACTGCACTCCCGGCAGCACTGTGAGCCGACACAGCTCCCAGGTACAAATAACTTCTTCAGCGTGTGGGGGGGGAAGGGCAGCAATGAGTCGGCTCACAGAGCCCTCAGAGGGTAGATGCGAGAGGGCGGCTCCAGGTGTAGCAGACAGCGATGCCTTACTGGGTCTTCAGGCGGGACACGGCCCCAGCAGTAGAGGAGCTCTGGGAAAGACCCAAGGCAGGAAATGGCGTCCCCTCACTACGTGCAGATTCCTCTGGGTTGCTGTGAGGACAGTTTATGTGCCTCCCGGGCTGCAGATGTCACACTGGATCTCCCTCAGGGACTAGAGGATGTACCAGGCAGCTGTAGGAGGATTTTCTGAGCACAAAGGGGGGTTTTATCCCCAAATTCCTCCTAGTTAAGCAGGAGCCTCTAGAAGACACGTCTTCCCTCCACAGCAGACAAGCCACACCCACATCATGGAGATTCTTAATCCTGTTTCCTTTAGTTTACGTCTTCCAGGGACATTTAAGATCCATAACATGTTCCACAAGTCCTTATTGAAGAGGTTTGTCGAGCCAGTGGTTGCTATGGCTGTGCCTCCTGACCCTGTTTTGGTTGAGGGCAATCTGGAGTATGTGGTTGAGAAAATATTGGATTCTCGTTTTTCTAGACGGAAACTCCAGTATTTGGTTAAGTGGAGAGGTTATGGTCAGGAGGACAATTCTTGGGTGTTTGCTTCGGACATCCATGCTAGGAGACTGATCCGTGCCTATCACCGAGCTCATCCTGACCGACCTGGTTGCACAAATGAGGATTCGGTGACCCCTCCTCAAGGGGGGGTACTGTTGTGAATGTTTTGGAAATGAATTCTGAGCAGAAGCTCCCTCTGGTGGTTACAAACAGTACTGAACCATTCAATGAGGATTGGCAATCAGGAGTCACGGAGTGGCTTGATATAAGGGAGGTTCCCTCCCATCATGGTTGCCGGTGATCAATTGTTCTTGTCTCAACTGTGGTTCCTGGTTCACTTGGAAGCTTGCTGAGTCTTGCCTCTTCTTCTGCTTTCAGATAAGATATTTTCTGTTTTTGTTTTTGTGCTTACCATTTGCATATTTCTCTGCATTTCTGTGAGGTTAGCCAGGTCCCCCCCCCCCCGGGGGGCTTGGGCTCCTCTCAGTTCCGCTGGAGCCACTGTTATTTGTTCATTTGCCTTTTCCAGTTTTTTCAGTGGCTGCGACTTAGTTTTGTTACACCAGAGAACTGATTTAGGTGGTGGAGGTCGTGTGATCTCAGGTGTTTTTGCAATCAGTAGCGTTGGCATTTTTTAGGGTTTTTTGGATTGCAGTGGGTATCCTTTCTATCCTTTTCTGTGTAGGCAGATTGGGCCCCAGCGTTTGCTCATACTATTTTCTGTCTGTGTCTGTATTTCTCTTGTCTAACCGCCATTACATGTTTGGGGGCTTCCTATGTTCTTTGGGGTTCTGCTCCGGGGCAGATAGCTTTCCTCTTTCTATCTTTAGGTGTAGTTAATCTCTCAGGCTGTGACGAGGCGTCTAGGACCAACGTAGGAACGCTCCACGGCTGCCTTTAGTTGTGGTGGTTAGTCAGGATACTGCAATCCAATAGATTCCAACCTCTCTGGTGTATTGCCGTTTTTGCCTGCTCTCCTCAGCTACCAAAACATAACAGTTACCCCTCTGTAAATCGCTTGTGAGGCCACATCTGGAATATTTTATCTAGTTTTTGGCCTCCACATTTTAAAAATTGTTTTCAGAAATTCAAAGGTGGGCAACTACATTATTACAAGGGATGGAAGGCCTCTCATATGATGAGAGGTTGGAAAAGTTGAGCTTGTTTAGCTTAGAAAAAAGTCTCGGAGGAGATCTCATTTATATGTAAAAATACATGTGTGGTCAGTACGAAATACTGGTACATGACTTATTTCTTCCAAAGACCGTACTGAGGACTAGGGAGCGAAATAGGAAAGGGTTCTTTCCAGTTAGAGCAGTCAGACTGTGGAATGCCCGACCACAGGAGGCAGTAATGGCAGACACTATAACTGCTTTTAAAAAAGGATTGGATGATTTCCTCAGTACAAATAACATTGTGGGTTATTTAGTGAAAAAAATGTATAATTGGTGGAAAAAAGGTTGAACTTGATGGCCCCAAGTCTTTTTTCAACCTATGCAACTATGTAACATATCCGCAGAAGTCCAGCTTCTACCCAGCTGAAAACAAAGGGCACCGTCTAAATACTTTCAGTAACCTGGTTTTCAACAAATTTAAATCCTTCACTTAAAAAACCATGATTCTAAGGTAACATCACTCAAAAATAGAAAAGGAAGCCATTCGTTCATTCGTGTAGTAACATGGAAAAAGTCATTAGATCAGCAGATAAAGGAGGAGGGATTGTCATACAAAATTATAAGGATTATTGCAGAGAAGCACAATGAATCCTCTCACACACTGACTATTATGTCTTAGCATCCCCAGCTAAAATACAGGATATGACCCCAACCTATAAAGAATTAATTCACAAAGCAACTACAGATATTAAAAAAAATTTCATACACATATAAAAATATTATCTGTCAAAACTGCTGCATTCCGTTATTTTATCATTTGCCTAAGATACATAAAAGCCTGACAGATTCACCAGGGAGACCCATAATTTCAGGGATAGGATCATGTGCAGCCAATCTCCCTGAATACATCGATAAAATCATGCAAACACATGTCCTGAGTTTAACTAGTCACTTTAGAGACTCTACCCAATTAATTCAGCTACTACAAACCATCAAATGGTAATCATCCTACCTGTTTGTAACTCTTGATGTATCTTCTTTAAACTCCAATATTTCCCATGACATGGGCCTCTGGTCTTTTGATAGTTACTAGAGATGAGCGAGCATTAAAATGCTCGGATGCTCATTACTCGAACCGAGTAATTCCTAATGCTCGAGTGCTTATTTCGAGTAACGAATATAACACTATGTAACACGATTTTTGTTCCTGGCTTCCAAGTGTAATATTTCAACTGCTTATGTTTAAAGACTATGGAAAAACTACTACATTCAGCACAAACTTTGATTTTATGACCACAGGCCATAAAAATGTCATATTTATTGTGTAAAAAAAAAGGAAATTATTATATTTTCGTTCATGCGGTCTGATAAAAACAACACTTGCATGGTAAATAGACAAAGACAGTCAGAAATCACTCAAAAACGTTCAGAAATGAGTTTTTCTAGATTTGCGAGTGTACTGCAAATTGCTTTCTCGAAGAAGCCCCCAAATGTAGTCCCCCATCATGTTTTCGTCATACTGTCCTTAGCAACGACGTTCAAAGTCCAATATATCTTGATGAAAGCGCTCGCCTTGCTCCTCTGAGTAAGCTCCCATGTTCTCCTTGAACTTGTCAAGATGAGCGTCAAGGATATGGACTTTGAGAGACATTTTGCATCCCATTATGGCATAATTCTTTATGAGAGTCTGAACCAACTGCACATAGTTTTCAGCCTTGTGATTACCCAGGAAGCCATGAACCACTGCAACAAAACTGTTCCAAGCCGCTTTTGCCGTGCTGTTCGGCAGCTTTGCGAACTCGTCACATTCTATTCTTTTCTGGAGTGATAGATATCACAGTAAGGTACCCTAAACCACAGAATACTGTATAGGTGAGTAATTTAACCCATACAAATTTTTAAATGATTTATTGGAGTGATAGATAGCACAGTAATGTTCCCCGGACCATGGAATACTGTATGAGTGAGAAATTTAATCCAGCAACATTTTTTAGTGCTTTTTTGGAGTGTTAGTCATCACAAAAATGTACCCCAGGCCACGGGATACTCTATGGGTGAGTAATTTAATCCAGCCAAAAATTTCAACACTTTTTTGGAGTGTCATACTGTATAACACAAAAATGTACCACAAAGCACATAAAACTCAATGAATCACACAATAATTTTTTTTTTCACACACAAAAAAAAAGAAATCCGCAGCTATTTATTTAGCGAGATTGCACAGCGCTAGTCCGTGTCTACAGACTGTATTCTGCCACTGTCCCAGTTCCTGCAACTCTCTCTCACTTCCTAGACTAAATGCAGAATGTATGTGATACAAACAGCAAAGCAAGAGATCAGCCTTTAGAAGGTATGTTAGTATGATGGTTCAGCTTCAGCACCAGTATCAAGACTACAGGCCTCTGATTCGTTATACTGTACACACACAGGCCTACACAAGCACTCTCTCCCTCCAATAAGAAGTGTCACAGAGGTGTGCAATGGCGTCAGTGTGCCGAGCGGGGCGGCGCCTGTTCTTTTATAACCCCTGATGATGTTACACAGCCAGCCAATCACAGTAATGCCACAACCAAAATGGCTATGCGCAGGCAATCCCCCCTGCTTATTGGCTGTGTAATAGGAACCAAACATTCGGGGCGGGAATTAGAGGTTTACATTGAGCAACAACCAATTTTCGACGAGCAACGAGTACAATCGAACACCTGGATACTCGAGTGATATCAGAGTATCACCGAGCACGTTCGCTGATCCCAAATAATTATCTTCAAAAAGATATCAGACTCTCTTCTTGTCATAAAAAATTCATTTATTATAGCCTTTCATTTATACACAAAAATATTTTTTTCATATTTCAGGGTGAATCACATCACAGTATGTGGTACTGCGATGGGGTCCAATGTCGGACCCACGTATGCAAATCTCTTTATGGGAATGTTTGAGGACCTGTATGTATACACAAGTTCTCTTGGTCTGGCAGGGTACATCTACTGATCTTCAGGACTTCATTTGTCACCTGAACAATAACGATCTGAATATACAGTTGACTTTTTCATGGGACGATAAAAAGATTGAATTTTTAGATGTCATAATTAAAAAAGATTCTGAGGGTTTGATACAGACTGATATATTCAGAAAAAAGACTGCTACGAATATGTGGCTGCACGCCTCTTCCTGTCATCCCCAACATATGATCAGATCAGTGCCTACTTTCCAGTTCCTCAGACTTCGTCGGATATGTTCTACTAACGAAGATTTTAATACACGTGCAGAGGAACTTAGAATGCGTTTTATTGAAGGTGGGTATAGTCGGCGTCTCCTTAATAGAGCCTATAATAAGGCCAAATATTCATCCCGTAACCAACTTCTTTATGGTAAAAGGAATAAGAGTATGTATGAGAGACCCGGAAAACTACGGTTCATTACAAACTACCACTCAAGCACAAGATAGGTTAAACAGGCCCTTTTAAAAGCTTAAGTCATGAAGGTACTGTATAATCCAGCTCAGGAAGGTCCGTTAAAAACTAAATTTTTTATTGAAAAAATATATTTCATAAAAATTGGTTACATTTCATAAAAAATCACAACCCCCATGTGGGATTATAGCGTGAGCAGACGCGTTTCGAACAACAGTTCTTAGTCCTTGCAAGGACTGTTGTTCGAAACGCGTCCATCCACTAGGATTAAATGAGAACTTGAGTTTCGTCCCATTTCTATGATTGTCCCTGTGCCTGTCGCTGGCATGGCTACAATTTAAATTATCCTGTGTTTTTAACTTGTATATTTATATGTTTTATTTTAGAATGACTTTTTCTGTGGCGTGTATCGGTGAAGGTTTTGGATGAATTATGGGAGTCTACTTGAAGATCTTGGTTTGACAGCGCACACCAATGGCATAGACTTGACAATCTAATTATTGGTTATCTAATCTCAATACCATTGACATTATGATTATTAATTTTTATATATTATATATAATTTTTTGTATTATATGTATTTTTCTTTATTTCATATGTTTCTTTAGACGTATACTCTATTGCATGGTACCCTATTTCAAATTATATTGCCCGGTTGATATATCCAATATTGGATTAGTAACTGTAATATGACTGTTACTGTATCGAATATTATCTTGATAGGTTACATAATATATTGTATTTATTTTTTCTTTCTTTTTTTATGTATGTTGTCAACACATATGTTATCATATTGAAATAGAAATAATTAATAATGTCAAATTTTGATATAATTTCTCCGTTATCTGGATGTTACATATATTATTCTTTCTGTTATTTTTCTTTCAATATTTTTCTTTTTTTTGTTATCATTATTATTATTATGCTGCCATTTGACACATTTTTTCTGTTATTTCCTCTTCTAAATCTTCCCCTTTTGCTATCATTATTATCATTATGCTGCCATTATTTTTTTAATACATGTCACTACTTCCCTGTTTGCCCTTGTGCAGGTGGTGCGACTGATGCCTTATCGCATGGGGTCCCATGTGTGTCTGGCGTTGGCTGCCGTGTCTGGCCCTGGGAGACGGGTTGTTTGTTGCTATGGCAGTGCTTTGTTTTGGTGACATGTGCTTTCTGGATTTGCCTCCTTGCTGGTGACGCGGCCAGCCATGGATTACGTAACATGACGTGTTTCCTGGGCTGGCCGCGTCGCGTGGCGTGTGCGGTTAGGCGTCTTTGGTTGCCATGGTGCCGCTGTCATTGTGCTCGCAGTGCAGCCGGCGTGGTACCGCGTTGTTTCCTGTGCCTGGCTGCCCCGCTTGGCGCGGGCACTTGGCGTCCTGGTTGCCATGGTTGCACACTGTCCCTTATTGATATGATCATTTCCTGTTCCTTCCCTATATAACACCACATGTTTTTACTATTATCATGCACCTGATGAAGGAGATTAATCCGAAACGTACGTAGGGGAGGTGGGCAGACCTCACGGGGATATCTTTGCCTATTTCCATTAAAGGTAATTCATCTATATATTGGTGCCCTCAGGACATATATTATGGTGATATTTAGCTAGTGCAATTAGGTGTTCATTAGGCACCCATGTATGATTTCCTTACTATTATATTGCAACTGATATATGCCCTACAGGGCTGAAGAGTCACTTATTATATGGTTATATGTTAACCCTATGTTGATCTAGCCCGCTCTTTGTTGTGAGGGTTTATGTTTGCCCATGTGTTTTAACCACCGTTTTCATGTCTGCTGTCTACATAATAATAAAGTTTGTTTGCATTTTAATTAGTTGACGTTTAATTGTTCTTTGTTGGATAATTTCCTTCTCTCCCCGTTCATAAATGTATACACAAGAGCAGGTTCAGATGCAGTATTATCACTTATAAAAGATATATCGATAATCTATTCCTTATATAGGATAACAATAACAAAGGATTCCAAGGTTTTGTCAATTAAATTAATGCAAATGATTGGGGACTCACCTTCTCTCCCACCATTGATGAACAACGTTAAGATTTCATAGACTGTTCATTTGGGAAGATTGTATCTGCAGCAAGACTATTGCACCACGCTTTCATTTACAGTCATTACAATAGTGGACACCATCGCAAGTGGTTAGATAACATTCCCCAAAAACAGCTTAGGAGAATCAGAAAAAAATGTTCATTGGGCTAGAGAAAATCTATCACCAGGAATATCCTAATAAACTGGTAAAATTAGCTCTGTTCAACACTAAGAAGATTGAACAAAAAGCTCTGCCAGAAAAATGCAAAAACAAGATAAATGTGAATATAATTTCATCACTACATTTAATTCTCATCACTAAGACATAAGAAAAATCTTTAAAGATCAATGATATATCCTACTGAATGATCCCATTCTGGGAAATCAATTACCCAAAAATCCAGCTCTTACTTCCAGAAGAGCACCTACAGTGAAGAATATTATAGCTCCCAGCAGACTGAAATCACGTGTCAGCACCAGCACAAACACTGTCAATAGCAATTTATTATGTGGCATTTTCCAGTGCAAGACCAAGAACTGTCTGTGTTGTCTTTCAATCAGTCATGATTCATGGGTCCACAGTCATATTCTCTTATAGCCTAAATGAAACATTTTATATTAAACATCATCTGACATGTTTGACAAATTTTGTCATATATCTGATTGAATGCTAATGCAAAAAAACAGTAGGATGGTTGTACGGTACAACCATTACACAATAGGCTGAATTCCCATATGTCCAATATACGAAAGTGTTTTCTCAACCATGGGTTGTCTCAGTGTAAGGGGGTCATAAAAACTGTCTTGTGCCCCAAACACATCCCAGTACAGAATGTATAACTGTATATATATGGCTGTTTTGTAATGTTGTTAAACTGTATATTTATTACTGTTATTTGTACTATCTGTATGTATATTAATTGTACTGCTGCTAGAATGTATATTACATTATATTGTATATTGGATTTTAGGGAGAGCGTAGTAACCTTATTAGTCCACTAGATGGGGC